>BSBK01003444.1:510000-870460 GCA_027943335.1 Chamaecyparis obtusa
TATAATTAAAATATTTTATCCTCCAACATCAAATTAAGATGTTTTACTTTTCATAAGGTATATTTTGTTTTGTGTTACACCTCTTATTAGGTTTCACTGTATCTAGGGGAGCCATGAAAGCTGATACCAAGAAGATAGATACTACTATTAATATGCCTCTACATAAAATATTACACAACTTCATACATTTCCAAGGAAAAAACTAGGTTGCTTGACATTCTATTTCATAGATAGTTATTTTTATTTTATTCTTCATTAATTAGTGTAGACACATAAAAATGTCCTCATTATTAATCACATTTTTGCTATTAATTACATGGATATTATAGTAAATTTAATTGATTCATTAATCATTTGCCTTTACTAAATTATTTTAATAATTTTCCTTTATTAAATTTAGCTAATAATCCTAATCGATATTTCTAATCTATGTAATCATTAAAATCCTTTTTGCATTAAATCATAAACATGTTTGACATTCTCTACTTATACCTCTTTCACCCCACCATTTGCACCCACTTATGAAATCTGGGATAAATTGCTTCCAACTACCTCCAACCACCTTTTATTTATCCCACATCTCTCCCTCAACTTTGTTTTCCATTTGAGGATAGCTACAAAACCATTCCTCCTCTCACATTCAAGGGCATCTTGCATCTTTAATATCTCTCACATTCAATATATTTTTGGCACAATTTAGAATCATTTTGCATTAACATTACATATATCTTTATACAAGTGTAATTTGATTTTTTGCATTCATTTTTCAAATCCTTCATTCTACATAGCCTCTTGTGCATAGTGCTTAGAAGGAAAATTTTATTTAGACACAAGATCTTGTTGATAGAAGGTTAATGGGGTTAGGTTTGAATACATAAATTTGGTTTATTTGACACAATCATATTTTTATTCATTAAAGAAACTTCATTGTTGCGATGTTGGAACAACTTGATCTTTGATCTTGTTGGCAATTTTCCTCATTCACACAATTATTATAAAAAGCTACTAAGTTTTAATGGAATGGAGAAATGATTTTTTTTTTGATGATAACAAACAATATCTGATGAATCCATAAATATGATGCATCTATGTGAATGTGAAATGAGAGTGACCAATCTGGTCCTTTCAAAATAGGTGCTTGTGTGAGGGCAGTTTTCAGATCAAGGAATGATTTCTCACATTCCTCTGCCGAAGAAAACTCTGTAACCTTCTTGAGATTACTATTAAGGGGTCCTAATGTTTGACTAAAATCCTTAATAAATCTCCTATAGTAACCAGCATATCCAAGAAAGCTTTTGAGTTCTTTTTTCTTGGAAGGAGAGGGTAGATTGGAAATGACTTCAATTTTAGAAGGGTCTACCTGTATTCCTGCAACATAAATGTAGTGACCCAACACTACTCCTTGCATCATTATGAAGCATTTATGACTATTGAGTGATAAATTATAATCTTCAAACCTCCGCAATACCTTCTTCAAATTATCTTGAGCTTTCTCAAATGTGGAACCATAAACAATAAAGTCATCCATGTATGTTTCCATGCAATCATATGAAATATCAGAGAAAATACTAAGTACAACTAGTTAAAAGTTTGTAGGAGAAAATTAAAAAGACCAAAAGGAAAAATTGAATAGGAAAATGTTCCCCAAGGGAATGTGAAGGTAGTATTCTCTTGATCTTCTGGAGAAATCTTTATCTAATTGTATCCACTAAAACCATCAAGGAAAGAGAAATACTTTTTCCCTGATAAGTTATCCAAGAATTGATCCATAAAGGGAAGACAAAAATAATCTTTCTTAGTATCTGAGTTGAGCTCCCCGTAATCCACAAATACTCTCCATTTTTCCCCTTTCTTAGGAACAATAACTAGTGGGGGAACCCATTGGTTTTCTAGAATTGGGTAGATAAAACTATCATTCAACAATTTTTGCAATTCTCCATTTACTATTTCTCTGAGGGATGGATTAATTATCCTTTGGGGCTATCTAATAGGTTTAAACTCACAAGTGATAAAAATTTAGTGCATGCATAACTTTGGATATAACCCCTTCATATCACTGTAATCCCAGACAAAAGCTATCTTGTGGGCAGTAAAAATTTGGACAATTGACTTTTGTTGCTCAATGGTAAGCTTAGTATTGATATTCAAGGTTTTTCCTATAGCTACCTCCACTTGTGAGGTTAACTCTAGCATGGAAACTTTTGATAGGAAATGCATTATGACTTCATGAGGCAATAAAGCATACAAACAGTTAGTTTTTGCAAGATAGAGAGATGAAGTAGATGAGAGAATAATTGTCTGTAAGGAGCATGGAACTTCATTGCAAAGAGGGGGATCTGTTCCATAGTTATTCTGAAGGACATTAGACAATACTTCATCATCATCATCATCTTCTTCTTCTCATTTTTCAATAAAAGGCTCTCTTCTAATCATCATTAGGTTTTCCATAGAATTCACTTCAACTTCTCCTAAATCTTACCAAATTGCTTGTTTAGACTCAATTTGTGGGTGGGTTGGAGCATAAAGGGTGAGATTTTTGGTGCTAAATCCATAAAAAATAGTCATGTTACCAGACCTACATCCTATGTAAGAATCAATAGTAGCTAACCAAGGCCTTCATAGTATTACAGGGTATCCCCCCACTGTTGATTTTGGAGATAGGACCATGAAATCATCAGGGTAGTCCCATGAATCTAGGGTAACAACTAGGTCTTCTACTACCCCATCAGGCTTGATAGTTGAACTATCAACAAGTTGTAGGACTGTAGGTGTATTTCTTAAATTTGAAATACTAACTTGTGCCATCATGTCTTTGGTCATGACATTAATAGCCACTCCAAGGTCAACTAAATATTTTTTAATCTAAATGCCATTAATAATGATTTCCATAATGGAACTGCTAGGGTATTAATATTTTGGGATGGTAAGATTCCCTAGCATCAAGTCAAAGAGTTGACCTAAGACATGCACAATTTGAGGGTCCTTCTTTTTCCCACCTTTTTTTAAAACATGTTTCCTTAATGGCCTCGCTATAGATAGATACTTCTTTTATTCCTTGAAACAAGGGTATTTTTACACAAATATGTTTTAGTTATTCTAAAATGTCAAAGGTAGGCTCCTCATTCTTTTGAAAAATCTCACCTTCTAACCTTTGAGGAAAAGGAGGTGAGGTTTTTTTGGATACATTAGGCAAAGGAGGACTTGGCTTGGGATCTTTGGATATAAGTAGGTTACTGATGTTTTCTTTCTCATTTCCCTCAGATGGAAAATCTGAGATTATGGGAGGAGAAGGTGTTGGAAGTACTGTTCGTGACCGTAATTTAATATTACTTAAGTCAAGAGAATAAGTAGGTTGCTGATGAAGATTAGTGAAATAGATTTGTTGCTTTTGTTGAGGCTGTCTATTTGGGTTAAGTGTTGGCCGAGCCAATAATTGAGTTGGTTTAGGATTTTAAAGCTTTGGTTTTCTACAAGAGGTGGCATAATTGATTGATGTTGAGGTTGTTGAAGGAAACTAAAAGGTTGGTTTGGCCATTTCTGACCTCTCCTCCACTAGTTAAACTGTTGCTAATTTCCTTGAGGAGTCTGCCACTGATTTTGGGGTTGCTGCCATCGATTTGGCTAAGGTGGTTGCCATTAATTTTTTTGAGAATTTGGCCAAGGATTATTCTAATTAGGCTGAGGATATGGGCCATAGTTTGGAGAGTAATGTTTCTTTCATTGATTATTATATGAACCAAAATTTTGCAAAGGGTCCTGAGGAATACCATGTCTTGGAGCCGAAGGCTTGCATTGAGAAACAAAGATCAGTTCTTCATCCTATTGCCTTGGAATATATGGGAAGATGTTGTACTTCTAAATTAACCACCATCTTGCATCTACAATCCATTTTCTTTTATCTTTAGTGGGGGCAATATTTAGCTAGCACTGCCTCTGCATCATCTTGCTTCCTTTTGGCTTGCATAGTGTCCAACTAAGTAGCTACATTATTGATGATATCCTAGTTGAAGTAGGACAAGAGATTAGAAATCTCCCCCTTAGACACTCTTGAACCATTTCCTTTTGCAATGAAGGGTCAAAATCCTCTGTCTTTCTTTACAATTTCTCTAGAGTAGTTGAGACATATTTTCTTGATATCCTCCCAATTGTTTTGGGTGACATCTCCTCTGACCATGAGGTCTAGTGCATCCATGAAAGTATCATTGAATCCTCTTAGAAAGAGAATTTTTTTAAATTCCTCATTCAGCTGGTGCCAATTTTTCTTTGAACACTAAAAAAAGCCTTGACACATAATCTTCCAAGGTTTCATCCTCTTTTTGTGACATCTTGATGATGTCATCTCCTCTCATATCATTCCCCCTACAATATTCTTTATACTTCCCCAATAATTTTTTTTTCAAATCATCCCAAGTGGTTGTTGCATTGCCTCCTAACCCCATAAACCACCTTAAAGTTGACTCCTTAAGGGTAGAGGGAAACAACTTTAGCTTGTGGGCATTAGTGGTGTAGTCATAAGTCCTATAAAGGACATTAAACTCAAATAGGAAGGTGTCAAGATCTTATGTAATGAGTCCATGGAACCTTAGAAGTAATGAGGTAGGAATGTTATTGAGGTTATTATTATCATCTAGGTTAGGGAGTGGAAATAGAAAGGGAAAAGAAGGTCTTGCCATCCTTGGTGGTCCTCTTGGGTTAACTCTTGGTTGATAAACTACAAGCGCAAGAGGATTATTATATGGGTCTTGGTTGTCAAAATATTGAATATTATCGAGATACTACATAATTGGATTGAGGTTCCTTGCCTCATCATATAGGTCCAAATTTATTTCTGAGGAAGAAGATGAGGTAATCAAATCCTGGCCAACATCTTCATATGGTTCTTCTTCTTCTTGAAAATGGTCTAGTTCAATCTCTTGGATTTCAATTCTTCCAAGAAGGAATCTTCCAAATTGATCTCTTCTTCTATGCATACAAAAAAAATTAAGTCTAAACTAGGGAAAAATATTGGTATGCTAAATTCTAAGTTGAATGCTATAAATGAAATTCACACTACTACTACCATGCCTACAACATGTTTTTAGTTTGACACCATCCCCAAAAATGACACCAAAAATGTAGTGTCCTTAATTAGGTTAATAACTAGGAACATTATTCCTATACTCAAGGATCATATATCTCAACTGACAACCATAATCTATTTAAGGATATCATTTGATTGTCAACCCAGGAATGTTAGACTTAAAATGGGCCTGCAAAGTATATGCACTAACCATCTATTTTAGACATGTGTTCCTACTAGAAAATACCATGATGGAATTGAAATTTCTAGAAGTAAACTTTAACTAACAATGAATTCTCACAATAACAACTAAACTTAGTCTTGAAGACATGAATTAATCTGTCCCTAGTGGATGTAGGAGCAATTGAAAGTTTTGTAATTCTGTCTACTACATGACTAGTCATGCTGAAGTTCTATGAAAATTAAGCACAACTATCCTAACTATAGAAATTTAAAAGATAGATAACTTCACTAAGTGGGCCCCCACAGGTAGTGTTTCAAGTACACAATAGATTAAACTACAAACTTCATGAAAAACTTTTATTGAATTGAAATTGAAAAGTACATGCTCACAACTTGCAACTTGCAACCATATTATTTGAAACTAAAGCTAATGCAATATTGATCTTCGAGCTACTTCTCTAAAGGAGAGCATAGCTATTTATTCAAATCTAAAACTTAACAACTAACTAACCTTTTCATAAAACAAAGAAAAACCTTTATTACATGACTCAACCTTTACATTGAAGGAATGGACATAAGAGAGAAAACTAAGTCAAATCAGTTTGAAGGAATTAATGCTCCACTATCCTAGATTTGTGTATCATGAAGGTGTCTTCTGTTGGATTCATGGAACACTCTCCTTGCATGACAGATAATTCCTTAGTTGTCTCCTTATTTATTTCTAGTAAACCCGTCTTCTTGAAACAATCCATAATGATCTAGTGGAAGCTAAATCTTCTCCTTGAGACTTGGCACCCACAATAAGTAACAACTATTCCCACGACAAGGGGTCAACTCAACACATTTAACTCATTAAATGATTCATTATCCCATTCATACATTCATTAGGTATTAAATGTGAACACACAATATTTCACATATGGCTATAGGAGGTAATCAGTAATAGATGTGGGAGAGGCATCTAATCTTATAGAGTCAAAGGGATATATATATATATATATGTGTGTGTGTGTGTGTGTGTGTGTGAAAATTGTACCTGATCTGTAGACACAACACTCAGTAAAACATTAGAGGTTAGTGATAATCAAAATCATGCAAAATTGAAAGCTAAACTAACCAAGTGATTTACTGCCTTCTAATAGGTGCGAGATTAATGTTCTCAGATTGTAATCGAGATCAGTGACCTAGACGACACCTAAATGAAGGATTTGAATGCAATTGATCTATATTTTTGATATTTTCTATGCGATAAGAATGATAAAAACTGATATGAATCTATGCTAATATGAAATTGATATGCTATGAATGCTATTGAAAATTGATATGCTATGAATGCAAAAATAAGATTGATCTCACAAAGATGTCGATTCGCAAGAGCTTTGATTCTTCAATTCCAATTCTCTAGCGTGATTGTGCAAAATATGAGATGAGATATGAAGAGCTGAAGCCTTTAATTTATAGAAATCCAGGGCTTTGGAGGTGCATGGGAAAAGCCATAAATCACTCAAATTGATTTTTGAGTTATCTGATCATGAAAGATAGTTAATTCTCAAAATCATGCAAAAACATGCAAAAACAACTTTTAAACTCAAATTAGAGTTTAGATCAGCTTTTTGAACTCCAAAAGGATGTTGAGTTCCAAAAAGTCAATAACTTGCATTGATTTTCTGATTTGGAGTTTAACTGTTTCTTTTGAATATGCATAATAATTAAGAATTAAATAAATAAATAAAGTGATTTATCCTCAACTCAACTGATTTTTGAAAATAAATAATTAATTTATGGGTTAATTAACTATTTATTCAAACTTTTATTAAAAATTATATTATTAAATAATGACAACATGCTTTAATTAATTAAATAAGAATTTAATCAATTAAAGATAGGAATTTTGATTTATTGTCAAAATTAAATAATACAATTAATAATAGATAGAATCAAATTTAATTTAAACAATTAAGTGGCAAATATTAAATCTAATTAATTAAATATGAAAATATTCAATTAATCAAACTTAGGATAAATGTGATTTATTGCCAAATAATTATTAAATTAAAGATAATTAAGATAATTAGGAATATTGCTAGGAATATTCCCCGATGCAAAATTTAAGATAATCAATTATGATTTGATGATGTTTAGATGTGCCTTAGGTTAGGACTTTGATGTCAATTTCGTTCGAATTGAAGATGTAGGAGATTAATGAACTTATAGCCCATTTTTGGGGTATTACACTTTGCCCCTCTTTGAATTACTGTGCGAAGCGCAGTGGTTCAAAGATAGTCTGTGTTTGATAAAGATATGAAACTGATTCAAAAGATAAATCGATTTCAAGATAGAAACCGATTAAAAGATATTGAGATAGGAGTTGATTGATATTGAATTTGATATGAAGATAATAGGTCCTGAATGACCAAATATAATGTTCACTATAGCAGCAATGAACCGATGATTGTGAAAAAGTGTCCAAAACGCCTGATTCCAAACCTTAGGATTGATAAGAAGTGAGTGACCCGTTCTAGACTCGATTGTCTTAGCAGAACTAGCAAGTATCACATCCAAACCCTTCAGTTGCCGAAGAACCAAGGAAAGAACACTATGATCGGATGGTTGCAAAAACTGATACAGATTACAAGATTAAGAGAATACCAGATTGATATGGATCGATGAATCTGATATGCCCCAAGTGATGATAGATTTGCCCCGAGCGATGAGGACTTTTGATGAATCAGTAACTAGACGTGATTGTTGTCTTGATCATTGATGAAAGATATTGATAGATTTGATCGATAGAATTTGATTTACAAACTTTGAATGATGTGCAATACCATGCCCTCTTCGGGATTAAAATTGAAATCTAATAAGAAAAAGTCAGCGCTGATAGTTCAGAAGCATGTTAATTGATTTGAGAAGTGGTTATACACATCCGAGAATGCATTTTGCATCGTTTGGAGGTCCTGGAGACCGAATTTGACTAGGTTTGACCATGAGTTGACCATGGTTGACCAAGTTGAAATTTTGATAGTTTGATGAAAGATAATCAGTTGAGTTGAATACTGGATTTCTGTGATGATTGAAGGTTGATTATGCAAGCAGTAGACCGTCCTGGTTCCAAAAATTTTAAATCACGATTTTGACATAATAAATGATCTCAGATTTCAATTTTGATCTCGAAAATGGATTCAAAACGTCGAAATTAGCCAGGGGTACAATTTTCATGGAAAATGGAGCACTTTTAAAAATTAGGTCAAAAGCTATATAAAGGCTGGAAGGGTCATTTTCAATTCATTTCAACCCTTTGACTTTAGAGATTCTGTGGAGCCCTCTGAGCGAGAAAAATGGCAGAGCAGCGAGAACTGAAGGTACCTATGAGTTCACACCGTTTTGAGCGCAGCCGGAGACATGACAGACCTCGACAGTATGGACATCCGGTAGGTGGACCTCTGTTTCCCCCTAAAAATGCATGTTTTTGATGATTTATAGCATTTTTAATGTTTTCCATATGCGTTTTTAGTTTTTAAATTTCGCATGTGTAGAAACTCGTACGAGTCTCAGTCCAGACTCGTACAACATTTCATTTCAGTGTAGAATGTCATTTCGTCCATGCCCAAGTGTCATATGATAGGGACCCTTGTGTCGTACGACATTTCGTCAGGTCCCTTGAAACTCGTATGAATCCAGATGGAATGTTGTACGACTATGAATTGTCGTTTGGTATGTTGTGGAATGTCGTACGACACTTCATGCTAGTCTGAAATGTCATTTGAAAAATAGCGTGTGAAAAACTCATTTTTAGGTCAAAAATCAAACTTTTTTGATCTTTTTGCTTGATTGCGGATACTTTGCCCCACCTTCTGAAACTTCAAAACTGTGCATTTTGATACTTTTGGCTTGATTTTGAACTGAATTTCTGACAAAACACCCTGTTTCTTTATG
Organism: Chamaecyparis obtusa; assembly: GCA_027943335.1. Classification (NCBI taxonomy): domain Eukaryota; kingdom Viridiplantae; phylum Streptophyta; class Pinopsida; order Cupressales; family Cupressaceae; genus Chamaecyparis; species Chamaecyparis obtusa. The sequence continues at coordinate 519,179 of BSBK01003444.1, forward strand.
ATTTAGGTCACATATCCTGACGTACATGTTCGCCATTCTTATCCGGCCACCCAGAGATTGTGTGTCGCCTTGCCAGACCTAATGAGGGTTCATCTCACTGCCTGTGGATTTGAGCACCTGATTCATTTACCCGATATTAGGGTAAATCATGGTTTATTGACTGCCCTGATTGAGAGGTTTCATTCTAAGACCCAGACTTCCCACCTTTTGACTGGGGAGATCACTGTGACCCCTGAGGATGTGTATAGGATTCTTCGCATTCCTTTTCATGCTTCACGGTGTCCCGAGTATGTTAGTGGAGGATCGAGGGGACTGCATGCGTTCAGATGACTATTCGGTGATGAGACCCAGCTGACTAGGTCTATATCCTGGGAGACACTTGTGCAGAGATATGGTCAGACACATCATCTAGAGTGTATCATTGCGGGGATGATCAGAGAGTTGATTATGCCTGGCCGTCAGCAGAATGGCTTTTTGATGGGATGGTCATCGATGGTAGCATTGTTGATGGCTATGCCTACCGAGCTTGCCTGGGGTCAGTGTCTGTTGGCGCACTTGTATTCTGAGATGCACGAGGTTGTGTATCAGGACTACAAGACATTTGCTTCAGGAGCTTTGGTACTACAAATATGGGCTTGGGAGCATATCCCAGTTTTGAGACCAGTGTTTCAGAGTCAGCGACATCCACAGGAGCCGATTATATATACGTATGCTAGTTACGTTACTTAGGTTCGCATGGGTCACACTGAGTATTTCCACCGATGCTTGGATGACATGATGTTCGTGATCTGGAGACCATATGTACAGATAGAGGCCTGGCCTACTGCGAGAGAGTAGTTTTCATTCTTTTTCCAGAGTAGGATATTGATAGGACGGACCTCTACCATCTTGGAGAGATTTTTGATTACTAGAGTCTGGCATCAGTATGGACGCATTCAAGATGTCCTACAAGATTATACTGCTTATGCCCGCATTGTGCGTGAGATAGGGCTTGGATGGGCACCATGGCTGAGTTATATTGTATGTGCTGAGGAGTATAGCCAGATTATTGGTAGGGATTGGGACTACCTTCCACAGGTGGTTGATGCAGGTGTGACAGATGCATATGTGGCATGGCTTGCTGATCACCAGATGTATCGATTTTTTGATCCGACAGAGCTGATACCCTCCATGGAGGAGGCTATGGATGTTACAAGGGCTCCTATGAGAGCAGGACTGAGACCACAGGTGGTACACCCTACTCCTCTGAGACAGAGAGCCATGGCTCCTTTACAAAGAGAACTAGGACATGGGAGGCCTCCACATCCTTCTACATCTACAATGGGCACATCTTCCGGCACACAGAGATGGAGTAGAGGTGAGAGTGGCACACTAGGCGGAGTAGGATCTGCAGATGATGTTCTAGGAGCTGAGCAGTTTCCAGGTGGGACCAGTGGGGATGACACATTTGATTTGGGTGCTGAGGTTAGACGCCATAAGGCACATAGGGTGAGCATTCCTTCACATGCAAATCAGCTAGCACAGCCAGCACAGGACATAGATATGCCAGCAGCTGATGCAGAGCCTGCAGTTCCTCTTACTTCAGCCGAGATTATCAGACGACTTAGAGTTCACGTCTGGGACCTGAAGATAGAGCAGGCTAGATTAGAGGAGAGGCATCGAGAGGTAGATAGACAGTGTACAGAGTAGCGTGCAGAGATACAGAGATTACAGGTAGAGGTGATTCATTAGACTGCGCGGGCCTCATATTATGTATCTGCGTACTATGCAGTAGTCCCTGCGGCACAAAGAGTGCCTACCTATTCTCAGTATATGGCAGCATCAGAGGGAGCTAGGGCACCGAGAGCGGAGAAGATACCAGATGCACCACCTCCTCCTCCACTAGATGCAGAGGAGCATGCTGACAGTTGATTTCCCTTCTCATCTGTTACTTTCTCACTGATACATTATTGTGTTTGATAGCTCTATGGAGTTCATTCGTTTGTACCCTGTGCCAGTAGTGCACCCCTAACTATTTGAGATTTTTGATATATATATGAGATCGATATTTTTGGTTGTGACATCATGTGTACTTGTCATTCTTGTTATGTATGATGATATCATGTGATGTTAATGCTATGAGTAGTGTATAATGTATGTATGGATCAATGCAATGTGATGATTTCTTTCATATGTATGAATGTTATGCAGATGTAATGATTATGGATATATGTATGTTTATGCAATGGATGTAAATGTAATGCAATAAATGTTTATGATATGATATGTAAATGCAACGATACACATGATATGTTTGGCAGGTTGATGAAGACAAGTACTCAGTCTTACGTCAAAAGGATGGTTAACCCAGGAGGATCATTGCTTGCGATTCTGTGAAGAGACCTTCGAGTTAGGTTCAGCTCTTGTTAGATTTGAAGATGTGATTGAAGAATCATTTTAGCTTTGAAGTTCGTGTAGTCATTGTGAGATCATGCAACATGCAACATGCAAGAGAAATGCAAAATGAAATGAGACATGCAAAATGAAATGCAACCTAAGACCTAGGACCTAGTCACTGATCATATGGTGATTTGTTATCATCATTGAACTTTTTAGGTAACCGGATAAATCAATACAATGCCCACTAGCTATGAAACCATAGACATATGAATATCGATTTGTATGCACAAGAATCAATACAACACCCACTGGTCAACAACCATGGATATATGAATATTAATTTTGTTTTCGAAATGTCAGATTAGATATAAGCACCAAGGCACAAGCGCCAGGATGACCTAAATATCATGTCCATTTTGATATAGCAATTTGTACAAGCATCAAAATATAAACATCGTGATGACCTGAGTACACCTTGCGTTGCAAACACATCAAACAGTCAAGAGATCATTCTAAATCCAATGTGAATTACCCGTAGTGACCCGTTATCATTCACCTCCTTAGGCAAGATCACGTTTCACAGTAGGAGAAAGAACTTACTCAAAAAGACCATAGTTAGATCAAACTTCCTTGAATTTTCTGAGTATCAATGGTCGAGGTACGCATGGCCATCCAATTCGAGATAGAGGCTCTTATAGTCGGACACCATTTCAATCCGGAATTTCCAAAGTTGTTAGATTTTCACATACAAGAAGAAGACAAAGAAAAGATTATGCCCCCAGTCATCACCCTCTAAATCCTGTAAAGGACATCATCGAAGAGCTCGAAGGGACACAATATGCAAAATCTCAATGCGGATCAGTAAGCATACAAGGAGATAAAAGCATGTAAAAAAAAAAGCATAGATTGTTTTCAGTTTGAGTTTGATGTTTGATTGTGTTGTTATAGATGCAAAATATTTTCTAGAGACAAGATAGATAGACTGACTCAAATGAAGCTTCAAAGGACTCCCACTAGATAGGAAACATCTAAGATACATGGGAGACCATAGGATATGACATTGATTGCCCCCAAGTTTGAACATTGATAGGATACAGACGCGCAAGTTGATTGGTGTACAAACCGACTTATTGAAAACTAGAAATGCGGAAACAAACCGAGAGATATGTACAAACTAAAGCAAGACTGAAAGCTGGAAAAGACCAAGATTGTGCTGATAGATGGAGCATTTTGGAACAAGTGGCACATGTTTGCCAGGTTTTCACCATCTTGGTAGAGATTCTATTTTTGCTACCAAGGCACCTGTTTCCAGGTTTTCACCTAGGCACTTTTTCTTCTTTTTCATTTTTTTTTTGTATTTTTCATTTTTTCAATTTTTTTTAGAATTTTTGATATTTTCTGATTTTTTTTTTTTTTTTCATGAATCATCAAGGCGCCTATTGCTAGGTTTTCACCAAGATGTTCATTTTTTCAGGACTTTTTCAGATTTTTAAGATTTTTTTCAGGATATTTTACCATAGACTGAATGCCTTAGGCATAGAATTTCTTCAGATGGAGAATGTTGATTGGTTCTCGGAGTTGTTCTCCTTCAGTCGTTGAGAGTTGATAGGCACCAGAGCCAAAAGTAGCAGTGATGACAAAGGGACCCAGCCAGTTGGGTTCAAACTTCCCCTTGCGTTCTTGATGGGATTGATTTTTAGGATTTTCTCTCAACACTAGATCACCAACCTGAAATTCTCTATGTCTGACTTTCTTGTTGTAGCCTCTAGACATTGTTTTTTGATACACTCTGAGATGATCATACGTTGCTTGTTTGCGCTCATCTAGTAATTCAGGTTCTTGTAACCTAGACACTCTGTAGTCTTCATCAGTGACAAGTCCATGCATTCTGATTCTGAGTGATGGGATTTCAACCTCAATAGGTAGTACCGCTTCAAACCCATAAACTAAAGTGAAAGGTGTAGCCCCTGTAGGTGTTCTGATACTAGTTCTATAGGCCCAGAGAGCTGGATTGATCATGAGATGCTAGTCTCTTCCTATTTTATTCACCGTTCTGTGCAAGATTTTCAAGAGATTTTTGTTTGAAGCTTCAGCTTGTCCATTCCCTTGAGGATAGTAAATAGAAGACCAATGTTGAGTAATCTTGAACTCGGCACATAAGTCATCTAGGTCCTTATTTTTGAATTGTCCCCCGTTATCTGTGATTATAGAGTGAGGGATCCCATATCTGTAAATGATGTAGTTCAGGATGAACATAGAGATCTGTTTCCCCGTTGCTTGTGTTAGAGGAACTGCTTCTACCCATTTTGTAAAATAATCTGTAGTTGTGATTATATGGGTATGTCCATTAGAAGAGTGCGGATGGATAGCACCTATGAGATCAAATGCCCATTGTTGAAAAGGCCATTGTGTAGTAAAGGGAATCAGATCTCTCCCTAGAGCATGAATCAAGTTGCCATGTTCTTGACATTGTTAACAATTTTTAGCAAATTTAATAGCTTCTTTTTCCATTTCAGGCCAATAGTACCCTGCCCTAATAAGTTTTCGAGCTAACGTTAAACCGTTTGAGTGCAACCCACATATACCCTCGTGGACTTCCTCTAATGCACGTTGAGACTCTTCCCGTTCTAAACATCTAAGCAGTGTACCATCTAGACCTCGTTTGTACAGATCATTACCAATGATGACATATCGGGATGCGGATCGGATAAGGTTTCATTTCTCAAAATGGTTAAAGGAGTCAGGGATGATTTGGTCATGGAGATAGGAGAACAAATTTTTGTAGCGAGATGAGTCATAACCTACAACAGTGAAGATCATGCGGGTTTTAGGGGAGTCATATGCAAGATAGGATAGGGCTTCCACCAGGAACTCGTAGCGTAGTTCATGTTCGGGCTACTGTAAGAGAGTAGATAATGTCACCATTGCATCAGCAGCCTTATTCTCCATTCTGGGTATTTGCTCAAATGTAATAGAGATGAAGTATTTCTTTAAATCATCTACCATTCTCTTGTAAGGAATGAGCTTTTCATCTTTGGTTTGGTACACATCATTGACTTGGTGGATAACCAGTTGTGAGTCCCCATGGATGTGCATCTCTGTAACTCTCCACTGTATTGCCATTTTCATACCATTGAGAAGTGGCTCATATTCAACAATATTGTTTGTGCAAGGAAACTTTAATCTGAATGCTTTGGGTATCGAGTATCCTTGAGAAGTTATGAACAATATGCCTACTCCAAATCCATTCTGTGTGTAGGAGCCATCAAAGAATAACTGCCATGCTCTAGAAGAGAGGTGCATGATAGAGGAATCAGGAAATTCCATTTGCATGGGTGTATCATCAAACAGTGGTACTTCAACTAATTGATCAGTAATGACTTGTCCTTTGATAGCTTTTCTTTCAACATATTCGATGTCAAATTCGCTCGAGCATGACCCATTTAGCTAGTCTAACTGTGAGGGCAGCTTTGCTTAGGAGATATTTCAGTGGATCAATTTTAGCTACCAAATGAGTGGTATGAGCTAACATGTAGTGTCTCAATTTTTGTGATGCAAAGATCACAGCTAGACATGCCTTCTCGATCATTGAGTAGTTCTTCTCATAGGCCACGAAAGTTCGGCTGATATAGTAGATGGCTCGTTCTTTCTTGTTCTCATCATGCTGTGCTAGCAATGCCCCCAGTGATGTATCTGTTGCGGAGACATATAATATTAATGGCTTCCCATGAATAGGAGGCATCAATATGGGTGGATTTGATAGATACTTCTTGATATGTTTAAATTTGTTCTCGCATTCTTCATTCCATGAAAATGTCACACCTTTATGTAATATTTTTGTAAAAGGCTGTGATATGTCCGCTAGCTGTGATATGAATCTTCTGATAGATTGGACTCTGCCTTGCAATGTCCTCATTTGACTGATATTTGTGGGAGGTTGCATCTCTATTATAGCCTTGACCTTAGTTGGATCAACTTCAATGCCTTTCTTGGAGACAATGTATCCTAGGAGCTTTCCAGAAGTGACTCCAAAAGCACACTTTTTAGGATTTAGTCGAAGACTAAATTTTTCCATTCTGTCGAGGATCATGCTCAAGTCTGTTAGATGTTCAGTTCTAATCATGGATTTTTCCAAGGTATCATCCATGTAATCCTCCATTGTTCTATGCATCATATCATGAAAAATAGGTGTCATTGCTCTTTGATATGTAGCTCTAGCATTTTTGAGTCCGAATGGCATAACATTCCAACAGAAAGTTCCCCACGCACATGTGAAAGCTATTTTCTCTTGATCTTCTGGAGCAATTTTGATTTGGTTGTATCCAGAAAAGCCATCCATTAAGGAATACATTTCATAGCCCTCAGTCATGTCCACTATCATATCAATGTTAGGCAGTGGAAAATCATCCTTAGGGCATGCTCTGTTCACATCTCTAAAGTCCGTGCACACTCTGATTGAACCATCTGGTTTTGAAACAGGTACAATGTTAGAGATCCACTCAGCATAGTCTATGACATAGATGAATCCAGCTTTGAGGAGTTTTTCTAGCTCTGCTTTGACTAAGAGTGCAACATGAGGATGCATCTTTCTCAATTTTTGTTTGATTGGTTTTACTCCGGGAGCAATGGATAGATGGTGCATAATGAGATTGGGATCCAATCCTGGCATATCTAAATATTTCCATGCAAAGTTGATCTTTTTCTCTGATAAGAAGGTAGTGAAGTTCTGTTTCTCTTCGTCTGATAGAGATTGTGCTACATGTACCAATTGTGGTTCCTTTGTTGTACCCAAATTGATGGATTGAGTTGGCTCAATCAGAACTGGAGATCTATCCTGTAAATGACTTGGAAGGACATCAAATATCTCATCCTTAGGTGCCTCAGAGAGGTTTTCACCTTCAGATACGTCTTTTCTTTTTACTTTTGTCAGTTCTGAGACTACCACAAAGTGGTTTTCACCCTCAGAACTCTTTTTCCTTTTCTTTTTACTCTTGTTTTTCTGACTAAGATATTTGATGTCCAACTCGGTCATGCTGACACTCGGTTCATTGATGGAAGTACTCATAGGCTCAACTGCATTGAGGTAGCAGGCAAGGGCATAGTCATTTGGGAAGGTGTACATACCATGGTTTGGGTTTGTGGAAGTTTGGTCGATAAGATCAGGGCGTTGGATAGTCAAAGCAGGAAAGGCTTGGGATATGGTGTTCATGGATGTGGATATGTCATCATTGGTCCTAACCCGACACTCAAGTTCAAAGGTGATATTACAACTCAAAATGTTCAATTCGTGAATAGGCTCAACATCATCATGGGAGTCCTCTTCAGCCATAGGTGGATCAGACATGTTAAGTTCATTATTTCGCTCTAGACCTACGTCGGGTTGAGATACATATTGGTGAATAACATCTATATATTTCTCTGTTATAAGCTCATCTTCTTCTGGAATGGCACCCCATTCATAGTCATTTGACTCAGCTTCTGATTCAGGATCTCTAGGAAATCTTAGAAAATGTGTGAAATCAGGATGAATACCCCAAGAAGGATTACCCTTAGTCTCTGACTTGAATTCATATTCATGGAAATTAGTGTCAGAATAACTACCCCCTTCTTCTTGATTAGTTTGATTGCTTTCAAGATTAGCTGGTTCTTGTGGTGCAACCATCTCTTGCGCTACAGTAGGTTCTTGTGTTTCTACTACATTAATTCTTTTGATAGGATCATCTTTATCATCAAGAAGATCTTTGATCTCTTTAGGTAATTTTTCATAGGGGATAAGCTCAGAGCTATCTGAATCATCATAAGAGGGTTCTATTTCTTCTTTCTTAAGAAGGAGTTCTCCTGGTGCAATTTGTTCTATGACATGAGAACAACCACCTCTGAGATGATAGGGTTTCTTCTTAAACCCTATGCCACCAGTATCTTTTTTTTCTCTACCAATATGTGAAATGGGTGTCACAAGACCCTTTCCCCTGAGTCTTAGAGGTCCTTGACCGGAATATCCCATCTTGGCTATCAATTTGTTTCCTGGACCATATGAATTAGAAGGGATTGTAGGTGCTATAGATTCACTAGGTTGAACAATTTTAGATTCAGAATCCTCTTTATATAGCCATGCCAGCATAGCTTCATCCTCTTCAAATTCTTGTTTGGATACTTGCTCCACCACAAAATGTCTTTTGTATGCTTCCATAGGTTCCTTAGGTTCTGATTTAGACTGCTTCAAGGATTTCCCATAATACTTAGGTGAGATTGGGAGAGATGTCAGAGACAAGACTGGCTCTATAGTGTATTCTCCCATCCCATTTTCTTTGATATTGATCTCTTTAGCAATGCCGTCCATCTTAGATGTGGAAGCCATATTTTGTTGCTTGATGGAAGATTCTCGGTTATTGGGAACAAGCTTATCGGCACTTTCCTTCAATGTATTGCAAGTTGTACTCAGATCTGCTGGGATAGTAACTTCCACTCCTTCATAGGGAAATTTCAAGCATTGATGGTACGTAGAAGGAATAGCTTGCATTTCATGTATCCAAGGTCTCCCTAGAAGGATATTGTAAGCCAATGGTAGATCAAGCACCTGACATGTGATATCTTTGATGACCGGACCCACTCGGATGGGTAAGACAATAGTGCCTTTAGAAGCTCTTTCTTGTTCATCATAGGCTTTTATGGTGATCTTCTTTCGAGGATCAATAGCCATCTCTGAGAATCCCAACTGTGTGATTAAGTTGTAAGAACAAATGTTGAGGCCTGCGCCCCCATCTATCAACACACGTTTGACTCGACGGTTCTGGATCAAGACTTCTATGTGCAAGGGTTGATTATGTGGGTGACTTAGGGAGTTGTCATCCTCTTCTAAAAAGGAGATATATTGCAGAGATGTTAGATGACCAACCATAGTCTGGAACCTATCTAGATCTAGATCATTAGGAACATTAGAGCCAATCAAAGCTTTGTCTAGGATATCTCTGTGAGCTGGAGATATTTGAAGTAACTCAAACATAGAGATTTTGGCATTGGTATGCTAGAGTTGTTGGACGATGCTGTAAGATGTAGGTCTTGTATCCTTTGGATTGGAAGATTTTGAGGCAACCTTCTGTCTAGAAGCAGATGTGAGATTGAAAGGTATCTTAGGGACATTAGATGAACTTGGTGTTTGTCCTTTCAGATGAGTCTGAGCTTGTGATCTGGTAACCGCATTAGCTGAGGAATGATTTCTATCCCTTTATACAATTGTGATGACATTGCAGCTCTCAGAGATACATGGTTCAACCATATTGATGACAACATCATTTCCAGGGTAGGCATAGTTGACTTTTGCCCCCATGTTAGGCTGGGAAGTGGAAACTCCTTTGCCATGTTGTGGAAATGGTTCTGTAAATACTGTGTGATCATTATTGCTAGTAGGATTATCAATCATGATATCCCCTTGATCTATCAAGTCTTGAATGGTATGCCTCAAGTGAAAGCATCGATTAGTTTTGTGGCCTTTAGTCTGATGGAAAGCATAGAATTCATTATCTTTCCACCAATATGGTTTTGGATCTAGATCAAGTTTTCGGATTGGTGGTAAAGAGATCATGTTATCAGCTATCAAGGTTCTCAGGGCAGATTCCAAAGATTCTCCCAGGGGAGTAAACTTTCATTTATTATCCCATCGTTTGAATGGCTTCTTTGGAGATGGTTCAGAAAATTTTTGCTCTGAAGCTTCAATGGCTTTGGTGGCAAGGGTGAGATTGTAGGCCAGTGCCTTTGATGGGGTGCGGATAGTGTCAACAACACCATTAGAGATGATACCTTTGTTTCTATTCTAGCTCTTGTTTTTATCTTTTGAGCTAGATCCAGATTCAGACTTGTCCTTTTGAAGTGTGATATCTCCTTTCTTAACAAGTAATTTCTCAATCTTGATTGCATTATCCACCATTTTATCAAAAGATACATGATCTTGCATTTGTAATGGATAGTTGAGCTCTGGAACAAGGTTATTGATAAAGATTTCAAGTTTCTCCATTTCGGGAATTGGTCTAGCATATAGAGAAAACTTCTTTCGCCACCTCTTGAGAAAAGTTAGGAATGATTCCCCTGGATATTTCTTGAGGTTACAGATATCGATCATGGTAATCGAATGTTGAATATTGTAGGAATATTGTTGATAAAACAATTTAATCAATTCCTTAAAAGTTTTGATAGTAGAAGGTAATCTTGAAAACCACTGAATGGATGCTCCTCCCAAGGATCTAGGAAAAAGATGCATTAGATAAGTCGGTTCATGCATGAATTCCATGGATTGCGTACAGAACTCTCTGACATGATCTTGAGGATTAGAGTGTCCATCATATTTGTCATACTTTGGTATCTCCACTCTTTTTGGGAATGGAGGCATATACAAGTCTTTGTCAAAAGGGAAAGGACAAAGGGCCTCCATGGAGAATTCCTTGGGTTCCTTCTCTTTCTCAATTTTATTCATTTTGACCTACATAGCGTGCAGCTGGTTCATTATGGCTGTCATCGGAGTTTCTTCCTCATGCATGATGATATCTTCGACATTGAAGTGAGGAGGAAGTTTAGCTCCTTCCTGGGCTAATTGCAAAAAGTATGCCTCTCTATCCATTTTCAAGAAATGCCTCATCATTCTTTTGAATTCATCATCATTCTGACACCGATGGATTTCAGAGGGTGTAGGGTCTTGGTCGGCATTATGTTGAGAATGGTGTCCCTGGGATCCTCCTTCTAGAGAATCGTGGTTTGTCCCTGCTTGAGACATGGTAGGAGGTTTTGGGCTCCTTGGAATAGATTGAGGAGGAGTTTGCTAATTACCTCTGTGAGTTGATAGAGGAGGTATGTAACCAGTTTTCAATCGAAAGTTACTGAGACCGTCGTCTTCGTAGATACCTGACTTGATGAGTTGTTCAAGAGTTGGACCCAGGGTATTGGTCAAAAGTAAGTTCTGAGATGTTTCTTCTGATTTCTTGTGTGAAGAAGCTCTAGTCTCCACCATTAACTTTGAATGAAACAGAAGAAAAGGACAAAGACAACTGAAGAACAATTTGATTCGAGAAAATCGGATGACGCAACCTTGTCAAGATTATAATAGTTTTGAAGATCTGATGAGATGTGGGTGAAGGAAACTGTGCCCTGGATGTATGGGATAGATCGCCCAAAAGATAGCGGACACGAGTTCTCAACACATAGTCTATTTTTGAAGATTGATTGAAGATTGATAGTTATGACAAGGTTTTGACACGAGATAAAAAGGACTCAAATTGATCAAACAGAAGACTAGATTGGATTCAAAAGATCAAACTCAGAAAATGGTAGAATGCTCAATAGCTACTGCTCTGTTCCTGACACAATGATATTTTTGATAGATTCTAGAACTAGGCTGGAAACATTGGATATCTCACAAATTTGACAATTTCTGACAACTCTCTCAAATTTTTCCAAACGACACTCTGCAGACTCGTACGACATTGGGTAGTCTATGAAACGACAGTTGCAAAACTCATACAAAAGTTGGGTAGCAATGAAACGATAGTTGTAAATATCATACGAGAGTTGCTAACAGGATTTTGACTTCCTTGGATTTGCTGGCATGAAAACTCATACGACACTGGGTTCTCAATCATACGACAGATGGGTGATACTGAAATGACATTTGACAAAAATTCGTACGACTTTTGACTTCCTGAAATGACTTTTGACTCCAGAAAGAATTTTACGTCAATTTTTGCAAAATTTAAGGTTTTCAGTTCTGGATTGTTTGCAAATTGTACTGTCTAGATTTTGAAGGTTATACCAGATTTGATCATTTTTAAGAGCTAAGTAGTTAAACAAGCACGCAGAACAGCAAGCAGGTGATTCCAAGCATGTCTGAAAATAATGAACAAGGGCAGAAGCAACCTTGCGCATGAACAATCAAGTGACCAAATTGTGCTAATCCCTGAGAGTACTAATTGTGTATGTTCTGAAAAGTTTTGCAATAACACACATATACCTGAAAGTGAAAAATTGGCCTCTCTAGGGTTTTTAGTAATGGTTTGACTCTGCAACTTTTATGATTCAAAGGGGTGAACTCCAATCCCGGTGCACCAGAGTTTTGACACAGTCCGAGAACTTAATCTTCAAGAGCTGCTAGGGAGATCTAACAACCCAACAATGAACTATACCTATGGAGATTTCTTCCACAAGGACATTTATATAGCGGCTGTCACTACCATGGTGAAAATGGCTATGACCGCTTGAGGTTCCGTCAACGCAGTTTGCCCTATGAAGGGATTGTCCACTACGGTTAACCCTCTCTAAAGATGACTCACAGATTTATACCACAAGGGGACTTGGCTCCAGATCCAAGGTTTTGACACCTCTTCACTTTTAACCCAAACAAAGCAAGCAGATTAATCCGACACGCTAAGACAAAGTTTTGTTTCACCAAGGTCTGTGATATCAACTCCACGTGATCTATCAATCTCTCCAGGGAGAGAATGTATCAATCAATAAGAGAAGACGCACTAACCAATTTTGGTTCACCAAAGCTCGTGATATCAACCCCACGGGATCTATCAACCTCTCCAGAGAGAGAATGTGTCGATCAACAAGAGAAGATGCACTAACCAAGTTGAATGTGAAACACACTAAGTATCCTCCCTACCTACAAGGATTCTATCATCAAGAAAGATTTCGCTAGGAATCCAATCTCTCAAGAATCTCGAATAGTGTTCATAGGGCCTAATTACTATGTGAGCACAGATATATGTTCTGAAAGTAAATCTACCAAAAGCATCCAAAAAGTAGAAAGAGGAACACTTAACGCTTAAAGATAATATGAGATGAGTCCACAAAGTGGAGCACTTAACACCTCACACAAGCTAAAAATGAGTCCACAACTTAGAAAACAAGTGAGTTCCTAAAAGCACAAAAGGGTTGCCAAGTGGAACATTTAACGCTTCTATCTTGTTGACCCCTCCCTTTTATGGCGCTGAGATTGCAACCACAGGGCGGAAATGAGGGGCCGACGGATTAGCGAGTCCAATAACCCAAGATAGCAATCAAGATCAATCACAAGTATTCTAAGACTACTTAATGAATTCTAATGGGATTACAACCTAGTATCAAATTATGCAAGTGTGTAGAATAAAAGCATGAGAAGACGCACACAAGCTAGACACATGAGAGATTTATTTTAAGCCCAAATCAAAATGTTATTAGATGAAGGAGACTACCTGGTGATCCTCGCAATGTGCTTAGTAGATCTTACCTGATTTTTAGCAATTCTTGCGCTTTTCCCAATCAAAACCAGCAGAGAGCAATCAAAAATAGAGAATTTCAATTGTCAAAATTAGCAGTTAGCCGAAATATAAAAATAAAATCTGATACTCTGCTGTGAAAAATGAAACAACAGTCAAAAACTGGTATGGAAACTCGTATGACAGTGGGTATGCTCTCAGACGACAGTCCAGAAACTCGTACGACACTGGGTATGCTACCATACGACAGTTGAGCTCCCAAACGACAGTGGGTTTGTGATGAAACGAGCCTTGATTCGATAGACTATCGTACGACAGTGGGTCCAGTATCATACGACAGTGGGTATGCTCTCATACGACATTTGTCAGAAACTCGTACGACAGATGTACGGACAAAAATTAAAAATCATAGTTTTGCACAGATCCCGAGGAGAAAAAGATAGAAATTGATAGAATTGAATTGGAAACCCGTTTCAGGGCCCGACGGTGGGCGCCAGAAATGTGTGTGTGAAAATTGTACGTGATCTGTAGGCACAACACTCAGTAAAACATTAGAGGTTAGTGATAATCAAAATCATGCAAAATTGAAAGCTAAACTAACCAAGCGATTTACTGCCTTCTAATAGGTGCGAGATTAATGTTCTCAGATTGTAATCGAGATCAGTGACCTAGACGACACCTAAATGAATGATTTGAATGCAATTGATCTATATTTTTGATATTTTCTATGCAATAAGAATGATAAAAACTGATATGAATCTATGCTAATATGAAATTGATATGCTATGAATGCTATTGAAAATTGATATGCTATGAATGCAAAAATAAGATTGATCTCACAAGATGTCGATTCGCAAGAGCTTTGATTCTTCAATTCCAATTCTCCAGCGTGATTGTGCAAAATATGAGATGAGATATGAAGAGTTGAAGCCTTTAATTTATAGAAATCTAGGGCTTTGGAGGTGCATGGGAAAAGCCATAAATCACTCAAATTGATTTTTGAGTTATCTGATCATGAAAGATAGTTAATTCTCAAAATCATGCAAAAACATGCAAAAATAGCTTTTTAACTCAAATTAGAGTTTAGATCATCTTTTTGAACTCCAAAAGGATGTTGAGTTCCAAAAAGTCAATAACTTGCATTGATTTTCTGATTTGGAATTTAACTGTTTCTTTTGAATATGCATAATAATTAAGAATTAAATAAATAAATAAAGTGATTTATCCTCAACTCAACTGATTTTTGAAAATAAATAATTAATTTATGGGTTAATTAACTATTTATTCAAACTTTTATTAAAAATTATATTATTAAATAATGACAACATGCTTTAATTAATTAAATAAGAATTTAATCAATTAAAGATAGGAATTTTGATTTATTGTCAAAATTAAATAATACAATTAATAATAGATAGAATCAAATTTAATTTAAACAATTAAGTGGCAAATATTAAATCTAATTAATTAAATATGAAAATATTCAATTAATCAAACTTAGGATAAATGTGATTTATTGCCAAATAATTATTAAATTAAAGATAATTAAGATAATTAGGAATATTGCTAGGAATATTCTCCGATGCAAAATTTAAGATAATCAATTATGATTTGATGATGTTTAGATGTGCCTTAGGTTAGGACTTTGATGTCGATTTCGTTCAAATTGAAGATGTAGGAGATTAATGAACTTATAGCCCATTTTTGGGGTATTACAATATATATATATATATATATATATATATATATATATATATATATATATATATATATATATATATATATATATATATATATATATATATATATATATATATATATATATATAACTTCCATAATCACTACTTAATATTTGTTCCAACATAATAAAAGTTATAAAGATGTTTAAACATAACCTAAAACATGCCAAAACCTGGGCTCATCACCTACTTAAAAGGCCTATGGCTCCTATCCATAAAAGGGTTATCCTTTCATATGCTAATTGGTCTATTTACACTCCTTTTGGGATTTTGTTCTTGATTCCCTTAACCCTATAAATTTAAAGAAATACAAAGGGGAGGTCAAATTATCAGCTGGGAAGGTGAGAAACAAGAGGGACCCAATTGTGTCTCATCCTCTTATGGCATCTAGGATGTATTCTTGTATGAAAATGAGTGATTCTCCAAAGGATATTTCCCCTAGATTCCCTCATAATCCCTTGGATAACACCAATAATATGGGTCCCTTGGATATTCATGTTGAGATACCCTTAGAGGTGGGGAAAGATATGCTAGTGGAAAAATGGTCATCTATTCCTAAGATCGTAACTATTACTAACCTAGTGACGAACTTTATCGATAGCTAGCAGGCTATGCTTAATTGGATAATTGAGGAGATCATGATTCTTTAAAAAAAACCTTCTCCAAGTAACCCTAAATTGGATAACATAATGGTCAGTACTCAGACTCTAACTAAAGGAATTCGTGAGCTTAAGGAAGACAAATTTGAAAATGTATCTATAGTGTGGAAGGTATTCTCATTAAGTTGCAAGATAGAATCAAGGATGTGGTCACTATTAGTAAAATGACAATGGAAAATTTGAACAAGGGGATTACGAAATTGAATGATAAAGTGGAGGTGATTTAGGCTCTTTCTAAAGGTTCTCTCGCCTCTCCTTTTGTGAACGTGAAGTCTAAGGGACTGGTTCATGGTTGTTGTTGGCAGTGATCTAGATAAATCCATTATTCCTGGTCCAACCACGAGACTCCAAAGTAAAGATAAGAATGCTACTCCTGTTAATAGTACTATCAATAAGGTTAGGAGTATTCATGAGGATGTTCTTAGGAAGAATTTTGAACTGGTAAATTATGTGTAATCTATTGGGGCTTTATTCCCCTATTTTTGTGTCTTTTGTTTATTGGTTGGTTCGTATTTTTGTTGTTGTTTGTTGGAGACTGCTTGTTCTAGTTTTTTGTAATTTTTTATATGGGTTTATGGTCCTTGTAAGACCAGTTTACCTTTAGTTAAAAAATGCTGTCATATTAAAATTAATTCTGAATATTTTTTAATATATATAAACAACCTCAGAATTAACTCTAAATAAAAATAGGTAGGCACATTTCAAAATGTTGGAGGAGAACCCAAGTAAAGGCTAAAGGTTAGCTTTTGCCAATAATGGACATATGGTAGTTTAGTATAAACATATATGCCAAATTGGAATTAATCTTCCCATCATTTAATTGGTCTTAGGAAACTATTTTTTGAATAGATTATGAGTTTTTTTTAATAGCGTCTTAGTGATCTATTATTCAGATGGTAGAGAAAATATAAATTCATTTAAGCATCAACATCTAAGTTATTTACTTGTATATCTATCATTTATTTTGATAATGAACTATGAAGTTTAATTTGGAATATTGATTTAAATTTTTTTTTATAGAGTATGATCTAGAGACAATAGTGGTTAAGATAAAGTCTTTCTTACAAAATTTAATAAGAAAGGAAAAAGAGAGAGGATTAGATAGTGTGAAATTTTTTTACATCAACATTTCTTACTTTCTATAATGGATAAAAAGATATGATTCAAAAAGAGACTAACAAGTTTATGGAAATCAAGCATCCATCAAATATGCTCTACAATTTGTTGTGTCTATGTGTCCATCTAGTTTATCATTAGGGTTACTGTACTATTTTCTCCTACCAATACCATCATATCACATTTTTTCATAATATTTCATTATGCCATTTTTAATGTCCTCAACCACATTTGGCCCAACAGTTGTTGCTGGTGCTAAAGCATTGGTGATTGGCATTCATGGCTCCATTGAGAAAAAGGCCCAGGAATTTTGTTCCCAAATTCTTCCATGAATCTAGTTCACCTCATGTGATTTTTCCTTTCCTAGATTTCGATAAAGCCTATAAATGGCTAGAAAAGTTTACTTTAATTGGATATTTCATTGGTAGAGTTCCTTCTAAAAGTGTTATGTAGGATTGGATTTCCAAATCCTAGCTCCCTCATGGAGTCCTCCTTGATGGTGCGCAGAACCTCACTAAGGGGTTCTTTCCATTTATCTTTGGGAGCCCTTCCCATGTTGAGGGTGTTCTAAAAAATGGCCCCTATTTTTTTCATTCCTAACTCCTTACTTTCCAGCCATAGTCAAGAGATTTTTCTGTCTCCTAGGATAAAAAAACTCAAAGTCCCTATTTGGGTTGAGTTCCCTGGTCTGCCTTTTCCCTATTGGAATTTTTGTGAAACATTACAGAGACTCTTGGTCAAGTTGTTTGCATAGATCCTGAGCATTTTCACCACACTTGCCCTTAGAAAAGGGTTTGTGTCAAAATTGACCTCTCCAAGGAGCTTAGGAAAAATATTGATATTCAGATTGGTGGGCTTTCTTTTTATCAGTGCATCATGTATTTTAATTTTCCAAATACATGCTTCCACTGTCATTCTACAAATCATAATATTAATGATTTCCCTCTTACAAAAAATAAGCCTAAGCGTCCTCCTGAGGAGCCAATTGTTTCTTGAGGCAATGAGCCTTCAAAGGATGATGCCACTTGGACTAAAGTGGTCTGTAAGAGCAAGCAAAAATTAGTTTCTATTCCAAAAGAATATTATTTTTCTTTAGTTTTCCCACCCCCATCTTCTGCAACTATCCAAATTCCTAGGGCCACTTCAAACCTTATTTCACAGGGGAAAGGTTCTTCATCCACTAAGGTTTCCTAGGGTGCCTCTATGAATTCCAAGGGTTCTCCACCAGCTTCACTAGATAATGGAGGTGTATTTTGTCATCACTCTTTTAGTCCACCAAGACATGATGAGGTAGATGATGCAAAGCTAGGAAAACAAAAATTTTTCCCTAGCGATATTTACCCTACCTTTCATTTAGTTTTTGAGTTTTTGCACAATATATTTTCCTCTCTTGGGGATGAGGATACTATGAATGATGGTTTCTAATGCATTTTGAATCTAAGAGGTCTTACTAAACTCTCCAAAAAATATTCAGTGCATGACTTTCGTCAGTGATTTTCCCATATACATGTTCTCTATCTCCAGGAAATAAAGATACCTAGCTTTTTTATTGTAAAAAAGTGTCGTGTTATTTGGCCACACATTTTGGTTTTATCATCCTCCCATGAAGCTGGTAGAGGAGGGGTGGTTACCTTGTTGGTGCCATGGTGGTAGAGTACAATTATTGATCATGGTGAGGACCCCATGCATAGATTAGTTTGAGTTTTAATAAATGTGAACAACCACCATTTTGGTTTTGTTAATATTTATGCTCCCAATGATGCAGTGGAAAGAGCTTACCTGTGGTAGTGGATTGTTGATTCATTTTTGACAGCCACTTGGGTTTTTTGTGGGGATTTTAATATGGTTGAGCCAAATTCCAATAAGGATGGTATTTAACCATTCCGGTGGACAACTGGCGAGTGTGAGGGTTGGATTTATATGCGAAATAAATTGGGGCTTTATGATCCCAATATTAATCGTCACCTCCCACATGCTTTTTGGTATACTTGGAGTAATTTTAGAGCTAGAGCAGATATATTTTTCAAAAGGATTAATCATGGTATGATATACTCTTAATATTTTATCTCATTTTGGACAGAGAAACTGCTGCTATCTTTACCTTTATCTAATGTCACCTTATTATATCACTTTCCTATTAAATTTTCTATAGAATGGCGTGTTCCTTTTCCATGTTCTCCTCAATCTCAATTTATGTTTAACACATCATTCCTAAAGAACCCACCTACTTTGGTCCACATTAAGAGTTTCTAAAATTTTCATTCTAGGCCAACTCAATCTTTAGGTTGGATTCTGTAGTGGAATGATGCCATTATTCAAACTACCAAATTTCTCTTCTTTTATGGCAAGTAGTTGGCACTTTTCTACTGCTAGTCTTATTCTCATACCACCAAGGATTTGTGTGATTTTATCCACAACTTGGAAGCTCATCCTTTCTCATCTAACTTTTAGTTTTAGATGGCAGTTCTTCATCATTAGAAACAGATAGCTGACAGTTATGTAGCCAAATGAGTTCAACTTAAGGTATGTTTGTATTGGTTAAAAGTGGGAGATCATGCTAGTAAATAATTTTTCTCTTCTTTTCAGCCCAGACATTCCACTTCAAGTATTAAAAAGACTAGGGAGGTTACTTGAGTTCTTACTTAGCTTCTTGATATTTTGTAAGCATTTTTTACTCGCTATTAGAAAGTTTGTAGAGATTAACCTCCTTCTCTTTCCAGTCAAAAAGCCTTATAATATTGTCTTTCTATTGTCCCTCCCTGTCTTTCACCTTCCCAATGAGATTTATGTGATCTGAATTTATCTATTCAAGACCTTAGGGAGGTAGTTTTCTCAATGGCAGATGAAAAATCCCCAGGCTGTGATGGTTTCCCATGTGAATTATACAAATCCCTTTGTGATTGTTTAGGTTTAGATCTTCGTCATGTTTATTTATAAGATTTAGAAATAGGTACTATAGGGTCAGAAACAAATAAGGTAATATAGAATTCATGCCTAAGTCTAGTGATCTTGAGGATATTTGTAATTGGCATGCAATCACCCTCCTCAATGTTTCCTATAAAATCATTTCCAAGGCTCTTTCTTTAAGAATTTTCCATCTTCTCCCCTAGATTATCCATCTTCAGAAGATTGGATTTATTTAGTCTAGATATATTCCTGATAATATTATAGTAGTATGCAAAGGTATGGAATGGGCTCGCCATTCTGGTCAAAATGAAATTTTTGTCAAAATTGACTTTTCCAAACCATATGATCATATTGAATGGCCTTTCATTTCATCCATGCTTTCAACCCTTGGCTTTGTTCCCTTCTTTGTAACTTCTATTCAAATTATTATTGTTTATGCTAATGCTTATATAACCATCAATGGTTGTAGGTCTATCAATTTTTTCCTTCACCGATCAATTTGGCAAGGGTTCTCTTTGGATCCTACCTTGTATGTCATAGTTGCTGAAGGCTTCAAGTGTTTGTTGGCATCATCCATTTTTGCTGGCCGTGTTCATGGTATTTCCTTTCCTAATTCTTTTAGCTAGCTTGTTAATGGCCATTTTTATGATGACTCTTCTTACCTTGATTGAAGATAAATATAATATCTTGCATGCTTTACAATGGCTCCAGACTTACTGCTTGGCTTCAGGTTTGCAGCTAAATGGCATACGACCCTCTTCTATAGATAAAATTTTCTACCACCTCCATAGTGTCTTTTAAAATATGATTGGAAATGGATCCGACATGGTCAGGCATTTAATTTTTTGGGTATACCTTTTTCTTTTCATGGTTTAGCTTCAGAACTTTGGCATGTAGTTCTCTACAAAATTGAATCCAAGCTTTATTATTGGTTGACCAAGCTACTTCCTTTGGCTGGAAAGTTTCAGGTTTTCTCCAAAATTCTTGTAGCCACACATGTTTATTAATCCTCTTGTTGGCCTCCCTCAAAAGTTTCCTATGCCAAACTTGAGTGCCTTCTCTATGATTTCTTATGGGCCTCTAATACCCAAAAGCATGCCTTCCATCGACTGGCTTGAGAGTATTTTTGTTTACCTCGACATTCTGGTGACCTTGGTTTAATTTCTACACACAAGAAAGGCTAGGCTCTTTGTGTTAAATGGGCGATTCGATGTGTCTCTAAAGATGAGACTTGGACAATTCTACTTTGGTGCTCTCTTTTGGATTTTCTACCCATCATCTTTCTTGGAGAGACATTGGGTTTCAAACCCTTCTGATTATGAGAGAACACATTCAAATTTAGGGTTCCTTTATGGCCAAAAGTATTTGGTGTTCTTGGGAAGTGGAAAAACCTTAGCTTCAGTGGCATGGGTATGGTTTTCAAGATGGATTATCCTTCAATTAGCATAATCTATGATGGAATACATTGATTCAAATGCAAGGGCTTCCACTTGCTAGGATCCCATGTGTTTAAACTCTTCACTTCCATAGGCATGACATTCGAACCCCAAGGTACCTTTTCTATAGATCTACCATGTCTCTCTACACTTGGGAGGATGTACAGGTGTAGTTTCATTTAACCCTTCAAGATAGAGATACATTTGAGTTTATTGTTTTCCTCTTACCAAGAGAGATTCTACATAAGATTGGGATAACAAGTATCACACCATGGTGGAAATATTGGTGATGGTATCTAGAGATAGCCTTTTAGTGATGTAGATCATGTCAAGGTTATCAGTGACTCATGACCCATCACCTACCAATGGTGGATGTTTTGAATCAACATTGGCATTTGCAATCTTCTCATTCAATTTGGAGATTACATTTTACTACCATTTGGTCTAGTATTCAACAACCTAAAATTACTCAATTTTCTTGGTGTGTTTTATTTCAAGGATTACCTTTGGGTTCTCGCCTGCACCATTTGGGCATTGTTGATCCCCGGTGTCCCTTTTGTCACCAACTAGAGTCATTTCTCCATCAATTCTAGTTCTTATGAAGAGCTCAAAATTATTGAGTTTGGATTCATAATTTTTTCTCCCCTTTTTGTCACACCATGTTTTCTTAGAAAATGGTTCTATTAAGAGATAATTAATCCTCTGTTGTCTTTTCCTTTTCTTCATATTTAACACTCTTTTAGAATGGAGATTTTGTTTACAATTTGGAAAGATAGAAATGAACTGATCTATTGATGCCAATGTTTCCATTTTCACTAAAGCGTGTATTTTTAATAATGTTATACTTCAGATACAATTTCAAGAAGAAAAGGTTGTCCTTGAGGTGGCACATTTGAAAGAGCTTCTCTAGCACCGGGGCAATGCCCCTTGCACTATTGCTAGAGTCTCTTTAGAGGCTTCCACTTCCACTAGTCGTTCTAATCCTCATGGGAGGCAGCGCGGACAAAACTCTTCTAGCAAATGGGTCGAATCTAATTCTCATCCACCTCACCGACATTCACCTCGATGAGATTTTTCACCTAGAGATTCTACAAGGCCACCCCACCTTCAAGGCTCTTCCTTGGCTTGAGATCCTTTTTCTTCCTCTCCTCGAGCTTAGGCAACAAATGATGGCTCCCCTTCTTAGGATCTTCTTTTGGGTTGGCCTTCTTTAGATAAAGATTTTCCCAAGTTGGCTCTTGCCATTTCTCCTCGATGTAAAGATAAGAAAGATCAAACTACAGATGGCTTGTGTCTGTTGGACCCTGAACCTACTCAAGAATTAGAGTGAGGGCAGAATAATGATCCAGAGTTGCCACCTCCTTCGGCTATAATGTTGACTGCTTAATTATGTTTCTCTCTAGAGCTAGGACCTTATTTCATTTTGTTCTGACTTTGAGCTCTTCCAATGTGACTTGTTGTTCTTTGTTTCTGGGCTCTGCCCATGTGACTTGTGGGGATACATCCATTCCTCCCATTACTCTAATGTTTCTATCATTCTTTAGTTAATATAATTTGGTCAGGATTTTCATTCAAAAAAAAAGATATGATTCAAAAGACAGATGTGAAAAATCTTGAATATTCTAATTGAAAAATAATATTATTAAGATTAAAACTTGCTTGTAAAATATGACAAGAAAAGACAAAAAGAAGATTAGATAGTGGGAAACTTTTTTCATTAACATTTCTTAGTTTTTGATGATGATGAATGATAGAGTATGATTGAAAGGTTGATGTAAATTTTTTTTACACAATCTAATTTAGAAACAAAAGTGATCAAATAAATCTTTCATTCAAAAAAATAAAAATGAAAGAATAAAATAATATTATTTTTAAAATATTTTTTTTTATATCAACCTTTCTTAATTTGTGTCATTTTACATCAATCTGATGATAATAGATAATAAACTAGAAATTGCACCTTGGTGTGCAATAGGTATGCCGAAGATATGTGAATGGTAGTATAAAATGTGTATTTTTGTAAGTTTTGTAGAGTTTGTGATTTTGTAATTTTGTGATTATTTATGCAATATATTTAGATTTTATTGAGTATATTAATCATTTAGTATATTAATTTTTTATTTTTGTTGATTAAGTTTTATGTATAAAATATATTATTACAATATAATTGATACAAACAGAATTATATTATATTGGTCAACTTGGCAGAACATGCAGTTTTTAATGCTTTAATATTTGTATTTAGCCAAACATTACACACAATATATACTAAATTTAAAACCACAATATTAAATTAAAAATAATATTCTCACTCCCTCTCTCTCTCTCTCTCTCTCTCTCTTACACATAATATAAATTAAATTTAAAACCACAATATTAAATTTAATAATATTCTCTCTCTAATTAATAATAAATAATCATTTTAAATTTGCATTATACAACATATTCTCTTACCATGAAAAATAAATTTAATTTATTCAAACAGTCCACTTAAAATTTTACTTAAATGGTCTTCCACATAGTTTTTGACTTAATATACTAAAATATTCTTGTCACACAAATTTATGCCAAGTGTAGTCATAACAAGTAATATAAATAGATAAAAAAATTAAAATTTAAATTGAATCTAGAAATTAAAATTAATTTACAAAATAAACAATAATAATATTGTAAGGAAAACGCCCATGTGGCTTTGCATATTGTAATTCTGAAATTTG
Source organism: Chamaecyparis obtusa (assembly GCA_027943335.1). Classification (NCBI taxonomy): domain Eukaryota; kingdom Viridiplantae; phylum Streptophyta; class Pinopsida; order Cupressales; family Cupressaceae; genus Chamaecyparis; species Chamaecyparis obtusa. The sequence continues at coordinate 543,375 of BSBK01003444.1, forward strand.
TAATTCCACACTTGTGGAGATAATAAGAACCCCATTTTCTGTGGGCTATCTAAGAGCATATAATGAGGCTGCAGTGAAAGAGATAAATCTAATATGCAGAACTCCTTGCTTTTTATTTTAGCATTGTAATCTGTGGCATTAAAAATAATATGTTCAAGTGCGCCATTATAGACCAGAATATTATCACTATGCACACAACCTTAACTATAAAGTCACGTTGGGGAGAGAGTCAATATCTTCCTATACCTACAAACTATGTCCTAGCTTTAGTAGCGAATTCCCTCAGATTTTAGCAGAAAATTATATACAAAGATGGAAACAAATCATCCTAGTTTGATGAGGTAACATCTCTATAGTATTAGGCAGTGAATTGGACTCATTTAGCAGCGACCTATCTTCCCATTTAAGAAGTGAATTTTCTCATAAGAATCAATAGATCATGATGCAGGAGCATCTTGGGTCCTTGGCAATCCTGTGTCACCAAAAACATGTTTGTGTTTTGCTGTCTTGCTTGGTTCCTACCTTGATTGAGTTGGTTCGGTGTTGCTCGGTTTCCTTTATTTTTTGGTGTTGGTCAGTTATCTCTCTGGCACTCGGTGAATTTCCCTAGCACTCAGTGATGCTTGTCTGGCGCTCGGTTATCCTTGCTTACCGAGTTGTCTATTTTAGATTCCTGTTGAGGCCAACTCTTGCAATTAATTTTGGTCATAGATTTAATGTTGGTATCTATCATTGGGAAGCGTGTGGACCTAGATCTGGTCATTCCTTCCATTGATGGTGGATCTGAAGGTTGACTTGTTTGGTAGCCTCTTGTATAAATGTAGTTTCTTGGTTAGAGTTTAGGGAGTTAGTTGAGTTAGAAGATAGAAACTATAAGATTAGAGATTATTTGTAGATCCTTACATGTTTGAGGATTTTTGTACTTGATTGTAATATCTGGCCTAAATCAGGAAGGCCTTACAACCTAGCATGTATGAATCAAATTGAAGTTGATATATGAAAGATATTTGTATTCTCTCTCTCACTTGTGTGTTTTTTGCTTCCACGTGTGATCTCTGCAAGGTGAACTTGGTTACAGTGTTCCCTTTGGCCCCTCTCCCCATCCTCCCTCGTGTCAGGTGGTATCAGGGCGAGGTGAGATCTAGATCTAGGTTTGCGAATCTAGGTTTGAGGGTTCCTTCTTGTCAAACCTTAGTTGATTTGTTGCAGGGTAGAAGATTATGATCTGGCATGCAATTGTAGAGGGTTTCAAGATGGTTCATGGGAGGTGAGATGCAGATCCAGGATTGGCAGACATGTTGAGAAAACTTGCTGCTAGATTAGAAGTTGTTGAAACAACCTAGAGAAGAGGAAGACATCTTGAAGATGTTAATGATGATGAAATTAAGGAATAAAAAGGTGATGTAGAACCTATACCGATGATGGATCAAGGTGAGGAAAGATTGTTGAAGGATTTGACAAATGTGAAGTCTACACCGCACTTTAATCCTCTCGAGTATAGTGGAAAATTGGATTCTGATGAGTTAATGGACTGGATCATTGAGATGGAAGAGTATTTTGAATATGAAAATGTACCTGAGGAAAAGAAGGTGAAAATTGCAAGCACAAAGTTAAAGAGTCATGCATCCTTGTGGTGGGACCATCCACAACTAGATAGAAAGAGGAAATGCAAAGAAAAAATTAAGGTATGAAATAAAATGGTGAATAAATTGAAAGGAAAGTTCCTACCTTGTGATTATCAGATTAACCTAGTTAGGCAAATGCAAAGTTTGAGGCAGAAATATAGCTTGGTAAAGGAATATACTGAGGAATTCTATAGGTTAGATATTAGATATGGACATGATGAAGATGATGTGGAAATAATTGCTAGATACTTGAATGGTTTGAGAGTTTCCATCCAAGAAGAAATTAGTTTGGTCAAATTGGAGAACATTGAAGAGGCTTATCAATTTGCATTGAAAGCTGAGGATAAATTGAACAATAAGCATGAGCAAAGACAAAGAGGTAGAGGTGGTAGATTCCCTAGAGGAAGAGGTAGATCTTATGGTGAAAATAGTAGATCTAAACCTGAAAAGACAAATCTAGATAAAGGCAAGACCGAGTGGAAAGGTGAAAGTTCATCTAGAGGCAGAGGCAGTTACTACTGAGGTGGTTATAAAAAAAGTGGTTTCTGCGGAACTTGTTATAATTATGGAGAAGAAGGACATAGATAATTTGAGAGTACACATGTAAGTAAGAAGGTCGGTAATAGTAGGAATGCCTTGGTGCAAGAAGAGTCACTAAATGAACATGAGAAGGAAAATAACTTGATGGTAAGGAGAGCACTTTGGAGTGAAAGTAAGAAGGAAGATCTGGTAAGGAAAAGTTTTTTCAAGACCAGATGTAGAGTTTCTGATGAAGTTTGGAAGGTAATCATTGACAGTGGTAGCTCAGAGAATCTAGCATCTAAGGAAATGGTTACAAAGTCACAATTGAAAAGGTTGGAACATTCGAAGCCCTATCAGATTTCATGGATCAAAGATGAGCATACACTCTTGGTAAGTGAATAATGTTATGTGAATTTGAAAATTGGAAAGTACGATGATAAGATGCTATGTGATATCATGCCTATGGATTGTTGTCATATTTTGTTGGGTAGACCCTAGCAATATGATTGACATGCTATATATGATGGGATATTGCATAAATATACTATTTGGGCTGATGGAAGAAGACAAATCTTGTTACCTTTGATTGAAGAACCTATTAGTAATGTTTGCACATTTGTGAAATTTTTCTTGATGGAAGGAAGAAATTTTGTTAAGGATTTGAAGAAGAATGATGTATGTTTTGCTGTGATTCCTAACAAACTGGGTAAGAAAAAAGAGGATAGTATCCCTAAGGAGATTGATAAGTTACTCACTGAGTATAATGAAATTATTTCTAATAATGTACCTAATGGTTTACCACTGAAGAGAAGCATTGATCATTGCATGGATCTAATCCCTAGAGCTAGTTTACCGAATAAGGCACCACATCAGTTGACACCTACCAAGAATCAGGAATTGAACTGACATATTCAAGAATTATTGCAGAAAGGTTTGATCAGAGAAAGTTTGAGTCCTTGTGCAGTACCTGCTATATTAGAACCTAAGAAGAATGGAGAGTAGAGAATGTGTACTGATTCCAGAGAAATCAACAAGATAATAGTGAAATATAGGTTTCTGGAGACAAGTATTTTACCAAAATTGATTTGAAAAGTGGGTATCATTAGATCAGAATCAGAGAAGGTGATGAGTGGAAGAGTGCTTTCAAGACAAAATAAGGTTTGTATGAGTGGTTGGTTATGCCTTTTGGTTTAACTAATGCACCGAGTACTTTTATGAGGTTGATGAATGAAGTTTTGAATAAATTCTTAGGTAAATTTGTGATTGTATACCTAGATGATATTCTGATATTTAGTAAGACTAGAGAAGAACATTTGTTGCATGTTAAACAAGTATTGCAGAGATTGAAAGAAGAAAAGTTGCTAATAAATATGAAAAAGTGTTCATTCATGAAAGAGGAGATTGTGTATTTGGGATTTGTGATTTCAGATGATGGTTTGAAGATGGATCTTGAAAAGGTTGAAGCTATTTTAAATTGGCCTACACATGAGAATGCTAGTGAGGTAAGATTATTTCATGGTTTGGAAAGTTTTTACTGAAAGTTCATTAGGAATTTTAGTTCAATTTGTAATGCTATGACTAAGACTATGAGAGGAGATAAAAGAGAATTCAAGTAGGCACATGGATCTAATAAAAGTTTTGAGACTCTGAAGCAGAAGGTTGCTGAATTTTCTATTTTGACATTGCCTGATTTCAATAAGGTATTTCAAGTGTAAGTGCAATAGGAGCTGTATTGAGTCAAGAAGGTAAACCTATTGCTTTCTTTAGTAAAAAGTTGAATGATTAAAAAAGGAAATACTCTATGTATGATCAAGAATTCTATGTTATTGTTCAAGCCCTAAATAAATGGAGACATTATTTGATACCGAGTGAATTTGTGTTGTATATCGATCATAAGGCTTTACGGTATTTGGGTAGCTAGAATAAGTTGAATCAGAGACATATGAAATGGGTTGAGTATTTGCAGAGTTATACATTTGTGATAAAGGATAAGAGTGGAGTCACTAATCGAGTTGTTGATACATTGAGTAGAAGAAGATCTTTGATGACCAAGATGAAAATTGAAGTTCTTGGCTTTGATGACATGAGAGATTCTTATGAATTTGATCCTGATTTTTCTGAGCCATGGAGAAAGTGTAGAGCACCTATTCAAGATCAACTAAGTACTAAATGGGAAGAATATTTCATTGAAGAAGGTATGTTGTTTAAAGGTATTCAGTTGTGTATACTGAGAGGAGAAATGAGAACTAATTTGATAAAAGAGAAACATAGTAGTGGCTTGGCTTGACATTTTGGTGTTGACAAGACATTGAATTTTCTTAAGGAGAAATACTTTTGGCCATAGTTGTATAGAGATGTTCAAAAATTTGTGAAAAGTTGTGGAATTTGTCAAGTTGCAAAAGGAGTAAGTCAGAATATTGGATTGTATACACCGATTTCTATTCCTGAGAAATCTTGGATTGATATCAGTATGGATTTTTTTCTTGGCTTACCAGAGACAGTAAGAGGTAATGACTCTATATTTGTTGTTGTGGATAGATTTTCTAAGATGGCACATTTTATACCTTGTAGAAAGACATCATATGTAGTACATATAGTAGATCTTTTCTTTAAGGAAATTGTCAAATTGCATGGATTACTGAGGAGTATTATCTCTCACCAAGACAGTAAATTTGTTGGATACTTTTGGAAGACCCTTTGGAGAAAGTTTGGCACCGAGTTGAAATATAGTTTTACATTTCACCCATAGACCGATGGAAAAACATAAGTTGTGAATAAAAGTTTGGGAAATATTTTGAGATGTTTAGTTGGAGACACACCGAGTAATTGGGATTCTATGTTGGCACAAGTTGAGTTTGCATACAATAATTTAGTGAATAGGAGTACTAGAAAAACACCTTTTGAGATTGTAAATGGCATACAACTGAGAGGTATATCAGATTTGAGGGATATTGTTGATGAAAGAAAGAGAAGTGTTGAAGGAGTAAAGTTTGCTGATTACATTAAGACATTGCATGAAGATGTGAAACATAAGCTGGAGAAAAGTAATCAGAAATACAAAGACAAAGCTGATAGATCAAGAAGACATAAGAGCCAAAGACAGTAAGAGGTAATGACTCTATATTTGTTGTTGTGGATAGATTTTCTAAGATGTCACATTTTATACCTTGTTGAAAGACATCATATGCAGTACATATAGTAGATCTTTTCTTTAAGGAAATTTTCAAATTGCATGGATTACTGAGGAGTATTATCTCTCACCAAGACAGTAAATTTGTTGGATACTTTTGGAAGACCCTTTGGAGAAAGTTTCGCACTGAGTTGAAATATAGTTTTACAGTTCACCCACAAACCGATGGAAAAACATAAGTTGTGAATAAAAGTTTGGGAAATCTTTTGAGGTGTTTAGTTGGAGACACACAGAGTAATTGGGATTCTATGTTGGCACAAGTAGAGTTTGCATACAATAATTCAGTGAATAGGAGTACTAGAAAAACACCTTTTGAGATTGTAAATGGCATACAACTGAGAGGTATATCAGATTTGAGGGATATTGCTGATGAAAGAAAGAGAAGTGTTGAAGGAGTAAAGTTTGCTGATTCCATTAAGACATTGCATGAAGATGTGAAACATAAGCTGGAGAAAAGTAATCAGAAATACAAAGACAAAGCTGATAGATCAAGAAGACATAAGAATTTTGTAGTCGGTGATGAAGTGATGGTTCATTTGAAGAAAGGCAAATTTCCTGTTGGAACATATGGGAAGCTAAACATGAAGAAGTTTGGACCTTGTAAGATTTTGAAGAAATTGACAGTGGAAATGCTTATGAGATTGAGTTACCTGATGACATGGACATATCACCTATTTTCAACATTGCTGATTTGTATGAGTATCATGAGTTAGGTGAAGAAATGACAGTAACGAATGATTATCCTAAGAAACCAATAGAAGAAGTTGAGCATATTTTGGAGCAAAGAATTGGTAGAAGTACAAGAGGAAAATAGTAAATGGAATATCTGGTAAAGTGGAAGAATATACCAATTGAAGACAGTTCATGGATTTCACAAACTGAGTTGGATGCAACTCAGATCGTACCTATTTCATGATTCAAAGAATCATTCTCAAATAACCCCAGGTGTCTGATGTAGGAACATCTCAGGTCCTTGGCAATCTCGTGTCACCAAAAACATATTTGTGTTTTCTTGTGTTGCTCGGTTCCTACCTTGATCGAGTTGGTTTGGTGTTGCTCAGTTTCCTTTGTTTACCGATGTTGGTCAGTTATCTATTTGGCACTTGATAAATTTCCCTGGTGCTCGGTGATGCTTGTTTAGCACTCGATTATCCTTTCTTACCAAGTTGTTTGTTTTGGATTCCTATTGAGGCAGACTCTTGCAATTAATTTTGGTCATAGATTTAATGTTGGTATCTATCAATGGGAAGCGTGTGGACCTAGATCTAGTCGTTCCTTCCATTGATGGTGGATCTGAAGGCTGACTTGTTTGGTAGCCTCTTGTATAAATGTAATTGTTTGGTTAGAGTTTAGGGAGTCAATGGAGTTAGAAGATAAAAGCTAGAAGATTAGAGATTATTTGCAGATCCTCGCATGTTGGAGGATTTTTGTACTTGATTATAATAGCTAGCCTAAAATGGGAAGGCCTTACAGCCCGACATGTATGAATCAAATTGAAGTCAATATATGAAAGATATCTAGGTAAAAGCACAATTGAGTGTCACCTTTTAGGCTAACTCAAATCACTCAGCCCAGTTAGACTCATCCCAGCTAGACTCGTCCAAGTTAGACTTGGCCGAGTCTAACTAGGCCGAGTACACGTAGGCTCCATGTGGTGCTGAATGATGTCTACATGGCCCAGTAGACTAGGCTGAGTGGTACTCGGCCGAGTAGGACTCGACCGAGGCTAAATAATATTTTTAATATAAAAAAACATCCCAAGCTTCTCATTTTCATACTATTTGGTTGTTTGTGTGGGGCCAACCCCTAGGAGAACTTGGCCAAGTTAGACTCGGCCCAGTCAGACTCATCCCAGTCAGACTCGACTGAGTCTACCTAGGTGGCATGCCATGTTGGCATCCAAACCTCCAAAAACACAAAAAAACTAGAATTTTACACTTCTATTGTTCCTTTCTCTAATCAAAATAGAAAATGTTAAAAAACTAAAAGTACCCTTTTCTAGATCTTAGAAGTACGATTCTAGACATATAAATTTTATATTGTTTCAACTACAAAATGTTAAACAATTTTTCTAAAATCTACATGTATATATATTAAACTTTGAGAAGATGTTGATTTGGAAGATATAGAAAAATACTAAATCAATTCAATTTTTTTTAAAAATCATAGATGACACTAGAGGAGAGAGTCCTCTTCAAGAATATGTAATTTATTTGGTTTTTGGCATAGTTTTGATAGGGGAAAAGTGACGAGAGAAAAAACCTATTGATTTTAGGTAAGCTTGACTTTGAATACTTATAACAGGTAAACTATTGATCAAAAACACTTCTTTCATTTTTCTTGCACTAGATATACATGTCATCTAAAACATATTATTAAATTGGAGGGAAAAATAATGTTTTACTTATAATGATTTGACGGGAAGTAAACTCCCTGATTTGTACTATTTTTCAGGATATGAAAAATAGACCTAAAAAATTAAAAAAACATATTAATTTTTACTCAAATTAATTTTAAAAAATTGTAGGCATAAAATTCATCCTATTTTACACATTTCATCAGTTTACATCATCTTCAAATTATCAATAGAAATGTGACTTTTATGCCATTGAAGTTTTTCAGTTTTGGTGATGTTAGCCTCTTCCTTTGTAAAAGGGTGACAACTTATTGTGCTTTTACCCATATGCATTCTCTCTCTCACTTGTGTGTTTGTTGCTTCAACGTGTGATCTCTGCAATGTGGACCTGGTTAGGGTGTGCCCTTTGGCCCCTCTCCCTGTCCCCCCTTGCGTTAGATTGACATGGTCTTGTACAATTATTCCTCTCACATAATTGAATATGACTTCCCATAGTAAGTGATTTCGCTACCCTAGTAGGGTAAAAATTTCTTTGGAAAGACAAAAAATGGCAGATCCCTCATCAAAATGCTATAATTTGTACCCTGATTCGCATTTTGCATATACCAAAAATGCCATTGGGACTTCTAATCCCTTCTCACCCTTGGATAGAAAGGATTTCAATGCCCTCCCTTCTCATTCATTTGAAGAATCTACCCATAAAAACCCTACTATTCACAAACCCAAAAATCCACCAAAAAATATTTCTATGAATGTAATCCAACAGAGACCGATATCATTGTTACATAAATTTTTTAAGAAGCAATGGGTTTGTGGCTTCAGCAATCCCAAGCTTCTAAACACATGGAAGGAAGTAGAAAAGACGCACAAAGATACTACCAAAACCCTAGAGGAAGTACAATACACACAAAAAAGTACAAGGCATAATATCAATAATTTTCCAGAAAGGGAAAAAGAACCACACACAAAGACATATGTCTTTGAAAGGAATTCCTCAAACACATGGAAGATGCCCAACATGGCTTATTAAAAAGAACCAACTCATGAACAAATGGATCTAGACAGTGAATCCGAATTAGCACAACAATAAGGGTTAGATAAGAAAACAAACCCCATCCCAAATCATGGAGTAACAAGAACAAAGTCACTACAAAGGAAACACCAATGGTTACTACAGTTGCGAATGCAATCCCAATAGGAACAAGGCAGTGAATTTGAGTTAGCACAACAATAAGGGTTAGACAAGAAAACAAACCCCATCCCAAATCATGGAGTAACAAGAACAAAGTCACTACAAAGGAAACACCAATGGTTGCTACAACTACGAATGCAATCCCAGTAGGAACAAGGTGCAACAACACCAAATCAAACCTCAATGGAAAATCCATGAACAACAAGGAACTCTCCACCATCATTATTAGCAATGAAATTTCCAATGAAATTTGGGAATGATGTGAATCTCACGACATATTTTCTACTTGGGAAGGGAAATCTGCTCACATCTCAACTCTTGCAAAATGGTTTGTATCTTCCTTGAAGTCATAGGTAAGTATCACTATCATTAATCAAAGAACATTATTTTTAGATTGTTCATCTAGAGAATTAGCCAAATTACTTCTTTAATCTGAAAATATCTTTTAAAAAGGCTTTAATGTAAAATTATCAAGATGGAAACCTAATTTCAATAGCAATAACAACACCATTTTAAATCCACTTAAATGGATTTGTCTCAAAAACTATCAGGTAGAATTAATGCATCACAACATATTAAGGAATATAGGTAAACAAATAGGAACAATGATTGGTTTTGAACATAACTACATGGTTGATTCTAATGTCAAAATATTGGTGGAAAACTTTAAAAAAAATCTTAACCCAATCAAAATTATAACAAATCATAGTATATATAAAATACATCCAAAGATATATAAGGGAAATATAGGTTGGTTTGATATCTTCATTTTAGATTCCAATGATGATTATGAGGGCATCCACCACCCTCCAATCTCTGTAAACTTCTGGAAGACTTCATAATCCCTGATTACTTTACAGAAATCTCTGAAACATTGGATAAACAATTTGACCCTTCCTCGCCTATGCATAACTCTCCTCTCAACCAAACTACCATACCTTCCCCTAAAATCCCCTTAGAAGAAGGTTAGGTTCCATCATCACAACTACCACATCCTTATGATGAGACTAACCCCTCCCTAGAAACCACTCACCAAAACTTAGCAGAAATACCACCTCTAATCGATACCAATGAACCTATCTCTCTCACAATATTAGATCACCAAACCACCCCAACATCAATCTTTCTAGCATCCATCATGGACCTAATTCCTTCCTATGTTCCACCGCAATCCCCAAGCTCAGTTTCTTAGAGATTAAGCCCAAAATCCAATAAAAAAACCCTTAGCTAGCCCAGAATTATCACCACCACTGAGTAAATTCTCAATGACAACATAGAGGAGATTTTGGTAGACTTCATTAATTTGGACACTATCAACGTCGAGAGAAATATTTTAATTCAAAAGATTCAGGAATTAGATAATGAAGAACAAGATCAACGAGCTTTAGAAAAAGAATTGGTAGAGCTAGAAGCCTTGGAAAATAATCCTGATTTGGGATTAGTCTTTAACGAGGATGGACCTATTGATATAGATTGTGCAAAATCTCCAAAAAAGAGAGGCAGGAAATCACTGGCTGAACTAAGAAAAAAAGATGCAAATCTGGTTAACCAAACTAAGATCATTGATTTACTTCATGTAGGAAGGGGGAAGTTCCCTTCCAAGGACCAATGAAAGTCCTTTCATGGAATGTTAGGGGCTACAATGCCCCAAAAAAACAACGTTTACTAAAATGCCACTTTAACAAATTCAAACTTGACTTGATGTTAATACAAGAAACTAAACTTGATAATGAAGGCTTATCTAACTTCAATAAAAAATAGGGATTTATGGAAGTTTTTGGAGCTCCAACAGAGGGAGCATCGGGGGGCCTAGAAATCATTGTGGACCCAAGGAAAATTATATACACCCCAACATCCATCGGTAAACATTGGATTAGCCGTAGCATTAGAAGTATAAAAAATAATCTGAAATACAATATTATAAACATTTACGGCCCAACCAATCATTTAGATAGAAGACTAATCTGGCATGAATTCAACACTTTCTTAAATCTCTACCAGATCAGACCTTCATCATTAGAGGTGAATTTAACACTATTCTACATCCATCTGAGAAAATGGGAGGAAGGAGTGCTAACCCTAGATTTATGGAAGAATTTGCTGATTGGGTAAGAATCAATAATCTAATGGATTTGAACCCAAAGGAGGGTAATTTCACCTAGACCAATATGAGACTGGGCAAGGAAAAAATAGAGGAAAAACTTGATAGGTTCTTCTTCAGAGGAAATTGGGATAACTTTCCATTTTCCCTAAAAGCAGAAATACTTCCCCTTCTAGGCTTTGATCACTTTCCAATCTTACTTGATATCTTGGACGATGCCAAACCACAAGGATCCCCCTTGAAATTTGAGAAAATGTGGTTCAAAGATGAAAGATTATTACCTCTCTTCCAGAAATGGTGGGAAAAGCTACATTTCAAAGGGTCCAAGCTTTTCATCATTGCCAATAAGCTCAAGAAAATAAAAAGTAACTTAATTTCATGGAACAAAGAATGGTTTGGCAATATCTTTGAAAACAAAGCCAAAATCAAACTAGAACTTGAAAAAATCAACAAGAAAATTATAACACAAGGAATGAATCAAGAATCCTACCAAAAAGAAAAAATTCTCAAAATAGATCTGGAAAAAACCTTAGCTAAGGAATCTAGCTATTCTAGAGGCAAAAATCTAGAGAAATATGGCTCAACGTAGGTGATAAAAACACAAAAAAAATTCACAACAACACCAATGCAAGAAGGAACATCAATAAAATAATGAATATCACCAAACAAGATGACACACTAACTAAGGAACCCATAGCTATTTTCAAGGAGGCAATTAACCACTTCAGAAATACCCTTAACAATGAAGAATCTTCTGATCTGACCAACTAGAACCTACTCCTTGACAACATCCCCAAAATAATCAACCAAGACACCAATAAATTCCTAAATGAAAAATTCACCTCAGAAGAAATAGGAAACATACTAAAAAAAATGCAACTAGACAAAGCACCAGGTCTCGATGGTCTCCTAGTTATGTTTTTTCAATAATGCTGGGATTTCGTCAGCAAAGAGGTCACATAAGCCCTAAAAGCGGTAAGAAATTAAGGTAAGATACTCAAAGAAATTAATAATACCTTCTTAGTTTTGATTCTAAAAAAGGACATATTCAAAATTTTTAATGACTTCATACCTATAGCCCTATGCAATACAATCTATAAATAACTATCCAAAACCCTAGCCAATAGAATCCAGAAACTACTACCAACAATTATCAGCGAAGAACAAACATGATTTGTACAAGACCAATCCATCTATGATAGAATTATTATTTCCCAAGAATCTATCCACTCCATCCAAATGAACAAAAAACCCAACATGTTTATTAAGCTTGACATTAGTAAAGCATATGATAAATTAGATTGGAGATTTTTATGCAAAATCTTAAAGAAGTTTGGTTTCAACAAGCAATGGATAAATCTACTATTTGAATGTATTTCCACTCCCAAATTTTCAGTCTTGCTAAATGGATCCCCCAAAGGATTCTTTGATGCATCCGCCAAGGGGACCCAATTTCTCCCTTCCTCTTCATCATAATGGCTGAAGCCCTTGGACGGTCAATAACTAGAGCTAGGATCAAAAATCAGATTGAAGGCATTATAGTCACCACTAATGTAGAACCCATAACTCATCAACAATTTGTTGATGATACAATGTTATTTGGTAAAAGCACATTACAAGAAGCTTACAATTTCAAGGAAATTCTCCATGCATACACCAAAGCCTTAGGACAAGAAATCAATCAGGAAAAGTCTGAAATATTTTTCCTTATTAAAGAACATTATCTAGAAACAAACATCTATAACATCCTTAACTTCAGAAAAGGACAACTACCATGAAAATACCTAGGCTTATCCTTAGACAAAGGAACCAAAAATGGGAATTCATGGGAACCTATTATCTGAAAAATTAAGAAAAAAACTACACATTGGAATGAAACATGACTTTCCTCGGTAGGTAAAATGGTAATTCTCAAATTAGTATTAGCCTATATCTCCATCTACTAGATGTCATGCTACCACCTCCCTTCGAAAAATGGCAAGGAAATTAATAAACACCTTAAAAATTTCTTTTGCAAGGAACTAGTGAACAACACAAAATACCCCTAGCAACATGGGAATCAATGTGCAAACCCAAAGAATATGGAGGCTTGGACTTCAAAAACATCAAAGAACAGAGTAAAGTGCTAGGTGCCAAACTAATTTGGAATCTCCTTAACAAATTACCTAATATGAAATGGGCTAAAATTATTCACCATAAATACCTCAATTGCAGGGACCCCATACCTATCTTTAGAATTAGAAATCTTCCAAATGGTTCTCAAATTTGGAACTTTATGGAGTGTAGATACTTTATAGGTAAAATTCTTTCATGGAAAATCAATAATGGGGAAAATGCACTATTCTGAGAGGACTTGTGGGAAGGTCTTCCTCCCATCTCCAACATGCACAATTGGGGGGATACCATCTAAACCCTTCAATAATGTTGGGGTAAATTTTCCACAATTACACCATACCCCAAGAAGACCTTGTTTTAGACAACCCATAATGGAAAAAATTGGATAACATCAATATACCAAACCAACATAGGATCATGCTCACCAACATCCTAGCAAGCAGAAAAATAATTCCTTTTTGTTATATCCTAGAAAATAGAAAAATAATTCCTAATAACAAAAAGGATACCCTTATCTGGACAGCCTCCAATGATGGAAGATACAACTCCAAAGATGACTATACACTACTCATATCTGAGAAACAATATAAAAAAACATATCTCCCCCTCCACCTCTGCTTAGACAAGGATATCTTACCCAAGGTAGGACTCTTCTCATGGTTTTCTATTAAAAACAAAATACTCACTGCTGAACGTTTCACCAAAATGGGTTTTGAGGGGCCTAGAAGATGCTACCTATGCATGGATGACTTGGAATCCACTGATCACATCCTCCTAAACTATCTATATGCTAGGAAATGTTGGGAATGGCTTTGTAACAAATTGGGCTACATATATGCATTCCCATACAACTTAAAAGAAATGTTTAAAATATGGTCCAACTATTAAAAAAATAGTATTTATAACATCTTATGGAAGGTATGCCCATCAATTCTAATATGGGAAATATGGAAAGAGAGAAATCAAAGACTTTTTAAAGACAAAGGACAAATATATGGAAGTTAACCAACTTTTAAATAAGATTAATGCAATTATCATCGAAGTAACACACAACCGAATTATGAACTTAACACAAACAAATAAAATGATAGCCTAGGATGGAACAATTGGACAACACTGGGTTGGCCTTAAGATCCCCCCTTAAGGCAATAAGCCCAACACTGATAAAGAAAAAATTAGAAGAGAATGTACTTGGCAACCCCCACAAGAAGGAAGATATAAACTCAACTTTGACGGAGCATCAAGAGGCAACCTAGGGTCAGCTGGTATTGGATGTGTGATCCATGACTCAAATGGCCTAGAAATTTCTTCCTTGGCCAAACCATTAGGCATCACCACTAACAACAGGTCAGAATTGATTGTAGTAGTAGAAGGCCTTAAATTATGTATAAAAAAAGGAATAATAGACCTTGATGTGGAGGGGGACTATTCCATGATCATTAATGCTCTTAGAACCCAATCTATTCCCATCTGGCAATTAAGATCAATCTTAGATCTAGCACTAGCCATTGCTAAAAAATTCAGATCCATCACCTTTAACCACATTTATAGAGAAGGGAACAAAAGGGCGGATGAACTTGCTAACCTCAATATGGATGAAACCACAATCAACCATCTGGAAATTTGAACCCTCATCCATACACCCTCGAGTCACAACATCATCCCTCTACAACAATTACCTATCCTTATCTCATCTACGATAAGATAAGGTTGTAATTCAATAATCAAAATATAACAAATGCATAATCTATTTTCTTATTTCGATAAAAGGAAGCGGCCTCATCCATATTTCAATAACCTACTAGCACTCTTCTAACTTACTACAACCTTATCAAAGGATCTCATTCCTATACCATCCATGTACTTCATTAATTTTAATATAGTTGTTTTACTAACTATATTAAAATTTGTACCATAGAATAAATTCAATCATTTCCTAACATTTCATAAAATTTGTAACATTTCGTATCATAGAAGAAATTCTAAAGAATAAAGCTAATCTTAGACTTATTTAATTTAAAGATCTGATTAATCAACTAAAAATAAATAAGGTACAAAAAGGACTTATACTAAGAATCTAATTATAATAGGTTTATCACTTCCTGTATTTAGCACTCAGGTTGTATATACTGCCACTAACCCCCATTTACAAGACCTCTTAAAATAGAGAAAACAAAGGTAAATTTTACTTTTGGAAACCTATTTTACTAATCTTATTATACCATTCTCTGAAGTCAACTAACAAATATCTTAGAATGGCATGAGCATTTTTCTATTTTCCAGGAACTAGAAGAATATCTGGGACAACAACACAAGGCTTGAGGGCATGATCACATCCCAAATAAATTGAGAAGGCAGGGATACCTCATACTACATTGAGGAAGCAAAAAAAATAATTAAAAGTTATATTGTAAATCCTATTGTTTAGAAGGAAAAGCCTTTAATCTTTGTAAATAGGGGAATGCCCATATACCTCAATAAATGTAATCTCTAATTGTAAGGGATATTGATCCCCGGGCTAGACTGGAGATTTTCTTGACTCCATTATTTCCTACCAGTGCCCGTTTGAATGGAGATTTTTAAGATGTAAAATTTTATTTATATTATTTAATAAAATTCCAAGACTAAAGCCTATTATCGAGCAAAAAAAAAAATTCAAATCTCACACAAGAATATACCACATATAAACTTATGAGAATTAAAAAATACTAAGAGCGGGACCCAAAAAATAGGCTTATTTCACCATTCCAATATTTAATCCCTAGGAACTGATGTGACAGTTTAAGGCCATAAAGTTCATTTACAAGTTCCATACTTCACACAAGCCATCATTGTTATCATGCTCGTTGATTTTTATATTCCAGCGGGTCTCACGTAAAAAAAGCAGAATTCGTATTCCCAAATAGAGGTCGGCAAAAGGAGAAGGTATTTCATCACGCGATGCTTGGGCACACTCGATTTCATCACATACAAGCATGAAATCCACGAAAAAAGTGACTTTTATTTTCCGTGTTCAAAAGGTGTAGCCCAACAACAATTTTAGTCCAATCTGAATCAATTTTAATCTGACATAAACCCGCGAGTCAGCACAGGTGACAAATTATGCAGAGAAAGAAAAACAGTGAGTGGACAATCCGATGGCGAGTAGTAGTTCAATCGTCTTGCACGCCGTTTGTGTGTCGTGAACTATCAATGTTTTTTTTTGGTCGTCTTGTTCATACAGGGAATATCTTTGGTGTAAAAAATCAATTATAATACCACTGGCATTTGCAACTTGGTGTGCAATACTTACACCGAAGATATGTGAAAGGCAGTATAAAATGTGTATTTTTGTAAGTTTTGCAGAGTTTGTGATTTTGTCCAGTTGTCATTATTTATGCAATATATTTAGATTGTATTTAGTATATTAATCATTTAGTATATTTATTTGTATTTGTGTTAATTTAATTTTTTGTATAAAATGTATTATTACTTAATATAATTAATATAAATAGAATTATATTTTATTGGTCAACCTGGTAGAACATACAATTTTTAATGCTTTAATATTTGCATTTAGCCAAACATTACACATAATATAAACTAAATTTAAAACCACAATATTAAATTTAATAACTCTCTCTCTATCTCTCTCTCACACACACACACACACACAATATATATATATATATATATATATATATATATATATATATATATATATATATATATATATATATATATAATCACAATATTAAATTTAATAATTCTCTCTCTCTCTTTCTCTCACACACACTCTCTCTCATTATTATAGGTAGGGTACAGTTTGAGTTATTAACTTGTGTAGGATTAGGATTAGGATTATGTTACGATTATGTTTAATGTTTTTGATAAGGTTGACAATAAAGTTTATGGTAATTATGTTTAATGTTTCTGATAAGGTTGACAATAAAGTTTATGGTAATAGAGCATGATTAAATAGCCTGCCAAATAACCTTATTAATTGAGCAAATATATGCAAAATAATAGACTAATATTTTTCCCTAATTCGCCTTCAATATCTCTTCGATGTACCCATTGCATCATAAGGTGTGATTGCTAGCTATATTTCAATGAAGATAATAATCATTTAGACTAACATTGACTTTAATTCGATTTATACAATTATAAATAATATGAAGATGTTAAATGTCCATGCCGAAAAGCTTTCCTAACAATTTTAATAAAGATGTTAATAGAACTATAAGAATATTAAATTATAAAATATTACAAATCACAATAATCACATAAATTAGTAAAAAAAATAAGGTTATATATTGCTAAAAAAATATTATAATGTATTTCTTGTATTATTAAGACACCTTATTAAATTATAATAATAAATAAATTTTAATTAATAATATATATATATATATATATATATTTCAATAAATATTTAAATAAAAATATAATTAGTTTTATTTTGTATTTATAGTATTAATAAATTAACATATAAAGAAGTATAAAGGACTATCAAATTTAAGTAGAAGAATTTGGTAAACCACGAGCCAATATAATTACTACTCCGTTTGGACCATTTGGCGGCAGAAATGAAACTATTTGCAAGCGCGTCCATGAAACTCAAACTCGTTTCCCTCATGAATTTGGCATGTTTTCTTCGGAAAATGGAGGAGTGGGAGGAGGAGATCCGTCTTCCTCAGTTCTGCATAATACAAATGCAACACTGAATGAAGCATTTTGGACACAGCATTTGACATAGCAGAGGACGTCACAGGCTGCTCAAGCGCGCGTGGAGAAATGAGAAAGCTAAATTCTTCCATTTCGAGTATCAAAACTGACGGCGAATGGAATAAATTTTCCCAAGCCGGCGAATGAATGCGCACAAAAACAAATCAGTGGACTAAAAAAAACCATTATAAGGTGTTTAATTTATTTCATGATAATTTGACGAAATCTATTCAATCTATTCAATCGTCTTGCATGCGTACAGAAGTTGAAGCAGCTATTGATAGACAGAATGAGAGAGCGCTTGGCAATCCGAATTGGGATTACAGTTCTTCTCTACTTCCATTGTCAAAGCCATTGTCTTTTCACAAGAGAGAACCGACGCAGAGGACTTCAAATAATATTACTGTCTCCTCCAACTCCAACAGACAACCGTTGAAGTTCATTTTCAAATTCTGGTGGCGTGGAATAGGACATCAACTTCTTTAATTGCGTCTCTCCCATTTCTCAACGGCTACATATCTCTAACAACCTCCCATTTTGGATTAATTGGCGCCTCTCAATTACTTCAGCTTTCACTTTTACAGCAAGTTTGGGAAGAGGAAGAATGGGATATTGAGCTTCAAGCCAAAGCAAACGCTGATCGCGGCTATTTTTTCTGCCCAACTGTAACCCCTCCTTCACGGAACAAACAATTTGCAGGGTTGTAATCTACTTTCACATCAAAGTAATGTCGAGAATTCCGTGCTTCATACAACAAGAAATGTAACAACTGATTGACAAACACTTTCTTATCTTGTGTTTGTTTGATTTTGAATCTTGTGCCGTCTATCTAATTCCATGAATAAAATAAAATAAAATAAAAGGCACCCACTAAACGGTACAAGATTACATCTTGGTTAACCATTGGTAATGGGGACTCTCAAACCACCGTCAGTGCAGGGCGAAGGATGTGTAAACTGCATCTGATGTGCTTCATCAAACTGTCATTACAAATTTACAAGTTCAAAAGAAAAGACAAATACACTCCTCAAAATGATTTTGAGGATAATATGATTTTCATCGATGGAAAATTTTTCAATCAAGAATGAAGGATCGAGAGGATTCATCCGAATCCAATCATAAGACTGATAATCTCTAATTAACTACAAATTTAATTATGTGTAGTTTTGATAATTTTATAAACTCACTTCTCATGAAATAACATAAAGTCTACATTCTCAATATTTGATTACTTTGAAATATATATATATATATATATATATATATATTTTGATGTTTTCATAATTTTAAAAACTTTTTCCATGGAGTTTAAGATCTACATGTTTCATGTTTGCCCTTGGAAATGTCATGTCTCAAGTTGGTTATATTGGTTATTATTATATACTCCATTTTGTAGGCATTAAAATAGATGCCCTTCACCATACAAATAGATGCCCTCAAGTATTATTATATGCAATGAAAGGACAACACAGATTAAAGTTGCAAATTAAAGTGATGGATCAATTTCAGTTGTTCTGTAGAATAAAGAATTATATAAAGATGAGTAGGTTGTTTGTTGAAATTGTTTAGGGGGAAAATGGTGTCAATGAATTTAGTAATGTAAACTATGTGAGATGTATTCATTAATTTACCATTTCCACACCAACATTCAAAATACAAGAGAAAGAGGGGCTTCCAGGCATAACTCTCAATATAACCTAAGTTAGATTAACAAAACCCAAGGAGATAAAGGGATGCCAATGCTAAACCCAAGTTATACTAAGGAAGTACACAAGAAAGTCTTCTTTCATGAAATATAAGATTTGATTAAGGTTGTGTAAATGCACTTTTAAAATTAAACTAATTGATTTAGCAAGATAAGCAATAGAGATCTAGGTGCTAAATGTAAGAAATTGACCTAATTAAGATGACAAAATAGATCTAAGCTAAGATATTAAATAGATAATGAGGTACTCACCTTGAAGTGTAATGAAGAATATACTTTTCTTCTATGAAAATTGCTATTTTAGACCTATAACTAAATTTTTTACTACGGACCTCCGATCATGGTTGAAAATCCAAAAAATGTTGAAAATCCCAAGCTATCGGGAACAAGTCGACCATGTCATTGTGTTCTGGAACAGGTCAATCGAGTCACTATGTTTCTAGGGCACTTTTATGAAGTCAACCCATATTTTTCTGATAGATCTCTATTTGGAACTTCCAGATCTATACCTACAATTCTGAGATGTTGCTCTGCATACAGAAAACTAGGTTTTTGGGGTTGGGGTGGATAAGGGATTTCCTTGGTCAAGCCCCCTAGATTGAGGAATCAACCTTGAATTGAAATATAAATGTGTAAATGAAACAAGATAAATGAAAATATTCACCTTGCTTGAAGAAACTCTTGTCAATAATGATTTTATTGTGTTTGTATGTTGATCTTGAACATGCAATGTAGGAAATCTCCACAAATATTATGGATCTACCAAAATTAGTTCATGGAACCATGTATGTTAGTGTTCATCAAATGAAGAAGATGATGAATGCCTCAATGTAGATCTCCTCCCTTGATGGCCAACAATATGCTAGATCTTGAAGAGGAAAGATTCTCACAAAGGATCCTTAAATCTTTGAAGACTTGAATGCTTGAATGCTTGAACATGAGATTGTTAGATCATCAATGTGTCTCCTTTCTTTCTTCTTCTTCTTCTTGATTTTGTGCTTTCTTGTGTAGTGCCCCAGAAATGAGGTGCCTAGGATTCTTTTTATACAAGTTTTCAGGTGGGAAAACAAAGAAAGACAACGGGGTCACCACATTTTGAGAATTAAATCCTCAAGACAACACTGGGCCTGAGGTTCACAAACCCCAGGAAACAGGTTGACATTCCATAAATAGGTCAACTTGGTCAAACTACTCCTAGGATGTCCCATAGAGAGCCAACTCTGAGGTCTCAAAAACTGCACAGATGAAAGCGAAAAAAATAAGACTGAATGAGAGAAAAGGGGGATTGAGCACAAATCCATCCATGGTCCAAAAAGTTGATAAAGGACAGGAGCTAAAAGGTCTTAAATGAGGAGTGCATCCATTTTAAGACATTATATTTACCCCCACTTTAGTGGGAGTATGAGTTGTCTCAAACTCATGGTAAAGTAGATCGGAAAGAAAGAGTTGATCTCGTCATGATTAAGGAGACAAAGAAACCATCAAGCCCCTAATAGACTTGAGTCTTCATCATATCCAAAATCATAATAAGAGAGATGTCACTTTCAATAGAGAGAGAGAGAGAGAGAGAGAGAGAGAGAGAGAGAGATCACCTCATCCAATAAGGTTTGTGTTCCTTATTGAACCACACCAAAGGGACAAGATTGAATATTCTAGTGAGTTTGTGAGCCTAATAGTCAATCTAATGAAAACAAAAGGGGTAGGATGGTTTGTGTGCCTGATGGTCAACCCTACAAACTTTGCGCCTTGTGGCATCTTTACATACCCATGATATAGTACTCCTATACTATGAGAATGGTTTTTGTATGTGCTAGGATGGTCAAATGGTCTAGCAAGTGTGTGTGGCATGCTAGTCAACCAATCTAAGACATGTAGGAAGAGTAATTGGCCCTAGAAAGTTGTGTTATGCTAGTGTACTCTATATGTTAATCTTGAAATGAATAAAAACATATGAAAATAAAGGGACCATGTATGCCCCCCCTTTAAGATGGAAAATAAGTGCTTATTTTGGCATCTTAAGGAAGTGGTGAAGAAGGAAAAAGAAATTGCAACATCAAGATAGTATCCACAAGAAACACCTAGTCCAAGCCAAAGAGCTCTCAACTCCTATGAGGCCATAGAAGGGAAGAATGCAACAAGATACCTTGCAAGGAGTGAAAAATAAAATCCCTGTTAAGGATACACACTTTGTGAGGCTCCAATGTAAGTGACTTATCTACCATGGAAACCCAATTATGAGATTGGATGTCAGATGATAAATAAATAACACATTTAACCAAAGGAAAAGTGGATCCTTGGGAGAATGAGAGAGATTAATATGATTCCCTTTCCCCTCGAGTGTAGGAACAAGAGAAAAGAGGACCCATTATACTACTCACAAAGCGTACCATGCATGACAATGAGCCCCCAAGAGATAGGATAACAATATTACATGGCATGGAGCAACATAATAGGGACTTAGATATTATTTAAAGAAATCAGGTTGAAATAGAGCTCATCATAAGGAGATATGTGAATAACCTCATTATTAATGATTTGTTGAATCTTATAATGTAAAGCTTGATAATCATTAGTAGAGTGATCATGATAACGGTGATACATGCAAAATGGAAGATTCATAAATTTTTTACTATGTTTCTTTCAATGTTTAGGTCAAGTAATTACCTTAGCATGAAGAAGTTCAAATAAAATTATTTCTTGATTAATAGGAGAAGATGTGTTAGATGATGAAAGGGAGGATGTGGACAAATAATTAGATTCAACACTTTGTTACATACATCCTAAATTTTATGATCGACAATGGTGTTGAAATATTTTTAATGCCCCCCATTGCCTAAGGGCATTTGATTTTCTTCTTCTTGTTTACCAAAGCCATTCTTAGTGAATCTATGATAATCATAACAAGAGGCCATATTGAACTAGCTTTGATAGACTCATCATGAGTGAAAGTAGCCACAAAGTTCTTAGAAAGAGGAGTTGTTTTAGATTTCATGAATGAAACATCATTAACTCTATACTCTCCAATAAAGGTTGGTGTGAAATCTAAGGACCCCCAATCATCTTCTGAAATAAAACTTGTAGAAGGAGGAAAGTCATTATATTATTGATCTTGTTTTTCCTCAACATTTAGAAAACTAACTGGTTTAGTGTCCAAATGAAGAGTGTACATCACTTTGTTGTAGATAAAGTTGAATTTTTGATGAAGAGTTGAAGGAATAGCATGCATAGAATGTAACCAAGGTCTACCCAAACGAAGGTTGTAATTAAGAGGTCCGAGCATGACATGAATGGGAGTACATTCAAAATAACTGAACCTAATTTGATAGGTAAAGTGATGATGTTTAAGGTTTTCTTAGAAACATTATCAAATCCACGTATAGGAACATTATCAGGTTTTATATTTGAAAGACCGGCTTTAATTTCTTTGAGCATGTCCATACTAAAAATATTAATCCCAGATCCATTATCAATTAAGGTTCTACAAATGAGGTTACCATTGATAAGGATAGATACCATAAGAGCATCATAATGATATTTCAAATCTCTTTAGGAGGAAAATCATCATGAGCAAACACAATTTGAGGTGGATTAGGTGTAGCATTCATGCATTGTAAAAAGGCATTGATGTTATCTTGATTAGGAGGTGAAATTGGAAGAGTGGCTAAATATTTTTTTAAGGCTTCATGATATGCATGTGATGTTTGAAGAAGTTCCCAAAGAGAAATCTTGGCGGGGGTATTACATAATTGCGCTACCAAATCATATTCCATTCCAAGATTTTGAAAACTATGGGGTGGAGGGGGAAGAACGGGTTGAGAAGGTGGGAGAAAAGTAGTAGGTTGAGGATTATTTATTGTATGATAGGTGTGAGATAGTGCATGATAATCCAAAGAATCACTAGGTTCTCCCTTACGAGTTATGGATGGCCAACATTTGAGGGTGATAAGAGGTTTATTTGATGGAGGGTAACCTTTGAGAGTGAAAATAGGTTGAGAAACATTAACTAGATTAAGATCTTTCTTCTCCATAAACTCATCACTAGAAGGGAGAGCATTAAGAAGATTTATATTATCCTCTTGTCCCAAGGAATCCTTAGAATAGGGATTATGACTTCCATTAATGCTTCATCGCTACTAAGAGCATTAAATAAAGGAAAAGTTATATTGATAAAAGTATTTATTGTATGCTGTAAAAGTGACCACACTTCTATGAACCATTACATGCAAGGTTACTCAACAATGAGGCCTCACAAAGTGACTCATAGCTCTTTATGATTGGAGTTGCAAGGGACTATGATAAAATTGCTCTCAGCTAGAGCTACAAACTAGTGACCTTGCTAATCAACCATACAATGAGAGATTCAAATTCAAAGACAAGGGCAAGAATGCCAATATCCCCAAATTGAATCAAAGTATGCAAATGTAATGCAAACTATATGAGAATGCAAATTACTCTATGAAAATGAAAGTACAATGCAACTATGAAAGGAAATAGCAATGGATTACAATCTTCCTAATTAAGCTATGTGAGACTAAACTATTGCATAAAAGGAAACTAAATTAATATGCCATGATTATGCAACTAAATAAAGGAACTATGCAACTAAATGAGATGCAACAATGAAAAGAAAGTCTTCAAAGCTTGATGTAAAATGTCTTCAATAAGCTCCAAATAACCTAGAAAACTTGCAACATAATATTAGCATAAAAGAGATGGATATAAATGAAGGAGAGAGCTCTCATTTTATAAGAAGTGAGGTGAAATGGACCATTGAGATTAAGAGGCAAAAGACTTAATCAATGGTGGGGAAAAATAGAAGCTTGATCCTTGTGCACAAATATCCTCTAATGAGAAAATAAGAG
Source organism: Chamaecyparis obtusa (assembly GCA_027943335.1). Classification (NCBI taxonomy): domain Eukaryota; kingdom Viridiplantae; phylum Streptophyta; class Pinopsida; order Cupressales; family Cupressaceae; genus Chamaecyparis; species Chamaecyparis obtusa. The sequence goes on from BSBK01003444.1 coordinate 567,750, forward strand.
TTGACTTTTGTGTCCATATGAGACAAAAAGTACTTTTTTCACTTTTTATAAAATAAGAATAATGCTTTATTTGTGCAACTTAGGATAAGAGGAAAAGTGGGGGCCTTTTTATTTAATTAAAAGGGGAGGAAATATTTATTTTAATTAAATAAAAGCTTAGGATAAAATGGTTAGTCCATAGGATAAAAATTCAATATATGATCGAAATTAAGATTTGATTAAGAAATTGATAGTGTTGAAAATATTGATTATTGATAAAAATGATTCAGGATTGATAAATCAAATAAATGGGGCCCAAAGTCTAGGTGACCATTTTTGGGTGCATACATTTTCCCCTCCTTGACTAATGTGTGATCGATTTGGGAACACATGTAGTCAAAGAATGAAGTTGAAATGTGAGATCGATCTGGGATCACAAAACAACTCAGATGTGAGGTCGATTCAGGATCACACCTGGACAAACATAAACAAAAGCCTTTGAACATGAGGTCGATTCGGGATCACATTCAAAGTAAGAGATAAGAATCTCAAATTTGAGCAAAAGCTAACAAAAGATGTCTGAATCAGAAAAATCAAGGAAATCAGGGATGAGAATCCCATAGATACTGCCCCCTTAGAATGGAAATTGAAATTAGGTAGAGGAGAGACAACAAATGATAAAAGATTTGATCAAATTAGAATGAAATCATAATCAAATGTAAAGGTCAATAGGGTAACCAATAGGCAATGAAACATGCCCCAGTGAGGAATTAGAAGAATAGAAATAGAAGACTAGAAATAGAGCGAATGAAAGACTAGAAAATTTGAGACACATGGAAGAAAGAAAGTCCATCGAAAATCAAATTATGCCTCAAAAAGTCAGTCAACTACGCAGAAGAGGGAGAAGATTTGAAATGCGATTTTGACTGGCAAGATGACCTCAAATTTTGATTTCGAGTCCAAAAATGGATAGAAAATGATGTGATATGAAAGACCAGAAATGAAAGATATGATCAAGAAGAATCAGAAAATGAGCACAGTTGCCCAACTAGTCCGTAGATGATAAAAATGAGAGCTCTCTCCATATGCAAGATGCAAAAACTAAACTATGATGAACCTAAGAATGCAAGCTACTATGAAAGTGGTTGACTTGCAAGGTCACAACACCTATAGACATCTAATTATCATCATCGAGCATTAGGTAGCGCCGTAAGATCATACAATGCACAAGAATATAACTATGTGGAAATGAAAATGAATGTGCTAGTATAACTACGTGAATATGAATATGATCTTTATCAAATAAAAATGTGGAAATCCCACCTAGGCATCAAAGATATGGAGGTCAAGATGACTAGTGCAATGAGATCACCTAATTTTGTTATGGCGAGATTATGCTTGTATTAAGACACATGAAAGTCAGGATAACTAAAAGCATGCACTCGCATAAAACAGTCAAGGATAATACCTTGTCAATCCGTAGTGTCAAGTAAGACTAGCATAAATGCTCATGACAGTTAGGATCAACAAAATATACCCACAAGCAGATAAAGAAATAAAACATGTTCTATTGCCCTCAATCTTCTAGCTATGCATCATCGAAAACTTCTCAGGGAGAGACCACTCATCAAAGAAATCCTCATAGACAACACACAAAGAAAAAATAAAATCAACATATCTTAACAAGTTGATTGTTTAAGTGCATGTGTGTTGGTCATAGAGTCAAACTCTGATCATCGCATCTACAAATGAGAAATATTGCATCAAACTTAGACTATTGGGTAAGACATATGATAAGTGTTAAGAAACACTCGACGCAAGGGTAGTGTTGAGAAACACAATTGGGGTGGTGTTGAAAAACACTTAATTGTGAAATGCCCCAAGAGACAAACGCACCTAAAAGACCTATGTGAACAGTTATGCCCCCTAGACAAAGGTAAAGACCAATTCTAGACTAAGCCAAATAAGGTCAAGGTATGATGAAGAAAGGCTCAGTGTCGAGGATGCATGCTAATAAATAGGAGTGCAAAGGCCTCAGGTAGTGCCTATTTCCAGGTTTTCACCACTTAGATTTTTATTGCAATTTTTCTCTTTTTTTCATTTTTTTAGATTTTTGCTACCAAGGCACCTGTTTCCAGGTTTTCACCACTTGGATTTTTATTGCAATTTTTTCTTTTTCTTTTTTTAATTTTTTTTAATTTTTGCTACCAAGGCGCCTGTTTCCAAGTTTTCACCACTTGGATTTTTATTGCAATTTTTCTCTTTTTTTCATTTTTTTAGATTTTTGCTACCAAGGCACCTGTTTCCAGGTTTTCACCACTTGGATTTTTATTGCAATTTTTCTCTTTTTTTCATTTTTTTGTATTTTTGCTACCAAGGTGCCTATTTCAAGGTTTTTACCAAGACATTTTTAATATTTTTTTTATATTTTTGTATTTTAGATTTTTTTGTGTTTTTGAAATATATAATTTTTTTGGAGATACATCAAAGCGTCTGTTGCTAGATTTTCACTAAGATGATCATTTTTTCAGGACATTATATGCTTTAATTAAGATTTTTAACAATATATCAATTTTTTTGGTATTTTTTCAAGATCATAAAATATGTACAAAGGATGCCCCCAGACAGAATGAGCATCAAACTCCCAAGTGTCTAGCAAGGTGGAGAACAAGAAGGATGAGCAAGCTGGTGAATGAGATGGAGGAAAAGAGAATGAAGGCAAATGGAGGGAAGAAATCCTCAAGGAAAAACTCCTCAAGAGTACCCAAGCTAGGGAAAAATTGTCATGTAAAGCACATTTGGATAAGTAATGAAAGGCTAGCATAGGATAAGTCACAAAAGCGCATTGCAAAAGAAGGGATGTAGTCCAAAGGAGTAGACATGTCAAGAGGCTTCATAGCATCGTGTTGTACTATTTTTTTATTAGATCAAGACCAAAGGAGAAAAGGATAGCAAAAGGCTAGAATGAATGGAAGAAAATAGATATGAAGGCTAAACATGAATAGAATGAAAGCAAGATCATCATAAGGTAGCTCACAAGATAGCCAAATGTTTGTGTATAGGTCAACATTGTCAAGATCAAAGAGAGAAGATGGAATTGATGAAATATGTAGAAGAACTACGCATGATGCCTGATTGCCAGGTTTTCATCATGGTACTTATCCTAGGTGCCACAAGGGAGTGGTTTTCACCATAGGATGAATTTATTTCTCTTTACTTTTGCTACCAAGGTGCCTGTTTCCAAGTTTTCACCATGGCACATTTTCAATTTTTTTCTTTTTTTCTTTTTGAATTTTCTATTTTTTGAATTTTTTTTTCTCTTTGGAAGAAGGCAAGCTTTTTAGATAATTATCCTTGAAAGGATAAACCATGATATGCTAAGGATTCAAAATGATATGCTCAAAGATGCTGATAGGGAAAGGGAGATGGAGGAGAAAAATGGAGGATAAGGCTTTATGTAAAGCGAGTAAGGTTGGAAGATATGAGGAATAGGCAAATGAGGAAAAAGGATAGAAGGTAGAAGGATAATGAATGGAAGGATTGTGAAAGGGTAGATGGAAAGGAAGGCAAGATCAACATCAACACACACCTTGAAGGGTGGTGAGAGGGTGGAGGAAATGTGGGAATACAAGAAGGAATATGGTGAATGTTTAGCAGAGGTTGTGGTTCAGGCACATGGAATGGAAGAATATTTTTGGAAGAAGATGAAGTGGAATCCTTTGGAAGCTTGAATGTCAACTTCACTTTTTGTTCAATATTAGACTCTTTCAAGAGAGACTTTGGAATCCATATAGCCTTATGCTTTTTATTTCCTTTTGATGATTTAGAGAGAATATTTTCAATGATGGATTATGGAACCCATACTTGGCTTATAGTTTTCTTCTTAGATATCTCTTTTGAATTTATACCCCCATGTCGATTAGAGGAGACACGGTGATCTTCTTTTGTTGATGGATTCTTGTATTGCTTCTTTTTCTTGTATTTAACATTCAAGTTACTTCCAAAAGACTTGGTGCTTGTGGAAGAAGGAGGATATGACTAGTTTAGATGGGTGGGTGGATGAAAAGGATTCAAGGGTATGCATCTATGTTAATCTTGAGGAAAGATAGGAGATGGAGGGACATAAGGACCCAAAATGGATGATGAATTAGAAGAATTAGGAGGGGAAAGTGAAGGGACATAAGGGCCCAAGATGGAAGGAAGACATGAAGTCCTTAGCAACGGTGGAAGAGGTCCAAGGATGGAAGTGGAAGACGCAAAAGGATAATCAATAAGTTCATCAACATCTATATCACAACCAAGGATATCAACATCTTTAGAGTGAGCATTAGAATTTTCAATAGGATCCTAGACATCTTGAATAGGAGCAGTTTCTTCGATAAGAATTTTCAAAGCTTGCAAAGACTTAGGAAGAGTAGAAAGTGGAAGTGAACATGGAGTGGTAGAACAAGAAGATGGAAGGCTTTGATCTTGACAAGGATCTTTGGATAGCACAAGCGTAGAATTTTTCTCTTGATTTTCAATAGGCTTATCATTGGAAGTAACAACATCATTTTCAATAACCTTAATGGAAGTCTCATCTTTGGAGAGCGCAAGTGTGGTAAGGTTATTTTGATTATCAATAAGCTCAATGGTGTAAGTAGTAGCTTGATCTTGCTTAGAGGAAGAATTAAGACATGGTGGAATGAATGAGGAAGGGCGTAAAGGATCAAAAGAACCATGAAATGGAGGAGAGACATCATGAAAAGGATTGGATGACATGGAGGGTTCTTGATCTTGATCTTTCTTTATGTTATTTTCTTTATCATTTTTAGAGTCTTCTTGACATGAAGCCACTTCTAAGGACAAGAAAGCAGGTTGGAGTTGTATGGAAGACTTTGGAAGAGATGGTGAAGGACTAGTTGAAGTAGACATTATAGCACATAAAGGCTTAGGCTCTTTAGGTTTAGCATTATTGAAAGTATTTGCAGCCAAGTGAAGGTTAGCTTGAGTATCTTTAAGAGGTGGCCTTTGAGAATAACTATAGGGAACTGCATGGAAAGCCTTAGGATCTTTGTTGGATGAAGGATTTATGAAAAATTTGGAAGACTCAGAAGCTTTAGGAAGTGTGTGGGTATTGGAGGAAGTAGAGGATGGAAGGGAACCATCACAAGACAAAGGTTCAACATTAACATGATTTTGCTTGAGAGTGAGATCTTTATTTTTAGCATGAGAGTTCTTAGAGGAGAAATGCTCATAGTATCTACATTTATAATCAGCGTGAAAAGCTTTCTCTTCCTCAATAGAAGTAGATGTATCATATTGTTCACAACAAATATCATATTCTCTTTCAAAATCAGAATCATATGGATCCCCATCACAATCTACCCAATAAGATGACCCTTTAGTAAGCCTAAGAACATGACAAGGAGGACTCTTAGGAATGGAAGCATCATAGGTATGACTAAATTGTCCATCATCATAGTCATCATAGTCATCATAGGTGGGTGTGTCACTCTTTGTGGAAGAGGCATCATAAGGACTATCACGTTGATCTTTATGGTATGTCTTCTGAAGAGAAGGAAGATTATTAGGAGAAGTAGAAGAGGAATGAGATCATGAAGAAGAGGAAATTGAAGACTTAGTGGAAGAAGAAGACTTGGATAATGAAGAATGTGAATAATGTTTAGAAGAGTCATGGTAAGATTTGGAAGATGAGGAAGAATGAGAAAACTTAGATGATGAAGAACATTTAGAAGAAGGAGGTTGTGATATGATCATGTCTATGATCCTAGCAAAGGCATCTGATTTAATCATCTTTTCCTTTATTTTTACCATAAGTTTATCACCCATGAGATATTTGGAAGGACTATTGGAGGAATAAAGATACTCTTCAAATTGAGAAATGAGTTCAAGATCATCTATTCTCAAGAGAGGTTCCTTAACAAGATAGGTGAAATTCATGGTTGTAGAAGAGAAGGAATCAAGCATGGAAGAAATGAATAGAAGAGATGAATAGAAGAAGGTAGACTAGATAATAAGAGGAAAATAATCAAGAAGAAGAAGAAGAATTTCCCATGGGAATAGAAGACTTCAGAAGAACATGGGAAATGGAGAAGGAAGAAGAAGACTAAGAGTCATCTTGTGCAATTGATACCATAATGTTCATTGAGATGTTGAGCGACATGACAACACCTAGGATCTGACAACTAGAGGTTGTTTCCCTTGACTAACTTGGTATCTTGTAGTAACTATCATGAAAGAAAGAGACTCTAAGTGATAGGTCAATCTCTCAAAGTGTCAATTCCAACCTAGGATAATTGAGATTCTCTATTGTCCAAAGAGAAAATGAAAAGATAGAAAATAAAAGGCATCACCAACACCGTCAAAGAGGTGCTTCCAACAAAGGGTGAATACCCTAGCACTTTTGAATCAGGAGGTTGGACTTAGCCAAAATCAAATCGAAATTGAGATATATGAAAAATGATTTGGACAATAGTAGAATCAAAATTCTCCAAGGGTGTGATCAACAATTCTAAAGATAAACTTTTCACTAGGAATAACTCTCTAACTTGACAAATTATTTTCAAGGTAACCTTATAAATCAATTGAAATGATCCCTAGAAGACTAAAATAAAAAATTTGCAGTCAAAATAGGTCTCTAACAGCAAGGTCAAATAACCTACTCAAAGGCCAAGTCGTACTAAGGCAACTTAAATGACTGAAACTAAGAATACTGCTGAAAACTTCTAGGTGATGGACTCTAGGTAGGTTGGGCGATAAACCTAGGACTGGGCGATACTTCGCACAATACCAGGCGATATACTTCAAAACTACCAAGTGACAGACCTAACAACTGTCAGGCAATACAGTTCCAGGTGAACTATCGCGCGATATTTCTCTCTTAAGCAGGTGATACTAATGCAGTTTTTGACCAAATGTGTGCAAAATTTCAAGTTTTTAAGGTCTGATTTTGGATTCTTTGAATGTTAGGGTGAAAATGTCTGATTTCAATCACAAATTTAACAGTCTTTGGACAGGTTTGCAAATAGTAGGGGATCAAACATGTCTTCAAACACTTGAAACAAGGGCAAAAGCAACCTTGCCAAGACAAACACTTGTGATATTCAAAAGTAAAATTTCACCCTATGAATGCTACCGATTGTTTGTATGTTGAGAACATTTACACTGATATCACACAATCGAAGACAATTCAAACAATATCTACCTACAAGACAAGGCTCAATACTTACCAACTTAGCCCACAACTTGATACCCCCTTGCCTCACACCAAGTGGTTTCCCACAAGAGATATTGGCTTTGTCATGGAAGTGTCAAACAACACAACCAAAGGGACACATATGGTGAGTATCTTGGGGTGATCCAGGTTAGTCCACTTGAATCAATCCTTGCACTAAGAAGATAAGCGGCTAAATAAAGGTGGCTTCTAACCTATGGTTCTTAGTAAGGGCTTCTGTTCATAACACCCCTCTTGCTCCTCATAAAGGACTAGGACCTCGTGGCCTCAAGAGTACTTTAAGCATTCTTTCTCAATGCTTTCCCCATGGTCATAATCCCATGAGCTACTCACGCCAAGCGAAGACAAGTGTTATGTCTACCAAGATTTTTAGTGTCTGAGGTAGCCTTGAGATTATAGTGAGTTGGAATAGCCGGCAAAAGGCTTGTCCCCACTTGGGTCGTTCCTCTTGATTGCTCAAGAGCAAGCCCGCTAAAGGATTCTAAATCTAAACAAAGAGTGGATGATTTTTCAGGTTCAAGGTTTTTGGTTCACCTCAAGGGTGAAGAGCATACTCCCCTATCTCAAAAAATTCTCCCAAACACACCAAGAAAATTCAATTACCCCCTTGCTTCCAAAACTTTAAGATGGGTCAAGATTTTTTGGTTCACCTAAAGGTGAAGAGCATACTTCTCCTACCACCTCAAAATCTCTTTCACAAGGTATTAAAGTTCCTAAAATAATTAGTAAATGCCACACTTGAAAGGAAATAAATCACAAACACTTGAAATTTTTTTTTTTTGCTTTTGATTGTGCTTTGGGCAGCTCTGCAAAAACTGTTAGTAGCCCTTATGCATGCAATGTATCAATTTCCTTCAAGCAAGAGCACCTAAAAAACAACTTGTTAGACCAACAAGGGTTAGGAAAATCCAAAATCTAACAATGGTTAGCACATGAAAAATTAGATAATCTACAAAAATAATTGATCAAATGAAAAAATCTAAAAATGAAACCATTATGGTTGGATTAGGCTCAGAAAGACCTTTCCAATGATATATCACACTTAAACTTTTGATACCCATTTGTGAAAATTTAAAAAAAAATGGGTGCCCATTTTTCAGAGTCGCATGGATTTGTAAAACATTGAAATTTTAAATTTTTTTTAAAAAGATAGCATAAAACTTGAAACTTGCAAGATACAAAAAATAGCTCAAAAATAGCTCACTGTCGGGTATAGGCGATATACCTTAGACTTCACCAGAATCGTGTGACACAGTTTCTTGTACCTAGGCGATATACCTCAGTCTGGGCGATACACTGCAGAACATGCAGGCGATACTTCGCACAATGCCAAGCGATAGACCTTAATACTAGCAGGCAATTCTTCCTTTGCGCGAAGTGTCGTACCCATATTATAAGGTCTATCACACGATATACCTGAGAAGTGTTGTACGATACTCTGAGACAGAAAAATAGAGAATGCAAAATATCCAAAAATTAATCCAAAAAATGACGAAAATGAAAGAAACTAAAGGACAAAGTCTATCTACTCTGCCCCACGGTGGGTGCCAGAAATGTATGGTGTAAAAGTGACCACACTTCTATGAACCATTACATGCAAGGTTACTCAACAATGAGGCCTCACAAAGTGACTCATAGCTCTCTATGCATGGAGTTGCAAGGGACTATGATAAAATTGCTCTCAGCTAGAGCTACAAACTAGTGACCTTGCTAGTCAACCATATAATGAGAGATTCAAATCCAAAGATAAGGGCAAGAATGCCAATATCCCCAAATTGAATCAAAGTATGCAAATGTAATGAAAACTATATGAGAATGCAAATTACTCTATGAAAATGAAAGTACAATGCAACTATGAAAGGAAATAGCAATGGATTATAATCTTCCTAATTAAGCTATGTGAGACTAAACTATTGCATAAAAGGAAACTAAATTAATATGCCATGATTATGCAACTAAATAAAGGAACTATGCAACTAAATGAGATGCAACAATGAAAAACAAGTCTTCAAAGCTTGATGTAAAATATCTTCAATAAGCTCCAAATAACTTAGAAAACCTGCAGCATAACATTAGCATAAAAGAGATGGATATAAATGAAGGAGAGAGCTCTCCTTTTATAAGAAGTGAGGTGAAATGGACCATTGAGATTAAGAGGCAAAAGACTTAATCAACGGTGGGGAAAAATGGAAGCTTGATCTTTGTGCACAAATATCTTCCAATGAGAAAATATTAGTTGACTTTTGTGTCCATATGAGACAAAAAATACTTTTTCACTTTTTATAAAATAAGAATAATGCTTTATTTGTGCAACTTAGGATAAGAGGAAAAGTGGGGGCCTTTTTATTTAATTAAAAGGGGAGGAAATATTACTTTTAATTAAATAAAAACTTAGGATAAAATGGTTAGTCCATAGGATAAAAATCCAATATATGATTGAAATTAAGATTTGATTAAGAAATTGATAGTGTTGAAAATATTGATTATTGATAAAAATGATTCAGGATTGATAAATCAAATAAATGGGGCCCAAAGTCTAGGTGACCATTTTTGGGTGCATACATTTATAACATCTTCATTTTGCTCTAAAATATCCCTAAGAGGAGAGAATATTTTAGGAGAAGGAGAAACATCAAGTGTGTCATGTTGAAAAGAAAATGTTTCTCTTTCATGAGAATAATCAATATTATCATCTAGAGGTTCATCACAAATAGTGATATTATGAGTGGAAGGAACATGTCTATCAATAAGGAACACCATAGAATAGTCATGAGGTAAAGTGGAATTCATAAACATGGGAGGATTGAAAGAAGATATAGGACCACCCTCAACCAAAGTATCCCCATAGTCAAGGGCTATATTAGGAGAAGGGAAAATATCAATCCGTCACTCATCTCCATATAGAGGAAGATCACGTGATAAATATAAGTTGATAGGAGGGTCATTTTTTATGTCAAAGATAATGGATTGATGTTTAGAGAACGCTTCAAATGACTTGTGCAACATGAGGAAAAGAGAAATGAAAATAGAGTTGATCCAACTAACCATTTTGTGATTGAAATGTATGCAAGGTCTACTGAATATTTCAAAGATAAGGCATGAAAAGTACATGCTCAATGATGTAAATACCATGAAAATGAGATCTAGCTAAGATGATCTAAATAATACTAATGCAAACAAGAGTAGATCTAGATGCACAAAGAAACAATCTAACTTCACAAAGAAGAGATTACCAAAACAAGGTAGCACAATCTAACTCAAAAATGCAATAAAGAGGTGTAAGAGGTCATGCTCACCAAAAGGTGGAAACCTAATACCAAGAAGGAGATAAGAGAGATAAAAGGATCTAACTCTAAAATCAAAATGTGCAGACACATTGGGTTCACCAAAATATTTAATGAAGGTGAACACACAAGATAATGCAAAAATAAATCTAACACTAAGATCAAAAGGAAGTTGTAACACGTTGTTGGATTCTGTATGGAAAGGTGAGTAATGAGAGGGGAGGGGTGAATTAGTATTGTAAATCCTTTTAAACTATTTAAACTTTCTTCCTTAACCATTTACTGATTCCATAACTTTTGCATGCATCACATAAAAAATATAAATCATAACACAACTCATAACACATTTAATTGGGTATCGCATAAATCCTTGTTAGAGTATAAAAAATGCGGTAGGGATGACACCCACAAAACTTACTATTGCAGTAAAAAGTTTGTTTTGTTAGAGATACATTGTTAGCTATTTTTGATAGCTTACCCTATTAAGAGTATTTCTGATAGCTTACCCTATTTTTGTTATATTAATAATATTAAGAGCTTATGGTATAAAGTCCTTATTGAATTGATGGACTATATAACCCTGGATGATCATTTAACTAGAGCCATGTCTCACCACTTTGATCTATTAAATCAGTTCTATCAAAATGATTGTATGTCCTTTCTGTATTATCTCTTCAAATATATTCTTCATAGCCTTCTTGCGAATAGAGAGGATACCAAAAAAATGGTTCTCCATGAGGGCTTTATTCTTCTTATCCATGAGTTTATGGTGAATAAAATCCCTGAGAGTAGTGTTAAAACCCATAAGGAAAAGAGGAAAAGAACTACCCCCAGTAAGGGAAAGAAGGCTTCACTAGTCAAAAAGAGTATACAAATTGATTCTCACCCGGTTGATGTTTCTCCCCTATATTTGAATAAAAAGAAGGATGTGTTGGTTGACTATTCTTTGAGCTCGGACAATAAATAGAAAGACCCTGGTGATGGCTCTACTGAGGATGAAGATGATGATTTCCCTAGTTCAAGAAGAAAGAAATTCGCTAAAAAGAAAACTAAGGCTTTATATGCTGATGGTAAGAGCTCGTCTTCCTTTGGGGAAAATTCCAAGGATGAGATGGAGATTTTTGAGGCCTTTGGGCAAGAGATTAAGGAGGTGACTAAGGTTATGGGGGATGATAAAATCAATAATTTTGATGCGGAAGGGAGAGAGGAAACTACAGGTAGTAATGAGGAATCTATTGATGACAATAAAGAATGTCATTCTTATGATTTTAACCCTAACCAAAGCACTGACAAGATCATTATTGATCTTGACCCAATAGGGACTAGTCTCATAATAATGAGGATAATATGCAGGCTACTATGGATATCCCTGATAATAGAGACAAGAATATAGTTTTTGAGAAAGATAAGAAGGAAACCCTTTCAAAGGACACCAAGGATGAGGGTTACAATAATGAGGGAAATCTCAATGGAGAAGAGAAGATGGAAGTGGAAGATTATGATATCCTGTACACAACTGAAATTATTTCCAACTATCAGAACAATAAGAACCTTAGCCAAGATAATGCTAATAGAGGGGATTCTGTGTCCATGTGAATGGAAGACCTAAATGATAAAGAGGACTCTTCTCTTAGTTTTTTCATATTGCCAAAGCTAAAGCCACTTTTTCATTAAGGAATGAAAATTGGTGTTTTCAGGAGATTGTGAAGTTCAAATCCCAGAACAAGGATTTGGAAACCAAATATTAGAGCCTGCTAGATAAAACTCACAATAGGGGCAAGGAATAATCTTAGGATTTTTGTGACCCAGTTAAACTTCTAGCCAGGATTGAATGCATTGAAAAAATGTTGGAAAACTTGCTTAGGTATTCTATGGAAGACATGAAATATTCTATCAGTAATCTCCACAGTTTGGTTAATATGCTAGAGAACAAGGAGTGGGAAGCCATGCAAATGCCGAAAAACAATGGAACAGGCCCAAGTGCCAGAACTAGAGCAAAAAAGAGTTACTTCTTTCAGTAAGGAGATTAATGGTCTTAAGGAGAACCTAAGAAAATGACCAAGCTGGAGAAGAAGATGGAAGAATCCATCCATATTATGAGAGGATGGTACCTCCTTGTTCGCTTTACTATTTTCTTTCTTTTTGGTTTCCTGTTTGTCTCAGTCTTGTTTGTTTGGGGTTTTATATGTCCCCCTTTGTTGTTTTAGTTATTCTTTCCAGCTGAACTTAATGACTTATCTGTATCTTTAACTCTTTGGGTTTTGGGTCCCTATAAAACCTATTTTTGCTTAATTTTCAAAACATTAAAACCTACCTTTGCTAAAATTTATTTAGGCAATATCGGTTGGGTCAACAATGATACAAAGCCTTGGCATTGTACCTCCCTCAAACTAGGGGTTACCTACAAAGTTCAAAAAGATTCTTGATACAACCATGACTTGATCATGTATATACTTGATAGTAAAATGTGAACAAATAAATTTAGAAATATATGTATCATGGGACTATCACTATGAATTGAGATTCTTTTCATTGTATGGTGGTGAACTGGTGTTATGACATCGTGAGACACCAGCCTCTGTCAAATAAACCATATTAATTAAAAATGAGTACGCACAAGTCAAAAGTATATATATGCATAAACAATCTAAAACACTTAATTACTATCCCCTTGTCAATGCTTGAACCCCCTCACATTTTTCCCTAATGGCAACTGGTGAAGCCTACAACATTATTAATACTTGATGATCATAAAAAATAGAAAATACATTTATATACTAATATAAAAAAGGAAACTAAAGAGTACATTAAAACATATATACCATAGAAGTGTCAAGGCCAAATGAAATGGCTGAAAGCATGGACCCCTCCATCTATGCCATATCCTCCTTTGTCATCAACTAAACATGAATGGACCACATATATACATAAGTGGTCAACCATTATAAGTAAATTCTACTAAAAATAGAATGTTTAAAATTAAATACAGTGTGACTTGAGTTAAATATTTATCATAACAATAGGAGTCCATGGATATGCATGCCCCTCCTCATCTCTCGTGTGATGCTCCTCTCCATGAGGTGCTTCAGTCCCTGTAATGACCCGTGTTGTATCTCCCACCTCCAAAATGTAGTCATATGCATCACTATCATTCAAGGGACCCAAACAAAAATTCTTGCACATAATGAAAGTATGGGGCACATAAAAATGTGAGCTCATGGAGGATGTGGAAGGGCCAAAATCATCAACGTGATGAGGAAACAATATCACACTCCACCTAACCAGTAAATTGCTCAAGGTGTGAATGGAATTAATAGTATGTGAGCCAGCCTTAGCAATAATTTCAGGATGTTTCACTGGAGGAGGGGGTGCAATATCAAGGGGGCCATATGTGTGGGGTTTCAATTAGTGTGCCCATGGCCTATCCTGAGGATCGCCTAATCCTAGGCCCTGATTTGGTGTCATGCTCCAATAGTTAACTTTGTGGCTGAGCACAAATTCAGCATACAATTTTTTAATAAAATAAAATAGGACCTCCAAATTGTTGTGGGATGGTTTATCAAAAACCATCCACCAACAGTCCCAAAAGTGGTCATGCATCACATCATTTGTGCACCACTTAATTGACAACTTGGGATTTTTAGGGTCCACTTTTAATCCCATTTTGGGGTTCACAAAAAGGTTACATATGTCAAGCTTAGTTATATTTAGGCCCATAACTACATCATAGTCAGCCCATCATCAAACTCGGTGTGCATGGAATCACACCAAAGCAATGCAACATTATGTTACTTTGTAAGTTTCTCTATGTTTTAAACAATGGAGTTCAAGGTGGAAAACATGGGGCAAAATGTGGGGATATTGGCAATATGTGTTTTGGAAGCCCCTTAGTTGGTTTAAATTTTCACTTATGAGCTCCTCTAAAGGTTGAGGGTTGAGAACCCATCTGTCAGCAGGCGGTGGTGGATTCATTTGTGGGTAAGTGAAAGAAGTTGGGTTCCTATTCGATAAAAGTCCTGTAGAATTGGAAAATGCTACTAGAAACGGGCACCCATTTAAAAAAAATGGGCACCCAATTCCGATTGGGACGTCTGATCCAAAATTCAAAAAATGGGCACCTGTTTCTATTTTTTTTTAAAATTATGATTAGAAATCCATTTTTACACACCGATTCAGTTCTTTAAGAAGCGGGTGCCCATTTTTTGAACTATAAATAACGAGATCCCATTTCTTAAGACATGAGGAGGAAACAGACCTTGACCTTAGATTTTGGTTCAAAATAGGCTTGGTGGAACCAAGCCTATGCCTTGACCTCCAAAAATTTGGTTAAGGCATTGGAATGCCAAATTTTTGTCTTGTCATAATTTTTTGAGGGCTTTCCTGATCGTATTTTTTGACGAAAAAAACCTATTAGAGTTCTCAGTGTCCTAATTTCAAACATGTAAATTTCATAGTGATATAATTATTTTTACTATTTTTGCATTATTTATTCAATAATAGTGGTACCTAAACGTAAACTAGTGAGGTTCACTAAAATATTTATAACTTTTTTTGTTTTTAGGTTTTTTGGAAAATAAATTATATGAGATCAATCTACATACAATTCTCTTAAAGATAAAAAAAGAATTTTGAAAAAATATGAAATTTTCATCAAATTACGGTGGTCGTACATGAGAGGTTTTGTAAATGTACTTTATAGTCAATTAAAAATTAATTGAAAAATATATTTAATAAAAAAAAAGAAAAAATATGCTCATCAATCTTTGGTGTCTTAGGTATATTTCCCCAAAAGGATTTGCAAAAAATCATTTATTTATGTCAAAATATGATGGTCGTACACAACTATGGTATGGTCCTAAAACATACATTTTGAAAAAGTGGTTTTTAAACATTCCTACTAAAAATCAATTTATACCATGTGGGTATTTAAATAAATTATATATTTGAAAAGTAGACTTTGAGAACTACATTTTATAATATGTATTTTTTTTGAGATTTAATCTCTAAGTGCCTCAAATTTAAACATCAATTGACAAGAAATTTGAAAAACAGAGAAAACACTTCCACTTTTTGCCAAAAAGTGGGACTCAACTTCTTGTAGTCACCCTTGTGGTGGTTGCGGATTGTTTTTGAGTTTGCTATTTGGAGAGGGGGGGGGGGGGGGATGTTGGTTGGTTTGAGTCCATGCTTGGTTACATTAAAAATAAATTTTTAATTCAATCAAAACTTAAAAATGATTAACAATTTTAAATAAAACCCTACTTTTTAGCAAAAAAACAATTGATTTCATTAAAAAATATTAAAAAAACAATAAAATATCAAAATTTATACACACCTTGATGATTTTTGCTTGAAATTGGAAAGAAGATGATCGTATACCCGATCAAAAATCACATATATGCTACAAACCTATCATTTTCACAATGAAAAATAATAAACGCTTGTTGCGGGTTTTATTTTTTTACTGACAAATATCAGGTATCCGATATAAAATTAGGTATTTGAATTTTGATCAGATACTTGATTAGGCTTATGCATCGTAATTAGCTTTGGCCATGTGTACTGACATCTAGGCCTACTAAAAAGTCAACACACTTTTTAGTGCATTTTTGAACAAGTGAAAATGAGATTTTTTTGACATCGGCACTTTTTCGCATACCATGATCCTGCACATACCCAGTATCATGACATTATCTTGGAGCAAACGAAGAATAATTCTAGAAACAAAGATCTAGATTGTTGTGTGTATTATTTAGGGATATAAATACTAGATTCTTCTATTTGAGCACCCTCAAATATAGAACATAGAATTGTATATCCAATATTATGAAGAATGGTGCTAGAGTGGAGAAGGAGGAACATATAATAATGAAGGTTCAATTTTTTTAAATTATTTTCGTAGTGTTGAGGATAGTTTGGATGTGAATGGCTACCGACAATTTCTTGATACTCTTCCTATTATAGTATGGGTGAGGAGAATAATAAATGGATGGCCCCTATACCTACACTAGATTAAGTGAGAAAAGATGTTTTCTCTTTTGATGGAAATAAGGCACCTAGGCCTAATGGTTTTGCTATGTTCTTTTTCCAAATTTTCTTGGAGATTTTTATAGATGATGTTGGAAATGCAATGAAAGAGTTCTCTGGGTCAAGAAAGATCTTGAAAGAATTATAATTCTCACTTCCAGGTTGCTATTTTTTTTTATTAAATCTCATTGGCGTGTACTAGAACACTTTTGTCCTCGGAAAACATATTTTAGACTCCATTGTAACTTTGCATTAGAATATACTTTCCCCTAAGGCGTCTTAGAGATAAGGTTTTTGGCTAAAGTTAGACCTTTCTAAAGCCTGCAATAGAGTGGATTGGAATTTTTTATTAAAGTCTTGGTTGCCTTTGGTTTCAATAAGAAATTTTTTGAACTTGTTTGAAAACTCATTTCTTCTGCTAGATCCATTGTTATTGTTAATGGTTCTCCCTCCTATTTTTTCAAAGTTTCAAGAGGTTTTAGACAAGGTGACCCCCTTTTCCCTATTCTTTTTGCAATAATGGAATAGACTTTGGGGAGGTTTATGTAGAAAATGGTTATGAATAGATAGTTTGAAGGCCTCAAACCTCCCTCAACTAACTTGTTATGTTCCCACTAGCAATTTGTTGATGATACCATTATCTTGGGGAGATACATGGTTGGAGAAGTGAGATCTCTCATGTGACTATTACTACTATATGAGGGAACTTTAGGTCAAAAAATTAATCATGCTAAAAGCTATCTTTTCTTTTCCAATACTCAAGAGGTTAGAAAATAGAAGATTGCAAAAATATTGGGATGTGTGATTGGATACCTTCCTTTGATCTATTTAGGGCTTCCTCTTTGCACCAAAGATGAAAATTATTTTTGGTTATCCTTGATTGATAAGCTCAACAAAAAGGTGGTTGGATGGAAAGGGGAATTTCTAAGCTAAGAAGAGAAGCAACAACTTTTGAAGTCATCTCTTTAGTATTTGTCAATCTATGATATTATCCTATTCAAAATCCCTTCCAAGTATGCTGAAGCTATTGGGAAAATTCAAATTTTTTTTCTATGGGACCAGTTGTAGAGAAGAGAAAAAGAATCCCTCGAATTCCTTGGAATTTAGTGTGCAAATGTAGGAAAATGGGAGGCCCTGGGTTAAGAAATATTAAAACCTTCAATAAGGCCCTACTTGCCAAACAAATTTGGAGAATCTTCAATGCAGATGAGGAATAGAATTCCATATATAGAAGAATAAATACTTATATAATGTGAATTGCATGTAGGATTTATTATCTAAATTGAGGATTTTCTTATTGGATCCACTTTGTGAAATAATGTGATAAAGGCCAAGGAGGTTGTGACTAAAGGGGTCTTTTGGAAAGTAGGCTTGGGGAGGAAAATATAATTCTGGGAGGATAGTTGGTTAGGTCAAGAACCTTTATGCAACAATCCAAATCTAAGGAAATTCATGGAAGTCTGTACAAATAGATTTGGATTGAATATTTCATACTATTGGAATCATTTTTGATGGGTCAATATTACTTCTATTAGCATGGATTTACTGCCACTATAATTATCTTTAAACTCTTTCATGATCGATCAGTAGGTTATGGAGGATAAAATGGTTTAGAAAGCGTCATCTTTGGGTGTTTTCTTAGTGGCCTCAGTGGTCTCTTTGCTGACTCCTTTGTCCCCTCTCTGGGTTGACGTTTGGGTGAAAAATCTTATTCAGACAAAATCTTATTGAGACTTAATTAAAATAAAAATTAGTAAATAATATTTAAAAAATAAATCATTTTAAATTTTAAATAAATTTATTTATTTTATATTTTACTGAAGAGTTATTTAATTTTTTTTATAATATGATAATAAATCATGAAAAAATGACATAAAAAATTACTTTATTTTTATTTTTTTCTTACTAATATCATTAACCATCACAAATTATCAATAATTGAAATGGTATTTATATGGTATTTATATTTTACTATAATTGATATTTATATTTTATATTTTTATCATATTAAATGTCTCTTAATTATTAACAATTTTTTACTATATCAGCTATAATATTATTTTAGTTAACATTTTTTTATTAACACTAGCACTATAATTACACCTACAAACATAATAATAAATAAATATTTTTTTTATAATTCAACCAAGCATCTTTAAGATATAAAAGAAAAACAAAACAGTATCTTTGATTATAAGAAAATAGCATAAACATATAATATTTGTTATGCATGGATTTTTATTAAAATTTATTATGCGCATCCTCCGATTAGAGAAGCAAGAAGATTTGGAATTTGGGTGCACGGTTCAAGGCATTACAAGCCAATCCACGGAAACCGGTCCAGTCGCAAATTCCCTTCTCTTTGTGATCTTGATGAGTGCATACATCATCGCACTCTCCCTCCCTCCATGCTACGCATTGCCCGCTGAAATAACTGCTCAAGCTTTTACACATATCCCTCCCTCTGTCATAGTAGACATCGCCAGCACTGCATACACATTCACCTACAAATATAGCCATAACCACTAAATAGCTTAGAATATCAGCAGATGAATTAGGAAATGACTAGATTTTCACAATTTATTAGGTATTTATATGTTGTTTCTCAATTAAATTGAGTGGGCATTTGCAGATCAACGTTTCAGATTCTATTCTGTAATCTATTATAAGATGATAGAGAGTATGAGGAGAAAAATGATGATGGATCATGGAATGAGATTCACAAAGTTGATGTAATTAAAATGCTCATACAATCGAATTCAGAAACAACATTCAGTTATTAATATTAATCAATAGAAATTATTAATCTTAGTTAATAGAAAAAAGAAAATAGTATTGTTATTGGATAATTACACAACAATTACAAGCCATCACATTCACAATTGGACTTGTATTCATCTACAAACATAACAATAACCAGTAAAAAGCTTAGAACATCGGCAAATGAAATATTTTGAAACTAGTTATTAATAAGAGAAAGTAGAAGTCTACAATTTATAAGATATTTGTATGTTGTGTCTAGATTCAGTTAAACAGGCATTTTTACATCAACATTTTAGAACACACTCTATAATCCATCATAAGATGATAGAAAGCATGATAAGGAGAAAAATGATGATGGATCATCGAGTGAGATTTGCAAATTTGATGTAAAACGCTTGCACAATCAGATCCAGAAACACCATCCAGTTACTAATATTAATCAATAGCAAAAAGAAAATAGTATTATTATTGGGCAATTACATGCCAACACATTCATAATTGGGCTTGTATTTACAAACATAACAATAACTAGTAAATAGCTTAGAATATTAGCATATGAAATATTTTGAAACCAGTTATTAATAAAAGGCAGTAGATTTATACAATCTATAAGATATATGTATGTTATTTCTGGATTTGATTGTGAGAGCATTTTTACATCAACGTTTTAGATCACATTTCATGATCTATCATCATGATGATAGAGAGCATAAAGAGAAGAAATGATGATGGATTGTGGAGGAGATTTAGAATGTTGATATAAAAACGCTCACACAATCGAATCCAAAAATAATATTAGTCAATAGCCAAAAACAAATACTATTACTATTAGATAATTACAAGCCAACACATGAATGTTAAACCTTCCACTCCTTTTGACATGAACTTATGTTCACATAAGGATGGGAAAAAATGTAAATCTTGACTGCCCTATTTTAGGTGTGGGTTTATGTCCACTTGGTATGAACTCTGGTTTGTTCCTTTGGGTTGTTTGGTGGGGTAGCATAGTTGTTTTGGTCTTTAATTGCCATATCTTCTTATGTTGTTGTATAAGGTTTCGGGTCCTTTCAAAACCTGATTTTACGTAATCAAAACACATTCATAATTGAACTTGTATTCATCTACAAACATATCAATAACCAGTAAAAAGCTTAGAATACCAGGAAATGAGATATTCTGAAACTAGTTATTAATAAGAGCCAATGGATTTGATCTACAATCTATAAGATATTTGTAAGTTCTTTATGGATTCGAATGTGAGAGCGTTTTTACATCAATATTTAGGATCACGCTCCATGATCCATCATCATGGTGATAGAGAGTAAAAAGAGAAAAATGTGTTGGAAGTAATGAGTACTCTGAGAGGGGGAGGGGGTGAATTAGAGTACACTAAAACTCAAATTTATCAGAAAAAAAAAAACTAAGAGTCTATTAGAGAACTTGCATCAACATGTGACTGTAAAAGGAACATAAGAGAAAATGAAATAAGCATATCAGAGCACTAAACAAAGTTAAGAGACCAACACCGTGACACAGTTTTTGTGCTAAGTGGTAACCCTCAAAATCCAACTAGATTTCATCATAGGGAAAAAACACTCCAATCCTTTTATTAATCTTAAACACCAACCAATACATCCAATTTAGCAGCCCTGCTGGAAGGAGCTTCAACCCCTAACCTTTTCAATCCAAAAAGAGGTTTATAGAAAATATACTTGCACAAACTGGAACTCTATTTCAATAAACCTGTTTATTACAACATTACAGATTTTCAATAAAAACTTCTCAAATATCTTTTTCATTGAGATCCACTTCTTACAATTTTTTCACACTGCCTAAACCTACAGACCACTATATATATATATATATATATATATATATATATATATATATATATATATATATATATATATATATATATATATATATATATATATATATATATATATATATATATATATATTGAATGTAGTTAAATAGATAATTACATTTTAATCGTTGTAACCACCTTTAAAAAAATTGATCTCTTCAAAATAGTGTAAGTTTTCTCAATATTTCAGAATAGTCTTCACACAAAACCCTCGTATAGGGTTGTGAAAATTTTTAACAACCAAGAAATAATTAACTGAAATTTTTCCCTGATTACCATTCATTTTTCAAAAGAAAAATCTTCAAACAAACCCTTGAAACTATTCTCGTGAGAGGAAAAAAATTTCAATAACTGTCACACTTTTACCCAAACAAAACATATAACAACCAATAGAATATTTTGACAGACTTTATCAATAATATTTTAAAACCACGATATTCAAAAATAAATGACTGAATTATCAGAGCTAAAAGTAGAAGAGCATTTGACGACATACCTGAATATGAGCAAATAAAAATTACTTTACCCTCTCATATCAGCAAATGAGAGTGAAACAAGAACTACCATCTCTTAACAACTGTCGGTGAGTGAAATAGAGCTGTCAAAACCACTAATTTTTACTGTATCTCTTAACAACTACTGGTGAGTGAAACAGAGCTATCAAACCATTGATTTTTACTGCAGATAAGCATAGGTAAAAACCCATAATCAACAACTTAACCAAATTAGCAAAACCATCAAACATCACCGTTGACAATGGCTAGGGCACCAGAGAACCTTTCAAGTTTCAACCAAAATGATATCCTTTGACAAATATGTTAATGCTTTGAGATCCAATAATTTACTTTAAAACATAATGTTTTAAAATTTAGATGACTACATGCTTTGAGATCCGACAATCTATTTTAAAACATAATGATTTAAAGTCTGGATGACCACGTGGATACTTTTTGAGAATATACTTAACCATAATTATATTATGATTTAACCGAAGTAAAATTCTCATCATCAGTCAAGTCAGCAAAGAACATCATCAAGGACAACGCTGGAATCAACAATCTCCCCCATTGTCCTTGATGGAAAAAACCACCAAGATCAGAATAATGCCAAATATTATGCCATATTGAATATAAGTCAAAAATATGTGATCAGAACACCAATCAGAATGAGAATCAAAGAAAAACTATCAAACTTCCACTAACATATCCTATTCATCATGAGGACCATAACCAAAATATCATTAGAGAGTTATTTCCATAGAATCAACATCTGTGCCACTGTCAAGAACCTAGTAGCAACATAGTATAGTACTAGAAAGTATCAAGGTGTAATAAAATATTAACATCAGCACCAAAAATGCAAAAAAATAAATAAAAATGATCCACAACATCTAATGTAGTAGCCTGTCAAAATGTCAAAGTATCAACTGTCAAAGTACCAACTATCAAAGTATTAACCAAATGTCACTGTTTTTGTCAAAATATCAACCAAATGAACTGTCAAAGTATCAACCAAATGTCACTGTTTTTGTCAAAATATCAACCAAATGAACTGTCAAAGTATCAACCAAATGTCACTATTTTTGTCAAAATATTAGCCAAATGTACTATCAAACAACCAAATGTACTGTCAAAGTATCAACCAAATGACAAAATATAAACCAAATGTCATTTTTTCTCCCCCTTTTTGTCATCAAGGACAAAGAGGGCTAGGGTGGGAGCATGGTGAGAAGCTCCCCCATACTTGAGAAATCAGGTTGAAATAAAGGATTGAGAGTAAACTCCCAATCAATCACGCAACCGCATGAATGTATCCTTTGGTAAAGCTTTGATAAAAATGTCAGCAAATTGTGCCTAAGAGGAAACATGAACAAGAATAATTTCATTTGCAGTCACTTGATCACGTAAAAATTGCAATTTAAGTGCAACATGTTTGGTACAAGAATGCATTACAGGATTTTTTGAAATTTGAATAACACTGGTATTGTCACAGAATATCATTATAGGTTTTGATATGACAACACCCAGATCTACCAACTGATAAGACATCCAAAGCATTTGGGTACAACAAGCTGTGGCAGCAATGTACTCAGATTCAGCTATGGACAAAGTGACACAGTCTTGCTTCTTGCTGTGCCAAGAAACTAGTCGGTCACCAAGGAAGAAAGCTGCACCACTAGTACTGCGTTGATCATCAACACAGCCTCCCCAGTCAGCATCAGTATACTCTATGAATGTAAAATCACCATGTTTTCGATACCATAAACCAAAATCTAGAGTACCTTGAATATATTTAAAAATTTGTGTGACAACATTTAGATGAGATTGTCTAGGAGCAGACTGATAGCGGGAGACCAAAAAAATTTCTTGCATTAAATCAGGTCTAGAAGCAGTAAGATAGAGAAAGCTTCCTACCATAGACCGATATTCACTTTGATCAACAAGTGGGGAATCATCAACCTTTAACAACTTACACCCAGTTTCCATAGGAGTACCAACAGGAGTACACTGGTCCATCTGAAATCATTTTAACATCTCTTTTGCATATTTAGTTTGTGAAATAAAAAGTCCATGTTCTAGTTGTGACACTTGAATGCCCAAGAAAAAAGATAAAGGTCCTAGCATTGCCATCTCAAATTCAGATTCCATAATAGTTGAAAAACTCTGTGATAATTCATCATTTGTAGATCCAAATATGATATCATCTATGTAGATTTCAATAGCCAGAAGAGCATCATTAACAACTTTAGTATATAATGTACTATCAACACTGCCTTTAGTAAAACCTTTAGAAATCAAATGTGAATTGAGTCTAGAATACCAAGCATGTGGTGCTTGTTTCAGGCCATAAAGCACTTTCTTTAACCTGTAAACATGATCTGGACAATCAGAAGATTCAAAACCTTCTGGTTGCTCCATATATACCTATTCTTCTAGGTATCCATTCAAAAATGTTGTTTTAACATCCATCTAGTACACTGTAAATTTCTTGAATGAGGCATATGCAAGAAACATTCTAATGGACTCTAAACAAGCCACGGGAGAAAAAGTTTCCCCAAAATCTATCCCTTCTTTTTGAGCATACCCTTTACACACAAATCTGGCTTTGTTTCTAACAACTTTTCCTGATTCATCTAACTTATTCCTGAAAATCCATTTTCCCCCAATTACATTTTTGTCATCTGGATGAGGAACAAGTTCCCATGTTTTATTTTTCTCAATTTGATTGATTTCATCTTTCATTGCATTTAACCAGGATTGATCTTTTAAGGCTTCAGAAATATTTTGTGGTTCAAAATCTGTTAAAAGACAAAAATGCTCAGCCATTTGAGCTTGTTCTATCTGTTTTGCCTTTCTACAAGTTATTATACTAGCATCTTTATCACCAATTGCAAGTGTTTTAGGATGTTGTTTAGCAATTATCTTGGAAGGTGTTTTCTAAGATATATCTTCCTTAAAATTAGGAACTTCCTCTTGTTTACTTGAGCTATTTTCATCTACTTTGGTAACAACTGATTCATTTGATGTTGAGGCATTGCTAAATTCTAAATCAGATTCCTCATCAACATCTTGAGTCTGATTTTTCATCACATTTTGATGTTCATTAAATACTACATTAATAGATTCAACAATTTTATTCAAGTGTTTATTAAAAAACTTATATGCTTTGCTGTTTGAAGAATAACCTAAGAAAATTCCTTCATCAAATTTAGCATGAAAACTATTAAGATTTTCAAAATCATTCTTGATAAAACACTAACAACCAAAGATTCTAAAATGCTTAACATATGCTATTTTTCCATACCAAAGTTCATGAGTACAATTTGTTCTTATTCTGATTTGTACTCTGTTTAATATATATACTGATGTATGAACAACTTCTTTCCAATATTTATTAGATAGATTAGATTCATTAAGCATAGTTCTTGCCATTTCTTTTACAGTTCTATTTTTTCTTTCAACTACCCCATTTTGTTGGGGAGGCTGAGCAGCAGTGTACTGTCTTTTAATCCCATGATTTTCACAATACTCAACAAAATCTTGAGAAGTGAACTCACCTCCCTTATCTAATCTTAGGCATTTTAGTTTCAAATCAGATTCTTTTTCAACCATTTTTCTAAAGATTTTAAACCTATCAAAAGCCTCTGACTTATGCTTGAGAAAGGTTACCTAGACCATTCTGGTGTAGTCATCTACAAACAACATAAAATATTTTTCACCATTCAGTGACTGTGTTTTTCGTAGGACCACACAAATCTGTGTGAATTAATTCTAATGGCCTTGAGGATAGAAACTCCTTAGATTTGAAAGATGACTTAGTTTGTTTGCCTTTTACACATTCACTGCAAATAGAGTTTGTAGGTCTACTAATTAGAGGACCTCAAACATTTTCATTTTTGCTGATTCTAACCATATTATCAAAATTAACATGACCAAATATCTTATGCCATAACCAATTTTCATCTATATGACTCATAAGACACATGCCTATACTTTGTTCTTGACTTGTGGAGTTTGACAAATGATACAAATCACTAGGTGTTTTGAAACCACTTGCTATTAATTTCCTTGACTTTTCTTTAATCACACATCCATAAGAATTAAACACAACTTGATGTCCACTATCACAAATCTGACTAATGCCTACCAAGTTATACTTTAATCCTTCAACATAATAGACATCATTTATAGGAGTGTCTTTTTTTTATCAACGACTGTTCCCATTCCAGTAATGTAAAGACCTATGTTGTCACCAAATTTGACAAACCCTCCTAGATGACTTTCTAAAACTGAAAACTTGTTTTTGTCCCCTATCATATGATGAGAACATCTGCTATCCAAAACCCAAATAGAAGATTTTGTAGATATTAGAGCTGTTTGAACAAGCATAGATTGTTCAAGTTTGGGTCTCCACATTTTTGCAGGTTTTTGTAACTTTTGATAGTACTTAGAAGTATGACCATATTGATAACATGTAAAACATCTTATGTCTCTGACAAAACCAAAAGACTGTTTATGACCAAAAGTAGGAACTCTAGCAAATCTGCAAGTATTTACTTTATGCCCAAACAATTTGCAAAAATGACAATAGCCATTGAAAAATCTGTTATTCAGAAACTGATTTCTATTTGCTGTAACAGAATTCTAATGTGAAGTTTCACCTTTTTCAGTAGTAACTCTATAACATTGTTGATTTTCAAGAGTGTATACTTGTTTTTGTAGTGTACTAATTTCTTTTTCCTTTTTTCCAATAAGACTTCTCTGAGTTTCAATAACCTTGTTTGCATTAACTAGATCAAGTTGTAAGGTCTGATTGGAATCTTCATAAGAAATTACAAGTTTCTTAAATCTTTTTACTTCTTGAAGAGCACAAAGAAGTTCTTCTTTGAGATTTACATCTCCTATTTCAACTTCAAAATCTAGTTCAGGTTTTACTGCAACTGGTTTTTCAAATTCAACTTTGGTCATAAATAGTGTTTCACAACCATCATCATTTGACTCATCAGATTCATCTTCAGAGTCTTCTTTTGACATAAGACTCTTCTTTTTTAAATTGTTCAACCTTTTACTAGGATTCCAAGGTTTTTTAAATGATTTTTCATTTTTATCCTCATCTTTACTTAGATCTAAATACAGACATTTTGCTGCAAAGTGTCTAGTTTTATCATAGCCAAAACATTTAAACTTTCCTTGAAACTTCTTCCTGAGTTTCCTAACCAGTAATGTTTCAAAAACATCAGATAATCCAGACTCACTTTCTTCATGTTTCTCAATTTTAAAAGCTGTTTCCTTAGAGGTAGAAGGGATATTACCAATTCTCATTTCATAAGCAGTAAGTATACTTTGAAGCTCATGCACAGTCATCTTAGAGAAATTTTTCTTTTCTTCAAGAGCAGATATCTTAGTTTCAAATTTTGGTAATAATGTTCTAATAACTTTTACAACCACATCATGTTCATCAATTTCTTCACCAAGACCCTTTCGGGCATTTACAACTTCATCAATACGAAGGAAATAACTTGCCACTGACTCATCATTATTCATTTTTAAATCATCAAACTGATTTTTTTATGTAATCAATTTTGATTCTTTAACCTTTTCATTACCTTGATAAATGGATTCAAGATTTGTCCATACCTCATTTTCTAATTTGAAGTACATTACTTTAACAAATACATCTTTTGATAACCTGCATAGAATTGCAAAGAGAGCTCTCTTATCCAGTTCATATTTTTTTTTCATTTGCATCAGTAGGTATAGTAGATGGTACAACATACTTGTTAGATACAACTTCCCACATTTTGACATCAAGAGAATGAATAAATGCTTCCATTCTAACTTGCCAAAAAATGTAATATGTGCCATCAAATAAAGGAGCTCTAGTGAGCGAGGCACCTTCAGCTTGAGACATGACAACTTCCAAAAATAACTAGGATCAATCCTAGGACAAACCTATGAGGACTCTACGCTCTGATACCAATTGTTGGAAGTAACGAGTACTCTGAGAGGGGGAGGGGGTGAATTAGAGTACACTAAAACTCAAATTTATCAAAAAAAAAAACTAAGAGTCTATTAGAGAACTTGCATCAACATGTGACTGTAAAAGGAACATAAGAGAAAATGAAATAAGCGTATCAAAGCACTAAACAAAGTTAAGAGACCAACAATGTGACACAGTTTTTGTGCTGAGTGGAAACCCTCAAAATCCAACTAGATTTCATCATAGGGAAAAAACACTCCAATCCTTTTATTAATCTTAAACACCAACCAATACATCCAATTTAGCAGCCTTGCTACAAGGAGCTTCAACCCCTAACCTTTTCAATCCAAAAAGAGGTTTATAGAAAATATACTTGCACAAACTGCAACTCTATTTCAATAAACCTGTTTATTACAACATTACAGATTTTCAATGAAAACTTCTCAAATATCTTTTTCAATGAGATCCACTTCTTACAATTTTTTCACACTGCCTGAACCTACAGACCATTGTATATATATATATATATATATATATATATATATATATATATATATATGTATATATATATATATATATCTATATCTATATATGTATATATATATATATATATATAGATATATATATCTATATATCTATATATATATATACATACATATATATATATATATATATATATATATATATATATATATATATATATATCTATATGTATATATACATACATACATATATATATATATATATATATATATATATATATATATATATATATATATATATATATATATATATACGTATCTATATATATATATATGTATGTATGTATGTATGTATGTATATGTATGTATATATATATATATATATATATATATATATATATATATATACATATATATATATATATATATATATATATATATATACATATATATATACACACACATACATACATACATACATACACACACACACACACATATATATATATATAAGAGCTGAAAGTAGAAGAGCATCTGAAGACATACCTGAAGATGAGCAAATAAAAATTACTTTACCCTCTCATAACAGCAGCCGGGAGTGAAACAAGAACTACCATCTCTTAACAACTGCTGGTGAGTGAAATAGAGCTATCAAAACCACTAATTTTTACTGTATCTCTTAACAACTACCGGTGAGTGAAACAGAGCTATCAAACCATTGATTTTTACTACAGATAAGCATAGGTTAAAACCCATAATCAAAAACTTAACCAAATTAGCAAAACCATCAAACATCACCGTTGACAGCGGCTAGGGCACCGGAGAACCTTTCAAGTTTCAACCAAAATGATATCCTTTGACAAATATGTTAATACTTTGAGATCTGACAATTCACTTTAAAACCACGTGGATACTTTTTGAGAATATACTTAACCATAATTATATTATGATTTAACCGAAGTAAAATTCCCGTCATCAGTCAAGTCAACAAAGAATGTCATCAAGGACAACGTTGGAATCAACAAAATGATGATAGATTAAATAGTGTAATCTCAAACGTTGATGTAAAAATGCTTGCGTGCAATGGAATCCAAAAAGATCCAGTTATTAATATTAATCAAGAGAAAAAAAAAATAGAATTATTGTTGGGAAATTACACACAATTACAAGCCAACACATTCATGATTGAGCTTGTATTCATCTACACACATAACAATAACCAGTAAATAGCTTAGAACATGAGGAGATGAAATATTCTGAAATCAATTATTAATAAGATCGAGTATATATGTACAATTTATAAGATATTGGTATGTTATTTCTGAAATCAATTGTGGAGTTTTTTTACATTAACATTTCAGATTGCACTCTGTAGTCAATTTTCATAATGATAGAGAGTATAAAGAGAAAAATAATGATGGATCACAAAATATAATACGAAATATTGATATAAAAATGCTCCCACAATTGATTAATATTCAATAACAGAAAACAAATAGTATTATTATTACTACCAGCAAAAGCCAAGAGAGCCATGAGCAATGAAAACAGCAGGAGCAAATACACGCCCTTCGCCATCTAAGCAATGAAAACTGCAGATATATTATATTCAAAATAATGAACTTTTCTGAGAGAGAAATATATATGCTATTCATATGTTATGCACCACTCCAGATTTATATAGCTCTCACACCAACTGCTCTCCTTCGTGCGTTCCGTGCTCTCATTTGTGTGTTCCTCCAAATTGTGTTTATTTATTGTTATTATTGTTTGATTTGCTGCCGAACAGTGCTTTCAATGGTGGAGGAATCTCTAATTGTGAAATTATTTCTACTTCGTATTCTAATGAAAAAACACTTGAACTATTTAAGTTAAAATAATTTTTTTTTAATATTAGTCAAATGTTGAATTTTAGCATTTTTTTAAATTTTATTGTAAGTTTTAAATTAGTATATTTAATAAAAATATATCTAAAAGAAATCATATTTGTTTATTATTATTTTTATTAAAAAATTATATAGATAATTTAAAAAAAAAAGATATGATATAGAATAGATATGGTATAGGAATATATCATATTTGTTCATTATTCCATTTAGAAATAATTATTGTTTATTGTAATCAATATTAAATTATTATATTATGATATTGTAATTAGTATTAAAATATTATTAAATATGTTTATATATTATTTTATTTTACTATGTTGTGAACTCTTAAAATAGAAACAAACAACTTTTAGTACAAAGCTATTATAGTTTTATATTATTATTATTTTATAGATAAGTTGATATCATAAAAGGGGATAACTACCATTAATATCATAACATATAGTTTCAATCATCCTTCCAGTAAACAATTGAAAACCCCACTCTGCAACTTCCCACTCAATCCTTCGAATTCAAACCTTCGAATTCCATGCCCGCCACCCCTGGGGGGAATCTTCCTCCCTTGTAGGACCCCAAGTTGGACCCCATGATGGTCCCGAGACTGCTTCCTTTGGCATGAGGTAGGCTGCGAAAGAGTCAACAGATGGAACCCACCGGACGTCCTCCTCTGTCACTACCCCTTCATCCCTGCCAAAAACTAATTAGAAAGGCACTCTTGTTGGTGAGGCTCAGAACACTCTAGGATCACTCTTGGTGGACTTCATCCAAATTGAGGAAGGCTCTAAACTCTCGCTCCCCAATTCTATGGTGAACAGGACTATGGATGACTTTTAGTTGGCACTAGTGGGTTAGTTCTTTAACTTCTGACCCACCATTGAGATGGTTAGAAAATGGGTTTCCATTCAATGGAAGATCAAGGGGTCTGGATTGGTTTCAGCTATGCCTGGCAGACTTTTCCTCTTCAAGTTCAACACTCTAGAGGATCTAGCCTCTGTTCTGTTGGGCTTGTGGGTCTATGATAAGAACTTTCTAGCTCTAGTGAAGTGCAAACTTGGGTTCAACCCTGCGACTGAGCTGAGCAGGATGGCACCAGTTTGGGTGTGCCTCCTAGTACTACCGCTTGAATATTGGGATGAATATGTGTTCAGATGGATTGGTGACTCCTTTTCCACCTTTATTATGGTGGATTAGGTGACCCGCTCTAAGTCCAGGTTGGTGTTTGTGAGATTCTGTGTTAATGGTACTCTTAACAAAACCCTTCCCAACTTTGTAATCTTGAAATCTAAGTTGGGTAGATGGACCCAAGCTTTGGTTTATGAGAATGCCACTCTCTTCTGCCAGAAATGTGAATCCAGGGGCCACACTAGTGAAGCATGAAAATCCTCTCTGCATGGAGAAAATCTCAAAAATAAGGATAAGGGCATCCCATGAATGCTAGTGAAGAGATGAAAAAGACCAGTCCCCCCTGGAGGCTAAAGTGCTGGAAAACCCAGCGGTGGAAGAGGGGGATATTGTTACCCATCTGGTGAACAATGACATGCTCTTTGAGCCTAAG
Organism: Chamaecyparis obtusa; assembly: GCA_027943335.1. NCBI lineage: Eukaryota > Viridiplantae > Streptophyta > Pinopsida > Cupressales > Cupressaceae > Chamaecyparis > Chamaecyparis obtusa. Next base: position 599,313 of record BSBK01003444.1, read on the forward strand.
GATACAAAAAGCCCCTCTGTGGCTGTGACAAAGGAACCTTTGAATCCCCTGGTGATTACCCTGACACCAAGTGTGGTCAGTACTTGTGAGTTGGAGCAGCCTTCCATTGTGGTCTCCCTCGCACTAAAGTCCCCTAAGGCAATGTAAAGCTCCCCCCTTGGCCAAAGGAGTGGAACTACCCCTCCTCACCTAACTCCTTGGGTGAAGAGCGTAGTGGGGAGGATGATGGTGAATGGAAAACCCAAAAGAAGAAACCCAAATCCAAGAAAGCTGATGTGGGTTTGGAAACACCCAAAGGTAGGTTGTCGAAATGTGCTAGGAGATCAAGAGGGGCTACAAGGGATGTTGCAGCAGGTAGGCAGCAAACCTTAGAAACAAGTTCTAAAAACAAGAAATGATTTGTCTTCCTTGGAATGTTAGAGGTCTCAGCATCCCCCTAAAGCAAAGCACTGTTAAACAATACATTTTTGCTCACAAGATGGATATTCTGCTTATCCAAAAGGTTAAGATGTCATTCAATAATTTCACCTCCCTTGTTGGCAATATCTAGCCAGGTGCTGAATTTCTCTACTCTAAGGCCTCTAGTGCCTCAGGTGGCATTGCCACTCTATGGAACCCTAACATTGTTGAAGGAGAACTGCTTGCCTTCTCTCTAAATTTCCTCACTGTTACCTTTAGAAAGAAATAGTTGGTTTGGCACTTGCTCAATATATATGCTCCAAACACCCAAACTAGGAGGATATCTCTTTGGAAGGAAATTATCAGTTGCATGGATTAGGACACTTCTACTAAGTATATGGTGGTTGGCAACTTCAACACCCCCCTCTATTCCTCAGAAAAATGAAGAGGTCTAATGGACTACTCTGATAGTATGGAGGACCTCACGAACTTCATTTCTTATTCAAGTTTCTTGGACATTGACCTGAAAGGAAATCCCTTTACTTTTTCCAACAATAGAAAAGGCTCCCATCTCATCCAAGTGTGGCTGGACCGAGTTCTGGCCACCTCCTCCTAGGACTTGTGCTTGACCTCCACTCTATCTTCCCTCCCCAAAAATACCTCTGATCATAACCCTCTCCTCCCCTACTGGTTTGACTCTCATAGGATTGGTTTGACTCCCTTCATATTTGAGATTATGTGGTGCTCCCACCCCTCGTTCAAAGACTAGGTGAAATTCTGGTGGGCCACCCCTATTATGGGAACTGCCATGTTTAGGATTTATCAAAAGTTGGAAATCATCATAAGAGAGGTTGAAGGTTGGAGGAAACATAATTTTGGTGACTTCTTCAAGGAGAAAAAAGAGCTTACGGGGACTTTGGACTCCCTCCAAGACCAGCTTGCTACTGGGAATATCAACCCCTAGCTTTAAATGGAGGAGGAAAAGGCAAGATATAAGTGGCAAGAAGCCTTGAAAAGGGAAGAAATCTACTAGAAATAGAGATCTAGGATCTAGTGGCTTATGGAAGGTGACCGAAACACAACCTTCTCTCATAGATCTGCTAGCAACCACAAAAGAAGAAAGACCATTAGCACCATTAGGGATGATAGAGGGAATGAAGTTATTGAGAAGGACAAAAATTAGTGATGTTGCGGCCAATTACTTCATGGAGTTATACTCTAATGCTGGACACATGTGCCTGGTCAACGTCTAGGACTAGCTCCTCGAATACATCCAATTTGTTGTTACTCACATTGACAATGATCATCTGATGGGGTGAGTCTCTGATGAGGAAGTCAAAGTGGTTGTCTTTGCTATGGGTTCCTACAAAGCACTAGGACCTAATGGTTTCCCCCCAACCTTCTTTCAAGAATATTGGGATATTGTTGGCCTCGAAGTTTCTTGTGTTGTCAGAGACTTCTTTAAAATGGGGAAGTTGCTGAAACATCATAACACGACCTATATTATGTTGGTACCTAAGAATGACAACCCTACCTCTATGCTAGAGTTTAGACCTATCAGTCTATGCAACATGTTCTATGAGATCCTCACTAAGATTCTGGGAAATAGATTGAAGCCCCTTCTAGACAAACTGATCAGCCCTATTGAGAAAGGTTTTGTGTAGGGAAGGAAAATCCTGGATGTTGCCATATCCACACATGAAATTATTCACTCCATGGATAGGAGAAAATCAATAGTTATGGCATTCAAACTTGATATATATAAGGCTTATGATAAAGTTAATGGGTCCTTTCTTCTAAAAATTCTTAGTAGAATGGGTTTTAATGATAAGGTTATTCACATTATTCAAGAATGTACAAAAACTGTTAGTTTCTCTGTGTTGGTCAATGGCTCCCCAAGGGGCTTCTTTCAACCTGAAAAAGGACTTAGACATGGAGACCCCCTCTCCCCCTATCTGTTCATTATGGTGGCTGAAGTTCTTAGTAAGAATCTGACTGTTCTGTCTTCCATGGGAAGAATAAAAGGTGTCAAACTAGCTTCCACTCTGCAACGAGTTGTCCTGGAATAATGTGTGGATGATACTTTCCTCTTTGGGTACTCTTCGGTGATTGAATCTAGATAGTGGAAGAACCTATTGGAAACTTATGCTATGGCCTCGAGGCAGTACATCAACTACTAGAAAAGAAGACTTTTCTTCTTTAACACCCCTGTCGAGACCCAAAATTAGAGTGCTTTAGATCTTGGGCTATTAGTCAGCTTCGCTCCCCTCCACCTACCTAGGCCTCCCTCTCACTATCAAAGAGGTCTCTCAAGAATTTTGGAATTCCATCCTAGAGAAAACCTAGAGAAAACTTGCTGGCTAGAAATGGAAGATCCTGAGAAACACTGGTAAACTCCAACTGGTGGCTTCTACTCTCCAGGGGATACCTATTTACTTTTTGTCCCTCTTCAAGCTCAAAAGCTACATGGATGATAGGCTTGAAAAGATTCAAAGAACATTTCTATGGGCTAGCTCTGAAGAGAAAAAGAGGATGTCCTTGGTCAATTGGGAAACTATTTGTCTTCCTAAAATACTAGGAGGCCTGGGACTTAGGAGAATTGGCATGCTGAACAGGGCCCTCACCATGAAAGTGGCATGGAAGCTTATAGAAAGAAAAGCAGATTGGTGTAAAATTATGGAAGCTAAGTACCTTCAAGGGAATCCTTATGGGATGTTATACTAGGATAATGACCTTCCCCATGGTTCCAAACTTTGGGCAAATATTTGCAAATGAAAAACCATGCTTTCTAAGGGTGCCTTTTGGCAGCTCAAAAATGGATGATCCATCCGATTTAGGCACGACTCATGGATCTAGAATTACACTACCCTTTTTGGGCAGTTTGGCCCCCTCATGACCTACCTCAGGCCTATCCTTGGTGATAGAACCTACAACTACATGACTGGAGGTCAATGGAAAAATGTAACGCACCTTGTTAGAAACAAACCTAAGTTGGAACACTTGGCTAATGAACTTATGGAAATTTTGGGAAATGTCAGAATTCCTGGAATTAATGGCCAGGACTCTATCATTTGGGGCCCCACCCAAGAGGGAACATTCTTGGTCAAGACTTCTTACAACTTGCTTCTGAAGGAGGAGAACAACCTTGGAGATTGGAAAAATGTGTGGATCCCTCACCTCACTCTAAAAATCAACTTCTTCTGGTGGATGCTCATGCATGTAAAAGTGCTATCTCATGAAAACCTTATAAAAAGAGGGTTCTCCATGGCTAGCAGATGTGTCCTTTACAAAAAGGAGGAGGAAACTATGAACCACCTATTCATACACTGCGACTACTCTACTAGTATTTGGAAAGGAGTTATTGGAAAATTGGGGATCCCCTGGGTCTTTGGGGAGGATGTCCACCAGTTTACTATTTGGTGATCCCCTTCCAATCACCCCCTCCTCCAGCTCCTATGGCGCTTACTCCCCCTGCACATTTGTTGGACTATATGGAAAGAAAGGAACAACAGGATCTTCAAGGAGATTGATTCCCCACCTGAGGCCTCTCTCTATTTGGGCACCAAGCTCCTATGTGAGAATGTTGCCTCAGCTAATTGGGAACTTCCCTCTACACCCCCTTCATCCTTGGAGATCAAAACTGTCAGCAATTGGAACTTGCTGGCCGGCTTCACTAGGTTCGATAGCTCCAAGTTGATGGTCCAGAATGCTACTCGTTGGGTTACCCCACCCGTTGGCTAGATCAAATTGAACTTTAATGGGGTGGTGAACAATCTTGCCCAAGGTGGGGGTGGAGTGCTACCAGACCATAATGGTTCTTTCCTTTTGGCTTATGTTGGGCCCCTTTGAAATAGTATTGTTAACCAAGCTAAAGGCACAACTCTTCTATGGGGATAAAATTTTCCATTTCTAAGAATATCAGGTTGCTGATGATTGAGGGGGACTCCAAATTTATTGTGGAGGCTGTTAACCGAAGGTCAAGTGTGGGGTGGTGGGTGAACACCATCATAGTGGAAATTTGGGAGCTTCTCAACAACTTCCAGAACACTATCATTTCCCATACCTATAGGGAAGATAACTGGGTGGCTGGCTTTGTGGCTGGTATTGGGCTCAAACAAACTAGGGCACTCAGACATTGGGAGGAGATTAGTGCACTACCAAAGGAGACCCAACAGCTAATCGGGCAAGAAATATACGACACACCAGTAATGTTTAAAATGGGTCACATTGCTGATAAAAATTTTGAGGGCCCCACCAAGCTTCTATGTTGGCTTAATATGATGATAATAATCATTATGACTATGTATGCACAAAATTTAATAAAGGTTCATAATTTCCTTTTGAGAGATTACGTGTGGAAAGGAGGTTGTCCGCATCAGTAGGTCATTTCGACTATCAAGGACACTAATGGCAAAAATGGATTAACTTCTAATTATTATGCCTAGAGATCCACTAGATTTTGTTTTACGAGGCTCATTTCCCTGAAGACCACCCAGCCCATGCCTTTCATGAGAAAAATTTGATTTAAATAGTTAACACCAAAATCCATGTTTTATGCCCTGGCTTGCAAAGCTCGGCTCTGTAATTTTCAGAAGGTGTCTACTATGGAAACTAGTCTGATCGAGATGGGTAGAAAAACTCTACGCATTGAACTTGATAAAATTGAAGAAGAGTTCACTTCTGATCCTCTGGTTATTCACTACTACAAAGACAATGGCATTTAGGGTTTTATGGAAAGAATGAAGGGTGGCCATGATGAACAAATTTCTAAGCAATTTGTGTCCTCATGGAACAACAAAAAGGTGCATGTCAGGGGCATCCACTTTCAAATAAATGAAGAAGTCATTGGCAAAGCGATGAGGCTCTTGATGGAGGGAAGGAAATATAGGAAAACTAGCTAAACATCGGACATGACTAGTCTCAACCAATTCTTCAAGCCTGGAGAAAAGCTTGTTAAAAAGTTTGGAGGTTTCAACTGTAAGCTGCTCCCCAATTTCTGGCCTAATGTTTATCATATTATCATGAAGTATTTCACTTTAGAGGGAAAATTTACTATCTTTTACTACTATCACCTATCATTTCTTAATCATATCAGGAATAGAGACCTTATTTCCATCTCATTCTACCTCCTCCACTCATTGGAAAGCAACATCCTAGACATAAAAGAGAACAAAAACCCTGAGAAGCTGATTCCCATCCTTCACCAAGGCCTTTTACTTTGTTTGTACAATTTCCACAAGGGCATTTTGCCTCCTCCTCAACCTCCCCTAATTATCATAGATATCACCCCAGATGTTGGTCTTTCAGGAGCTAATAACCCCTCTCAATCCCCCTTCCAATCCATCTAGGAGACTGACCTTATCCCACATGATGGCACAGGCCACAAGAGGTGTGTGTGGAACCCCTTAAAAATGTCAGTGGATTTAGAGGAGTCCCATGTCTCCGAGTCTCTAGAAGAAAAAGATAAGATGGTGGATGATAGCACGCCTGAAGCTAAGAAGAGGCTTAAGAAACCCAAAAATTTAGATAGTTAGGTGGGGACGAAGGTTGAAATGGATGGTACCATTCGATGGTGCTCCAACAGAATTGCCAAATAAAAATTTAAAAGATGACTAAGGGAAGCGACCTCTAAGGAAACAACACTTTCAAAGGATATGGATGCCTCTAGGTCCTTTGGGTCAATTAAGGGCTCCTCAGCCAAGCATTTGGGCTCTCCCAGGTTTGGCAACATTCCTCTGAGTCCCTCGCCTATGGTGAATAAAATTCATCGAATAAATACCCCGACCCTGCCCTATCCCCACACTTAGTAGGTCAATTCACCCACATTGAGCACATTACCATGGCTGTTGATGGGAATGGTAGGTTCAAAGGATCCCTCAATCAGAAATTCGCTGAGCTAGACAAGGAGATTCTAGGTATCAAGCATGATATGAAGGAAATCAAGGCCTAGATCACTCACTCCAATAAATTTTCCCTCGAAGTGATGCACGCGTCAATTGTGACTCTATGTAATGTGCAGGAGAAGATTGTTGGTGGTAATTTGGAAGCTGACGAGGATAACAAAGACCTCTTCCTATTTCTACAAGAAGAATGGGCTGCCACCTTGTTGTCCAAGTAGCTGGGTGACAGGACTTAACTATTGCTGGTGCCATGGTGATTTTGTCTTGTTCTGAGCCCTTGGGTCCCTAGTTTTATTTTGGGTTTTTCTATTTTTGGATAAGTATTTAAGTCTTTGGTTTAGCCCTGTGAGGTAGTTTACTATTACTATGTTCAAGACTTTTTGGTTAAACTACAACTCTGGTTCGTTCCTTTTATTAAAGATTTGGAAGATTGTTTTCGATAGAGGCAAACTAGACACTATTACTCTGCTTTTTGTGAAGCTAGTGTTGTTAATGTGTTGTTAATGTGCTCTTAGTCTTCCCTATTCCATGGGCTAGCACCCTCTTGCTTCTTTTTCTATCAAAAAAATATAGTTTCAAAGAAATCAAATTTCTAGACCTAATTCAATCTATAGTCCACATAGCTTTTACTTTCCTTTCACTGCATTAAAAGAGAATTGAGGATCACAACCATATATTCCTCAATTTATATAATTTGAACAACATTGGTAGCCAAGAGCCAATTTTCCTTTGCTTCTAGTAGTCTTTGGAAAGGGCCAAGATTTGGGTTGATTATGCCAATATGGATCACCTCCCAAGTATTTTAAATGAAAAATTTCTTTCTTTTAGTTTTAGATAGATCGTGTGCCTTCACACTAGAGCCCAAACTAGATTCCTCTATTGGGTAAAAAAGTACGGTGGAGTTATAGTATGATAAGCTCACCATAGGGTGAGTCTTCCACTATACGAGGACTACCGTATGAGGTACGATATGACCCGATTGTGCATGGTGAGACATATCTTTCCAGTAACCCACAATGATATATGATATTTTTGCATAGCATACGGGCATGTCAACTTCTTGGACATGCACTCAATATCATGTATGCTGAAGGGAATGGAAAGGCCTAGCACCACAATACTCTTGGTAGTGAAGTTAGTATGATGAGTCTTGACATAGGTGTATGGTGAAGTTGGTATGACATGAAATCCATATGGTAAGTCTATCGTACATGATGGCACCATATAGAGTATGAAGTCTGTATGATGTGACATCTCTTAGAGACATACGGTAAGACTCATTGCTGATTCTACATTAGCGTATGGTCATGATGAGTGTACAGTGTAGGAGGAAGAGGTACAATGAGGCCGGTATGTTGAAATGAAGTACAATGAATCCAATATGAGTACCACAATTTTCTGATGTGCTAGTTTTAGCATGGTGTCACTTCTGGTATAGTGCCATGTATAGTACCAGAGTGTAATGATGGTGTGCCACTGTGCAGTGACACCTAGTAGTTGGGAGAATGGAAGTTGGTTGTCTATTACAGTTAACATAACTAAATTCCATAACAAATTGTAGAGTGTATAAATGTCTGTGAGATTCATTAGGAATGTGAGGCTAAAATAGTAGAGTGTCAAAGTTGTGTAAAGTTAGGTTGATTGTAATAGAATATGAGCCTGTGCACAAATACATTATTATTTGTATGTAACATTGGTTATTGTAATACAAAGAAGGCACTCAGGATTTTCGGTGGTGGGTTTTTCTCAAAAGGGTTTCCCACATAAATTTGGTCTCCTATGTTTATCTTCTGTGCATGACATTTTCTATGTTCTTGTTTTTTTTTCTTATCTCAATATTCTGAAGTAGATTCAAACTCTTTATTATTTCTCCTATAAATTGACATTAGGAAGGCATTTCCGCACTGTTTCTTTTCTTACAAGTGGTATCAGAGCCAAGCTAATTTTTTTTATCCTTGTTGGGTAGGGTTGGTCATTTGTGTGATTTTGGTTCTAGTGAGGTTTTATAAAGTGTTCATTTAGAAATTGAGATGGCGGGTATATAAGGGAAATAGACATTCAAAAGTTCAATGGCACAAACTTTGAGTTATTGAAACTTAAAGTTGAAGATATGCTAGTTGATCAAGATCTATGGATCATTGTGTTTGGTAAAAGGCCTTCAGGCATGAAGTAGGAAGAGTGGTATCTCTTGGATCAAAAGACCAGAGGAATGATAAGGTTGAACCTTGGAGATTATATTCTATTGAATTTCCATGAAGAGAAATCTACATGTTCTTTGTGGAAGAAGTTGGGTGATTTTTATCAAAGAAAATCCTTGGTAAACAAGATCTTCCTAAGAAAGAAGTTTTACTCTCTAAAGATGGACGAAGGAATGGCTATGGAAGATAATCTAAACACATTCAATATGGTGATTTTACCATTAAAATCTGTTTTTGTGTTCATTAGTGAAGAAGAGCATTGCATGTTATTGTTGTGCTCATTGCCTTATTCATGGGATCACCTTGTGACGGCCATTGGAAGTACTAACACCCAATTTAAAATGGATGAAGTAGTTGTTGCACTTCTATCAGAGGAGATGAAAAGGAAATATTTTTATGTGGCTAAAGAGGCTCTCATCATTTGAAAAAGATAAAAGGACAAAAGAAAGGACATGAAGTCTGAATATTCTGGAAAGAAGTCCAAAATGAAGTACTAGAACTGCAGATAGGTTGGTCATATCCAAAAGGATTACAAAGAGAAGAAGAAGAATAAGAATAAAATAAAGAGTTCTTCTAATTCAAAGTCTTCTTAGAGTGATTATGAAGATGCTAGCAGTGTTTCTTTTGCTAATCAGTCATATGATGATGACTAGTTAGATTAATTTGATCTTCTTGTGGAAGATGTTTTTCATGATGCCATGTGTGACTCGACATGAAAATACCATGGGAGTTGTTGGTAGTGACATAGATACCATGTGTGACTCGACACCAAAATTTAGTGGGAGTTGTTGGCAGTGATGTAGGTTCTTTTGTTAGTGAATGATCTTCATTAGTATTGCAGATGTTGGAAGGTGTCTTAGATCTTGATTTAAGGATCTTTGCACATTTGTTGAATTACTGTTAGGAGATGTTTATCTTCATGTGACTGAAGATGTTGACATCTTGAGGGCTCAACAAGGTCTTTTGACAAAGGTGTGGATTATGTTTCCATTTGAAATGTTATGGTATGTTCATATGGAACATGTTATCTCTTTAGTTGAGATGTTTTATATCATGTTGTCATGTTTATGTTCATGAAGCCATGGTTGGAACTTTGACATTGATCTTGGTTTAGTTTCTTTGTATTGAGTATATTGATCACTTTTTGGATACTTCAAGATATTGCTACATTTCAATTGGAGTTGACATGGATTGATCAATTATAGGTGCTCATGGATACATAGAGATGGTGGTGTTGTTGTTTTCTATTGTGATTAGAGATGTGTTTGTTGGAATGGTTCATAAATTCAATAGGAAGTCCGAGAGGCATTCACTTGTTATGGACTTAAAAGGAGAGTGTTCTTAGTTGATTCTTGGTTGGAGACTTTGATATCTTGATGAGCATTATTTTTCCCCATTCTTGTTCTGTTTGGCTCGATGGTTTTCAACTTGAGAGGTTGATCTTCTTGTGAGAATCCTACATCCTTGATCCATGTGTTATGAGATTTGGATGTTTCTATGGTTTCTTCCGGGGCTCTAAAAAAGAGATCGTATTGACATTGCTGACATTTAGAGGTGTATGCAGAAGGACATGGTACATTGTTGATGTACTATTGATGTTCTTGATGCTATAAGTTTTTTGTTGCACTTCTATGTGATGTTGTTGAAAGGATTCATTTCAGACTGACATTAGCTGTGTAAGGAGAGCTTCTTAGTGTATATGTGACAAATATTTCTTTGAGGCTAGAGACTGTATGTTACAAGTTGTATATCTTGTTTATTTTGAATTCATGTTTTATACCTTGGAGGTATCAAAATGAACATAGTTAATTTTGAATTATGCACATGGTCATGTTCAGTAACTCTATGGATATAAGTACGTACTTCATCAAGTGGAATATTATTGGGTAACAAATTACAGTGGAGTTAGCATATGGTATGCTCACCATATGGTGAGTCTTCCACTATACCAGGTACAGTGTAACTTGGTTGTTCACGATGAGTAATATCTTGCCAATAACCCACAATGTCATATGATGCCAGCTTCTTGGATGGGTACTCAATCTCATGTACATTGAAGGGAATGGAAAGGCCTAGCATTGTGATAATCCCAGTAGTGAAGTCAGTACTATGAGTCCTGACATAAGCATACAATGAAGTTGGCATGACATAAAGTCTGTACGATGAGCCTATCGTATATGCTGGCACCATATGGAGTATGAAGTCTATATGATGTGACATCTCTTTGAGACATATGATAAGACTCATTTTTTAGTCTACATTGGTGTAGGGTCATGATGAGTGTATAGTGAAGGAGGAAGAGGTACGGCTAGGCCAGTATGTTGAAGCCAAGTATAATGAATATGGTATGAGTACCATAGTTTAGTTTGGTGCCAGTTTCAGCATGGTGTCACTTTTGGTACAATGCCATGTATAGTACCAGAGTGTGGTGATGGTGTATGGTGACACCTAGCAGTTGGACAAATGAAGGTTGGTTGTTTGTTATGGTTGACATAACTGAATTCCATAATGAATTATAGAGTGTATAAATGTCTACGAGATTCATTAGGAATGTGAGGCTAAAATAGTAGAGTGTCAAACTGGTGTAAAGTCAAGTTGATTGTAACAAAATATGAGCCTGTGCAAAAATACATTGTTATTTGTATGTAACATTGGTTACTATAATACAAAGAAGACACTTGAGATTTTTGGTGTTAGGTTTTTGTTGAAAGGGTTTCCCACATAAATTTGGTCTCATGTGTTTATCTTGTGTGCATGACATTTTCTATGTTCTTGTTTCTTTTTCTTATCTCAATATTCTGAAGTAGATTGGAACTCTTTATTATTTCTTTCATAAATTGGCATTATGAAGGCATTTCTTCACTGTTTCTTTCCTTACAAGTGGTATCAGAGACAAACTATATTTTTTTATCCTTGTTGGGTAGGGTTGGTCATTTGTGTCAATTTGGTTCTAGTGGGGTTTTCAAAGTGTTCATCTGGAAATTGAGATGGCATGTATATTAGGGACAATAGACATTGAAAAGTTCAATGGCACAAACTTTGAGTTGTGGAAACTTGAAGTTGAAGATATGCTAGTTTATCAAGATTTGTGTATCATTGTGTCTGGTAACAAGTCTTTAGGCATGAAGTAGGAAGACTAGGATTTGGCAGATCAAAAGACCAAAGGATTGATAAGGTTGAGCCTTACAGATTCTATTATGTTGAATGTCCATAAAGATAAATCTTCATGTTCTTTGTGGAATAAGTTGGGATATATTTATCAAGGAAAATCCTTGGTAAACAAGCTCTTCTTGAGAAACAAGTTATACTCTCTAAAGATGGATGTAGGAACAAATATGGAAGATCATCTAAATGCATTTACTATGGTGATTTCTAAATTAAAATTTATTGGTGTGTTTGTTATTGAAGAAGAGTGTCACAAATTATTTTTTTGGTCATTGCTTGATTTATGGGATCACCTTATGATGGCTATCAGAAGTACTAAAACCCAATTTAAAATGGATTAAGTAGTTTCTACACTTCTATCAGAGGAGATGTGGAGGAAATATTCAAAGGTGGCTAAAGAGGCTCTTATCATTTGAGACATGTTGAAGGAGAAAAGAAAGGACATGAAGTCCAAATATTCAAGAAAGAAGTCCAACATGAAGTGTTGGAACTGCAGGCAAGCTGGTCATATCCAAAAGGATTGCAAAGATAAGAAGAAGAAGAAGAAGAAGAAGAAGAAGAAGAAAAATAAGAAGAAGAATAAAATGAAGAGTTCTTCTAATTCAGAGTCCTCTCAGAGTGATGATGAAGATGCTAGCAATGCTACTTTGGCTAATCGGTCATATGATGATGTCTAGTTATATTAATTCAATCTTCATGTGGAAGATATTTTTCACGATGCCATGTGTGACTCGACACCACAATACAGTGGGATTTGTTGGCAGTGACATAGATACCATGTATGAATCGACACCATAATTCAGTGAGAGTTGTTGGCAGTGATGTAGGTTCTTTTGTTAGAAAATTATCTTCATTAGGATTGTAGATGTTGGAAGGTGTCTTAGATCCTAATAAGAATCTTTTCACATTTATTGAATTACTGTTTGGCAATGTTTATCTTCATGTGACTAAATATGTTGACATCTTGATTTCTCAAAGGGGTCTTTTGATAAAGGTGTGGATTATGTTTTTATTTGACATGTTATGGTATGTCCATATGGAGCATGTTATCTCTTTGGTTATGATGTTTTAGATCATGTTGTCATGTTTATGTTCTTGAAGACATGGTTGGAACTTTGACATTGAACCTAGTTTACTTTCTTTGTATTGAGTATATTGAGATCACTTTCTAGATACTTTGGGATATTTCTATATTTCCATTGGAGTTGGCATGGATTGATCAATTACAGGTGCTCATGGATACTTAGAAATGGTGGTGATGTTTTTTTCTCTTGTGATTAGAGATGTGTTTGTTGGAACCATTGATGGTTTCAGTAGGAAGTCCAAGAGGCATTCACTTGTTATGGACTTAAGAGGAGAGTGTTCTTAGTTGAATCTTGGTTGGAGACTTAGATATCTTAATTAGAATTCTCTTTCCCCATTCTTGGTGTATTTGGCTCGACATTTTTATACTTGGGAGTTTAATCTTCTTGTTTGAATCTTACATCCTTGATCCATGTGTTATAAGATTTGGATATTGCTATGGTTTCTTGTGCGGCTCTAAAAAAGAGATCATACTGAGATTGCTAACATTAAGAGTGTATGTAGAAGATGGTACATGGTTGATGTACTATTGATGTTCTTGATGCTACAAGATTTTTTTTGCACTTCTATGTGATGTTGTGGAAAGAATTCATTTCAAAATGACATTAGTTATGTAGTGCGAGCTTCTTAGTGTATATGAGGCAGATATTTCTTTGAGGCTTGAGACTATTTGTTACAAGTTGTAGATGTTGTTGATCTTGAATTCATTTTGTATACCTTGGAGGTATCAAATGATTGCAATTAAGTTCAAATGGTACACATGGTCATGTTAATTAACTCTGTGGATATAAGTATACACTGTACTTTGTCAAGTGGTAGATTACTAGGTAATGAAGTACGGTGGAGTTACCATATGGTAATCTCATTGTACAGTGAGTCTTCTAGTCTACAAGGACCATAATACTAGGTATGGTGTGACCTGGTTGTGCATGGTGAGATATATCTTTCCAATAACCCACAATTTCATACAATGTTGTTCCATAGCGTACAGGCATGTTAGCTACTTGGACAAGCACTCAATCTCACATACGCTAAAGTGAATGGAAATGCCTAGCATTGTGGTACTCCTAATAGTGAAGTTGGTACAATGAGTCTTGACATAGGTATATGGTGAAGGTTGTATCAAATGAATTTTGTACGGTGAGTGTATTGTACATGATAGCACCATATGGAGTATAAAGTCTATATGATGTGATATCTCTCTGAGACGTACAGTAAGACTCATTGCTGAGTGTACATTGGCATACAATCATGTTGAGTGTATAGTGAAGGAGGAAGAGGTATGACGATGTCAGTATGTTGAACCCAAGTATAATGAATATAGTACGAGTACCATAGTTTGGTTTGGTGCCAATTTTGGCATGGTGTCACTTCTGGTACAGTGCCATGTATAGTACTAGAGTGTGGTGATGGTGTATGATGATACTTGGTAGTTGGAAAAATGGAAGTTGGTTTTCTGTTATGCTTGACATAACCTAATTCCATAATGAATTGTAGATTTTATAAATGTCTGTGAGATTCATTAGGAATGTGAGGCTAAAATAGTAGTGTCAAAGTGGTGTAAAGTTAGGTTGATTGTAACATAATTTGAGCCTGTGAAAAATACATTTTCATTTTTATGTAACATTGGTTCTAGTTTAATATAAAGAAGACACTTAGGATTTTTCATGGTGAGTTTTTCCCAAAAGGGTTTCCCACATAAATTTGGTCTCCTGTGTTTATCTTATGTGCATGACATTTTCTATGTTCTTGTTTCTTTTTCTTATCTCAATATTATGTTCAGTAGATTCAAAATCTTTATTATTTCTCCTATAAATTTGCATTAGGAAGATGTTTATGCACCATTCCTTTCATTTCATCCTCATAATCTGTAACGTAGTAGCCACTATTGAAATATATGTCCTATATGCTCACAAATTTCCCCACATGTAATTACAGTATGGCATTGGCAATGGCCTCACCATCAATAGGTCGAATGAACTCATCAATTTTTTCAATCCATATTTCCTTGGAATCTAGGATTTCAATTGCTGGGCACAACACAAATTTATATATAAAACTATCACACTAGTGGAAACCCTCACCCAAGCATACAGTGACCAATTTTCCAATACAGTCCCACACTCATCCAATAATGTGGAAAAAATGTCGACATTGAGCATATGTTGATTCTCCCCTACACAGTTAGCTTAAACTAAAATGGTGGACCATTTTCGCTATCGATGTAGAGCATGGGAATGTCATCCATAGATTTATAACCCCAGTTCCATAAAGTATGTTAGTAATTTATAGAGGAAGAAGGGTTAAGAAAATACAACCCATGACAAGAGTGAGAAAGTATCAGTTTAACAAGCTGTAGTTCCCAAAATTTCCAGTGTTTTTGATTGCATAAAATAGGTTTTACAGGGATCCTGAAACTCCCAACATCTTAAAATATAACAATAAAGAGAAAAATTCTTAAGAAAGCATAAAAAAAAGATGAAACATGCCACTGGCAGGCTGAGAGATAACTACCACAGAGATGGAACAGTCAAAATAGGGCAAAATGGAGACTGTGAAAAAACACCAGGAGGGAAGGTCAAGAGAGGTTCCTAAGCATCATAGAAGCATTAGTTTTGAGAAGCTCCATCATCTCTACCACCTCCTTGATCTTTTGGATGTTGTTGGAGTCTTCTTTTTCCTTATTCTTCTTGGACCTAGCCCTTGTTCTCTTACCTAGACCTTCGTTAGGCTTCTCCTTTTTTTCCTCTTTAATAATCTGCACTTCCTTACTATCAAAATTTTCTTCCATTTTGTCTATGAGAAATTTGATGTGCTCATTTGAGGCCATCAAGATGTTGAATTATGATCAATAATACCTTTGAGGGTTTCCTTGAGGCTCTTCATCTTATTGTCCATCTGGTTAACCCTTGATTCCAGGCAACAAAAATCCTCACTAGCATCCTTGTTGCTATCAATAGACTGGATTTTTTCCTTGAGATCTCCCAGTTTGTGAAAAAGCCAATTAAATGACTTGGACTAATCCAGCATTATTGAGAAGATTTAGCTCCATTTCTTTGGCCTTGTCACTAAGGATGACCAGGGAAGGGTCAATCATATCCTCTTTCTGGATTCTACCATCGTTGTCCTGAAGAATTTTGGGATTCACAACTTCCCTAATTATCCCCATCCGTACTGTGTTCATGTTGAAGTTATGCCAAAAAAATTTCCCCTTTCTAGAGTCATCGATGTGATACTCCCCTCTAGACTGGTTCTTTTCTTCTGAATAGTCTTGTGGGTTTGGGGGCTAGGTTGTGGGATCATCCTAGTCTTCTTTAGGTACCTCAATTTTAGGTTCCTAAGTCTTATTATGGTCTCTAAAAAGGGGAGAGGGAGGGTTATCTTCACTAATAGCCAGATCAACAGATAGTCAGCCAGAGCATTCCCCCTTTAAGTTAGTATTCTTCCTCGTGGCATGATCCCTATTCTTCCTAGCCTCATTGCTGGACTTATCCACCTCTTCATCAGTGTTCATATTTTACACATTATCATTATATTTGTCATCTGGGGAGATCTCCATTCTTTCCTGCATTTTTAAGGGTTTTTCCTTTTTAACTGAGCTTGTAGTTCTCTTCTTAGAGGAAGAGCCATGTTTTTTCTTTTTGACCTCTTCATCCTCATTGTCCTCTAAATGCATACCCACACTATCATCTGAGTCTGAGGGTACATAGTCCAAACCATAAAAATCTTCTCTTTCCTTTTTGTCCATAATCTCCTTCCCCAGGGTTTGGGCTTTGAAATATTCATAAATTAATAGTAATAATCCCTCATGTAAAGAAGGGTTAGCTATATTATTCTCTCTAAAGCCATTTATATTATCATTTATAGAAGAATACAAGTAGAATGGGATGGAAACCTTCATACCATGTCTAAGATGATTCAGAAGCATGAAGTGGTAGGTCTTGATCCTTTCAAACCTTGTGTCGAATGTAACATAAGATATCAGGGCTTTGAGAACAAATTTCCATATCATTTTGATTACTTCAGGCTGGTAGTACGTACCCATTTTGACAATAGCTTTCTTCTCATCCTCATCTCTCACAAAATCATTGATGGTTGTGTCAGAGATTTTGCGATCCCTGTAGAATTACTTGCCAACTATGGGGATACCAGTGACTTTTGAGATGACCTCCTCAGTGACTGTGAAATTATTGCTATCTATCTCCACACTCCCTTCATTCCATCTTTTCACAAAGATATTAGTGACTATCGACTTACTTCCATGTAACCTTTCAATGAAGGTCATGATATCCCCTTTTTGTAAAACATTCCAGACCTTGGTACATCTTCTCCATTTCCCACTGTCATTCATGGGCTCCCTTATGTGTCTTTCCCCTCCCATCACACCAAGACAGATTTGGACAATACTCTAGTTTGAGAGATATCTATTGTTCTAACTTTTCTTCACAATGACCAACCTGAACTTTCTCTTATTTTTCCTTTGGAGATAGATATAAATCTTGGGAATGAACACCCATAAAGCATGTGAGAGGGATGTGTAGTTATTAACTTTTCTATCCATCTGGTACTTGTCTTTTAAGGAATGGCACATCTAATTACCACATTAAAATTCATTATTATCATTAGTGATTCCCTCCTTTCCTTGGTATCTTGTCCCTCTCGACTAAATCCTTCACCTCACAAGGGAAATCTATGTCATGATGCCATCTCATCATAGCATCCTTTTTAAAAGTCAAGTTGGAAAACTAGTCAGCAACTTGGTTGGCTTCCCTGTACATGTGGGAAATGTGAACCTTTTCAAAAGAATTTAAAAGAGCCCGTGCTTCTTCTATCATGTTATAAATAGTCCATGAAGGTGAGTGATTTAGATTTAAATAGTTTATGATGTTCTTGGAGTCTCCTTTGAGCAAGATATTTTTGACCCCTATGTCATGGGCTAGTTTAGTGACTTGGAGGGTAGCACTAGCTTCAGCAAAGTAGTTTGTTTGAGAGCCGAGAAATAAGGTGACAAAAGCGATCCCAAAATCATAGCAATTTTTTATCACACCTCCACTACCCACCTTTCATGGATTTCCT
This sequence comes from Chamaecyparis obtusa, assembly GCA_027943335.1. Classification (NCBI taxonomy): domain Eukaryota; kingdom Viridiplantae; phylum Streptophyta; class Pinopsida; order Cupressales; family Cupressaceae; genus Chamaecyparis; species Chamaecyparis obtusa. Next base: position 617,134 of record BSBK01003444.1, read on the forward strand.
TTGGCTGCACCATCAAAGTTGGCCCTGGACCAACCTTCTAGGCGATAACTCTAGGTGCAATTCTGTCTTTTCTCAATGCTCCTCTTAGAGACAGCAGTTTGGTCCTTTCTTGCAAAAGAGTTAGAGCCATCACATAAATTTTTTTTTTCTTTCACAGCAAAGTGGATCATTTCAAATATAATTTTGGGAGGTGTAGAACTATCTCGGAAGATACGATTATTGCATTCTTTCCAAATTCCCCAACATAAATGTGGGAGAATCCAGGAACATAAATAGCAAGAATCATAATTTTTAGAGGAGAAAGCCCATTGAGTGAAAAGGTCTTTAAAAGATAGGGGAAAGCACCAAGATAAATCAAGATCAGAAAGTAGTAATTTCCAAATTTTACTAACATACGAGTAGTGAATAGATATATGGTCCACAGATTTAGCTTCACAACTATAGAGCACACACATGTTGGAGATCTGGAAACCTCTCTTTATAAGGTTATCAACCATCAGAATGTGATTCTAAAGAAAAATCTAGAAGAAGACATTTATTTTGGGGGTGAGGCCAGGGAACCAAGCTTTAGCCCAAAAAGGATTGGCTTCCTAATCTTGAGACAATTGAGTTGAGTAGGCAGAGGCCACCATGAAGGTCCCATCTAGAGAACCTTCCCAAATAAGAACATTCTGAGAAGGGGACATGGAGACCGCATTAAGAGAAATCATAAGAGGAATTAGGTTCTGAGACACATGGCATAGGTCCACCCAGGTGTTGTCCACTCTGTAGTTACAGACTTGGGAACTGTAGATGTGGATGCACTCCTCCATCTAGATGTTGAAAGGCTCACATTCCCTTAGGGGTCCCAACTAAAGCTAGTTATCATTCCAGAAGTTGATAGATTGGTCATTCCCTATTTTCCATTTTACCTTGGATTTGGCAATCTCCTTAGCATTTAGGAAACCATTACATATATAGGATCCTTTTGATGTATTATTATTTGCAAAGAAATGATTAATTGAATTTTTAGTGAGATACTTATCTTCAAAAGTGTCACACCATTCCCCTGTGCTATTGAAGATATACCATATTTGTTTAGCTTGGAGAGATTTGTTGAAGGGTCTGATCCTCATCCCAAGATCACCAGCATGATTAGGATGAAAGAATTTATCCTAGGCAATAAGAGAGAGTGGTGCAGGAGCACCCACAATAAATGATGATTCACCAATATCCTAGGAACATCTAGATTAGGTTAGATCTATCATCTAGGAAACCATACCAAATTGTCAGATCTAGTCCCAAGATTGGCACAAGTATAAGCCCTTGGTCAACTATGGTCAAAGATTGTCAAAGGACTTAAAATCTTAGGATTTTTTTATTTTATGTTTTAATGGTTTGGATCCATGTTGGATCATTAGATTTAGGTATGGACCAATCTTGGTCACCTAGAATGAAAAAGTGCTAAAAAGTTGTAAAAGTTGCATAGCAACTTTGACAACTTTTGCCAAAAGTTGTAAACAAACCCCCCAATGGTCATATAGTTTTAAATTCAGTTGTAACCAATGGGGGAGGCCTCCATAAGCCCTATTAGGTGGGTGAAAGGTAAGGATATGTAATTTGGCAATTTGAATCAATAAAAACATAACCATTTCTCTATAATTCCCAAGGAAAAATGGAGTGTACAAACTGGTACAGATAGGAGGGGATGAATTTCTAAAGCCAAAAGTTTTCTCTTCAAATCTACTTTCATATGCAATTGATTTCATGTTTTGATCAATCCTAGTTTGGAAGTTATCAAGGTTTTTGTGTGACTACCTGGATTGAAGGCCTAAAACAAGGTTTTTCAATAGGGCTTGAGTGTTTTGACCAATTCCACCATGGGAAATTGATGGCCCTTGGTGGAATTCAATTTTTTTTTATGTAATTTCACATTATGTGAGTTACAAGTGGAGATTTGTAGGGAAGTGAATTTGACATGATACCCTAGGTGTATATCTCTATGTGTGCACCTACAAGTGACTGAGTACAGTCAGCATAATTCCTTGTTGGGGATTCACCAAGACCTAAAAATTAGGATTTAGAGTCCTTTTTTATTCCCTAAAATGATCCCATAATTGGATTGGGCATTGGTTTGGAGGAAAGATCACTTGTAGTGCAATTATAGACCTAATTAGGCCTATTAGTCCTACCTTGATTAGGTGTTTCCTTATTCTCCACTTAACTTCATATTATGGTCCTTGGATATGATCCCTAAAGTCCAAAAGGGTATTAGAATCTCCAACTTGTTAAATGCTTTGTATGGAAGTATTTTGGTCTATGATAAAAAACTCTCCTAGGAAGGGCTACAAGCCTAGTCTTGAATTTGTTAAGTAACTAGGTTGTATGGGTTTCTTTTAAGTAAAAGAACCATTGAAAATATTTGAATTGGACCTAAATAGGCTAGATCCATGATTATAGGTCACCCCTAGTCCTATTAGTCATTTCATGGGGATAATTCCTAAATTGAGTCAATAGTGCTTTATGGCCAATCTTGGTTGTTGGTGTCTTGGACTTGGTAAAACCTAGTGATTAGGTTCCTCTTATGATTTCAAGGTTTTGATAACCTTAAACCTTTTCCTTTCTACACTTTTGATAAGTGTAAGGCACTTCACTCCATAATTTGGGTGCATAAGGGTTCAATCCCTTCACCATTATTCACTGTTTCAAGGTTCCTGCTGCCCACTACTACATCAAGTGGTATCAGAGCTATGTATGCTCCTAAGGATGAAGAGATCCCTACAAGGGTCACAAACAGTGAATTGGCAAAGATGGTGAGAGAGAAAAGGGTGGAAAATACAACCTTAACTAAGAGGCTCCAAGAACTTGAGAAGAAGCTAGACAAGGATAAAGAAGATGGGTCTAAAAATGAACAAGGGAGTGAAGAGGAGGAAGATACTCCTGATTAGTATATCCTTACAGATGAAAGGCCTCTCATTGATGCCTTAAAATCCATGGGGAGAAGAACCATGGAGGAAAAGATAGACTTACCAGTCTTTAATGGTAAGATGAATGCAGATTTGGCCTTGGATTGGATAGAGGCCTTGACAACATTCTTTGAATGTGAGGACATCCCTGAGAAGCAAAGGGTACAGATGGAAAGATCCAAGTTAAAGGGAGCAGCCCTAACTTGGTGGAACTTCATCCAAATAGAAAGGGTGAAGAATGGGAAGAGCATGATAAATTCATGGAACAAGATGATAGCCCTGATTAAAGAGACATATGTACCTAAAGATTATGGGGTAAAACTCCATAGGAGGAAAAAAAGTCTAAAGAAAAAAGACATGGATGTAGGCTCATACACCGAGGATTTCCTAAGATTATGTATGAAGATAAATGTGGTAGAAGATGAAGAATAAAAATTAGCAAGATATATGAATGGTCTGAAAGTGTCCATTAAAGAGGAACTTAGCCTACACTACCCTACCACATTCAACAAGTGCTATCAAATGGCACTAAAGGTAGAGGAGAAATGGAAAAGAAAGTAGGATTTTGGTAAGGGAAAGACCAATGATAGTGGAAAGAACTTTAGAGGAAAATGATCCTCTTGGAATAAAGGACAAAATGTTGGCAGCAGTAGTAGGACCCCTGACCAAGGAGACAAGGAAAATAGTAATTCAAACTCAAGAGGGAACTATAGAGGAAGGAGACCCTTCAATAGAGGAAGAAAAAATATAGGGAGAGGAAATGGACCTCTCAAATGCTACTACTGCAATTAGTTAGGACATCATGTAGGAAGGTGCCTTGAGAAGAGGAACAACAACAATCAAGGTGAGAGGAGGGTACAACTCATTCAAGAAGACAAGCAAGAAGATAATACAAATACAAGGGACTTAGAACCAAAGGAAGGAGTGTGTTTGATGATGAGACAAGTCTTCCTTCAAGTGCCACAAAACCAAGAACCTCCACAAAGGAAAAACCTCTTCAGAACAAAGATCAAATGCCATGGGAAGATAACTTACTCATAGATTCTAGTTCAACTAAAAATCTAGTATCTAGTGAAATGGTTTAAAAGTTAAACCTTCCTAAGAAGCCACACCCATTCCCCTATCATGTCTCTTGGTTAACAAAGGGCCAACAAACTCTCGTAACAGAACAAGCATGGATAGAGTTTTCAATTGCAGACTTTAGAGATAAAGTTCTTTGTGATGTTATTGAAATGGATGCCTCACACATCCTTCTAGGCATGCCTTGGAAATTTTATGTAGATGCCATACACCATTGTAGGAAGAACACCTACTCCATCACCAAGGATGGAAAAACTTTTACCATGAAGCCCCTTCCTGATAAAAAGTCTAAAAAGAACCTACTGTCATCATCATGGGTGAGAAAGAGATGTTAAAAACACTAAAGGAACCTAATACTGAAGCTTTTGTTCTAGTCTCTAAACCCAAGGAAAACATAAGGTCTGATCAAAATGATCCTATACCAAAGGAAGCTAAGGAACTACTTGAAAAATATAGAGATGTCACTGCTAGTGACCTGCCCACAAGCCTCCCTCCCTTGAGAGATATTAGTCACCAAATTGACTTGATACTTGGTTCATCCCTGCCTAACAAGGCCCCATACAAGATGACACCACTGTAGCATGCAGAGATTGAAAAAAAAGGTCAGTGAACTATTGGAAAGAGGACTCATTTAGAAAAGTCTCAGTCCATGTGTTGTGCCTTCAGTCTTATCCCCTAAAAGGGATGGCAAATGGAGGTTGTGTACTGACAATAGAGCCCTAAACAAGATCACTATAAGATATAGATTCCCCATGCCCAGAATTGAGGATCTATTGGATCAACTTTGAGGTGCTTTCTACTTCACTAAGATAGACTTAAAGTTTGGATACCATCAGATTAGGATCAAACTAGGAGATGAATGGAAGACAACATTCAAAACTATAGAAGGTTTGTTTGAATGGTTAGTAACACCTTTTGGGTTAAGCAACGCCCCTAGTACTTTTATGAGGCTTATGAATGATATATTTATTGATTTCATTGGAAAGTTTGTGGTTATTTACCTTGATGACATACTAATATTCATTCATAGCAAGGAGGAGCATCTTGATCATGTGGAACAAGTACTAAGGAGACTTCATCAGCACAAGTTGGTGATCAACTTGGAAAAATGCATGTTCATGAAGAAGTAATTTATGTTCCTACGATTTGTGATCTCACAAGGTACCCTCAAGATGGACCTTGAGAAGGTAGAAGCAATCATGAATTAGCCTCCACCAAATAACCAAGGTGATGTAAGAATCTTCCATGGACTTTCCACCTTCTATAGAAATTTTATCAAAACCTTTAGTCATGTGTGTGCACCAATGCTTGACACCATTAAAGGAGGAAGGAAGAAAAAGTTTTCTTGGACAAAGGAAGAAAATTATGCATTTAAATACTTGAAAAATAGAGTTTCCCAATATCCTATCTTGGTTCTACTTGATTTCAAAAAGGTCTTCACTATGGGACAAATGCAAGTAACTTAGCCATAGGTGTAGTCCTAAGTTAGGAAGGTAAGGCAATTTCCTTTTTCTTTGAGACACTAAATGAGGCCAAAAGAAAATACTCAACCTATGACTTAGAACTCTATGTCATGGTCCAAGCCCTCAAGAAATGGAGGCACTATCTAATCCCAAAAGAATTTGTGGTATACAATGATAATCATGCATTAAGTTTTCTTAATTCACATGAAAAGCTATCTGTCAGACATCTTAAATGGGTGGAACAGTTGTAGGCATACACCTTCAACATCAAGCACAAGAAGGGTCTAGCAAAAAAATTTGCAGATGCTCTTAGTAGGAGGGTTGGTCTAGTTGAAGAAATACAACTTAAAAGTGTGGGAATTGATTCCCTCAAACATCTATACCCTGATGATCCTGACTTTGCAAAAAATTTTCAAGTTTGCACAAGCATGGTTGGAGGATACCATACTAATTTTTCTAAATATCTGATTTAGAATGGACTCCTATTCAAAGGAGCTCAACTATGTATTCCCAAATTCTCAATGAGGAAAAATATAATAAGGGAGAAGTACTATGGTGGCATAGGAGGACACTTTGGCATCGACAAGACAATAGACATGGTAAGGAGGAGTTATTTTTGGCCAAAGATGAACAATGATGTCAAAAAGTTCATAGAGACATGTACTATCTAGTCAGCAAGCTAAAGGTTTGTCAACAAATCAAGGGTTATATAAACCCTTACCAATTCCTTCTAGACCATGGGAGTCAATCTCAATGGATTTTGTAATGGGGTTTCCTAGAACCAAACAAGGTTTTGATAGTGTCTTTGTCATAGTGGATAGGTTTAGTAAAATGGTCCATTTTGTACCATGTAAAAGCACAAATGATGCTTCTCATATTGCACATCTTTTCTTTAAAGAGGTAGTTAGGATCCATGGTCTACCTCAAACAATTGTATCTAATAGGGATGTGAAGTTTCAAGGCCACTTTTGGAGGACACTCTTCAAGAAACTAGGAACTAATCTGACCTATAGCTCTGCCTATCACCCACAAACTGATGGGCAGACTGAGGTAGTAAATAGATCCTTAGGAAATATCCTAAGATGCCTAACTAAACAATATGCTTAGAGTTGGGATACACTCTTTCCCTAGGTAGATTTTGCATTCAATGACTCCATGAACAGGTCAATAGGCAAGACCCCCTTCCAAACAGTGTATGACCTTCATCCCAAAGGACCATTAGACCTGGTAGAACTACCATTTGATTTCAAAATTAGTGCTCAAGGCCAAGAACTAGTAGAGCTCATCAAAAAGGTGAATCATGAGGTAAAGGAAGCACTATAAAGATCCACTTTGAAATATAAGGAACATGTTGATGAAAAAAGAAGGGAAATCCACTTCAAAGTTGTAGACAAGGTATGGGCATTTCTGAGGAAAGTGAGACTACCTAAGGGTAGATATTCAAAAATTCACATGAAGAAATTAGGACCATGCAATATACCAAACAAAATGGGTGATAATGTATATAAGATCTTTCTTCCCCCTACCTTGCAAATTTCCCCAATTTTCAATGTTGCAGACCTCACCCCCTACAAAGGCATAATAGATTCAACAAATGAACAAGGTGAGAAGGCAGATATGAATGAGGAAGAGTATATCACTAACCCCCCTCAAAGAAAACTAGTGGAGTTAGAGGAAACATTGGACACCAAGTTGTTGAAGTAGACCAGAACCAAGAAGTACATGCAGTACCTAGTCAAATGGAAAGGACTCCCCAACATAAATGCAACTTGGATGACTGAAGACCAGATCAAGCAACATGGAACTTCGGTGGAACGGTTAACCTCAAGTAGGAACTTGAGTTTTAAACTTAAGGGGAGTATGGTGCAAGAGAATCCAAAATAAATTATGATTCACCAAAGTCCTAGGAACATCTAGATTAGGTTAGATCTATCATCTAGGCATCTAGACCAAATTGGAAGACCTAGTCCCAAGATTGGCACAAGTATAAGCCCTTGGTCAACTATGGTCAAAGATTGTCAAAGGGCATAAAATATTAGGATTTTTTTATTTTATGTTTTAATGGTTTGGATCCATGTTGGATCATTAGATTTAGGTATGGACCAACCTTGGTCACCTAGAATGCAAAAGTCCTAAAAAGTTGTAAAAGTTGCTTAGCAACTTTGACAACTTTTGCCAAAACTTGTAAACAAACCCCCCAATGGTCATATAGTTTGAAATTTGGTTGTAATAGATGGGGGAGGCCTTCATAAGCCCTATTAGGAAGGTGGAAGGTAAGGATATGTAATTTGGCAATTTGAATCAATAAAAACATAACCATTTCTCTAGAATTCCTGAGGAAAACTGGAGTGTATGGACTAGTACGAATAGGAGGGCATGAATCTCTAAAGCCAAAATTTTTCTCTTTGAATCTAATTTTATATGAAATTGATTTCATGTTTTGATCAATCCTAGTTTGGAAGTTATGAATGTTTTTGTGTGACTTCCTAGATTGAAGTCCTAAAACCAAGGTTTTGAATAGGGCTTGAGTGTTTTAACTGATTCCACCATGGGAAATTGATTCCCCTTGGTTTAATTCAAGTTTTTTTTATGTGCTTTTACATTATGCATGTTAGAAGTGGATATTTTCAAGGAAGTGAATTCACCATGATGCCCTAGGTGTACATCCCTATGTGTGCACCTATAAGAGACTAAGTACAGTCAACATAATTCCTTGTTGGAGATTAACCAAGACCTAAAAATATGGATTTAGAGTCCTTTTTTATTCCCTCACATGATCCCATAATTGGATTTGGCATTGGTTTTGAGGAAAGATCACTTGTAGTGCAATTTTAGACCTAATTAGGCCTATTAGTCCTACCTTGATTAGGCATTTCCTTATTTTCCATTTAACATCATACCTTGGTGCTTGGATATGATCCCTAAATTCCAAAAGGGTATCAAAATATCCAACTTGTTAAATGCTTTGTATGGAATTATTTTGGTCTATGATAAAAAACTCTCCTAGGAAGGCCTACAAGCCTAGTCTTGAATTTGTGAAGCAACTAGGTTGTATGGGTTTCTTTTAAGTAAAATAACCATTGGAAATATTTGAATTGGACCTAAATAGGTCAGATCCATGAGTATAGGTTACCCCTGGTCCTGTTAGTCATTTCATGGGGATAATTCGTAAATTGAGTCAATAGTGCTTTGTGGCCAATCTTGGTTGTTGGTGTCTTGGACTTGGTGAAACCTAGTGATTAGGTTCCTCTTGTGATTTCAAGGTGTTTTTAACCTTAAAAATTGTCCTTTCTAAACTTGTGATAAGTGTAAGGCACTTCACTCCACAATTTGGGTGCATAAGGGTTAAATCCCTTCACCATTGTTCACTATTTCAAGCTTCCCATTGCCCACTTTGCATCAGGGAGTCTCTTATGTTCTTTTGTCCTAGATGAGAGGAATCTTCTCTAAATTCTCTCCATGGCCTCCGCAACTTTAGCCAAAATGGAAAAGAGGCTTAACGCATAGGTTGGAAGGTTTTGCAAAGTAGATTTAAGCAATTGGATTTTTCCTGCTTGATTGAGAGTAGCCCCTTTTCAACCAGCCATCTTCCTATTGAATCTGTCAATTAACTTTTTCTAGAATACTTTTGGTGGTTTAACACCTATAGGCAAGCCTAGGTTGTTGGTAGGGAGAGAATCAATGCTACAACCTAGGATGTCTGCAATTATCCTATGTCTCACCTCAGGAGTGTTGACAAAGAAGATAAAAATTTTATTCGAGTTTATAGATTGGCCAATAGCTCTGGTATAGGAGTTGAGAAAATACTTCACCACTTTGGCTTCTTCCACCAAGGCCTCTCCTAAAATTTTGTCATCAACAAACTATCGGTGGGAGAAAATATAGGTCCCAAATGATGGTTTGATACCTTTCAAATCCCTAGTGCTCCTTGATGCAAATATGAGCCTTCTGAGGCATTTAGAAAGAATGATAAAGAGAATAGGGTATAGGGGATCCCCTTGTCTCAACCCCCTGGTGGGTTTGAAAAAGGCTGATGGGGAGCCATTAACCAAAACCACCAAAGAGGGGGTTGAGATGATTTGATGGATGATCTTAAATATATTAGAATTGAAGCCAAAGTCACCAAGAACCCTGATCAGGAATTGCCAATCCACCCGATCATAAGCCTTGGACAAGTCGAGCTTGAGAAGGAAGCCTTCCCTTTTACCTACATCTAAGGAATGCATCACTTCATGCACTGCTATTATAGAATCCAAAATTTGTCTTTCGGGCACAAAACTAGACTGTTGAGGAATGATTACACTAGAGATAATCTTGAAGAAGGAGTTGCACAAACTTATGGGTCCAAAAAGATCCATCAAGTCCGCCCCTAAGATCTTAGGAATAAACACCAAAAAATTAGCATTAAGTTCTTTGAGGAGATTCTTTAAGCCAAATAATTCCTCCACTAGTTTGACCACATCATATTTCACCATATCCTAGAAAAGATGAAATAAAAAAATCAGGAAGCCATCAGGACCAGGGGCTTTATCACCTGGGAGAGAATCCAGGGCTTTCTTGACTTTAGCCAAGTCTAGGATAGAACATAAGGCTTTGTTTTGGTCTTTGGAGATTATTTTAGGAACATTGTTAAGAAGCGTATCTTGATCCACCTTCGACATCTCTTGATCTTTGTGTTAGTAATGGGAACATTGAGAGGAGGGGGGGTGAATCAATGTTCATTGTATTTTAACTTTTCACTTAATCTTTAAACTGAACTTAAATGTTTAAGTACTAAAATTAACATCCACATAAACATGAAACATGAAATCAACACATGACACCAATATGGTTTCGGGGAAACTTAAACAGCTAAAAACCTCGGTGGGAATTGACACCCACTACTATTCTATACTAGTGTGTTATGATCCTTGTTAGAAGATCCTTAACCCTGTTAGGAGTTTCTTTAGAATGTATTAAGTATAGTATACCTTGTCAAGGGTTGGACCATGTTAGGAGTCTTTTACAATAGTCCCTATTAGGGGAGTGAATGCACTATCCTAGAGCTCACTACTCAAGTGGTAAAGGCTACAACCTTCTGATCTCAAATACACACTATATCTGTTGGATGAACTGTCACTATGACACTACTTGTCTGATCCATTCCTTTGATGCACTAATTCTTTGACCTCTTACAAAACTCTAATACATCTTATAGACTCTTTGCATAATTCTTATTTTCTTATCACAACTCTATATCAACTTTCATGCTAATTTCAATGGGTGCATCTCATATTTATATGCGCATACAAAACAAATAACTAGGTCGGCCCTTTAACAGATTACATACAATGCTTCCAATTTAATTAGATCAAGTGTGTTAAAAAAAAACATATTTATATGTCGAAAACCTAATTACAATAGGTGCATAGCCTTTACAACATTAGAATATAACCAGAAATCAAAATGTTAATAATCGACTTCTTACTCTGTTCTTCTTTGGCACACACTGACTGTGTAACTTCAACTGTCTGTAACTTTGGCATACTTGCATATCTAATCATGTGCTCATAGACTAAGCATGAATAGTCTAAACATCTTATCTTCTAGGGCACACACCATAACTCGGTCGTATGCACGTGAGCTGATGCTCTGAGATTTAGGTACTCTGTACATTGTCCAGTCTTCAACACTTAATCAATTTTTGATCTTCTCATCAAGTGCGCTGACTCCAAACTACTATATGACTTTGTTTCCATAATGAAAACACTATGCTAAGTCATATACACTAGTATAGCCAACTTTCCAACAATCTCCCCCTTTGTCATTGATGGAAACAAAGGAATATGGCCAAGTTGCTAACTGTTCCTTAATACAAAAAACTTTTGTCTTATATCTCCCTTATACATAACTATACCATATTCTATAAATAAATCCCCTTTGAAATTAATGACAAAGGTGCTTCAAAATTGTATAGAAAACTACTTAAAATGATAAAACATTTGGATATGCTATTTACAGGTTTTGGATCTCCTTCTTCCAAAATGTGATCAGTGAGTTCACAATGTGGAGATGGGCACATAGTGCATACTATATCTTCTCCATCTTCTCCAAATTTGTGCTAGGACCTTGATCATATGTCACCATGGTGGCATTGATATCCTTTATATTCTGATTAATTATGTCTAATGAGGGCACAAGAGCATTCCTTAGCTGAGTCTGCCTAGCCCTTATATTGGTCATCTCTTTTTCTACCTTCTCAATCTTCTCTATTTGTCCTTGGTAAACATTATTACACATGTTGACATCAATAGATGGATCTTCCACTGATTTCCTTATGCTATCTAACATGGATTCTTCCTCTTGAATGTTCTTGTATAGATCACCAGTCAACTTGTCCTTGTTCATATAGTCAGAAATGATCTTTCTACCTTTTGCTGCAAACTCCTTCAAGGATGCTTGACCAGTCTTTAGTGAGCTCAGGTCAAGTGCATAGTTGCTAACCAATTCATTGAGCCTCTTCTTTAAATATTTCTCTTCTGCAACTAGGGATGTAGATTCTTCCAGGCTAGAGAAATTACTCTTGAACTAAGAAATGACTACACTTACATCATCAATGGAGAGTACCTTGGATACTTTCTTGTCTACTGGTAACAAGTTGTTTAGGATGTTCAATGACTCTACAAGGAGGGGATTCCTCATCACTTGTTTCTCCTTGGCCTTCTCCATAGCTAAGACACTAAACTTAATCAGGTCTTCTTCTCCCCATGAATCCAAACTTGTTGTGTCAGGTGTCAAACTTGACAACAATGTTGCTGAGGGAAGTGGAGTGATAGGAGTACTATCCATAACTTCCTCTTTTACCTTGATCACTTCAGCTGATGGTTCATTTCTATCTACTTCTTTTTCTTTTTCTTTCTTTTCATCTGTTATATCCTCAATCAGTATTTCTTCTTGATGAGTGGCAGGAGTGTTACTACACAAGTTCTTAGCTTCTTGAGTGCTTACAAATGCCTCTTCAAACTTGTCCAACTCAGTGTCAGTGGTTACCATGGCTATCTCTACATTATCAATGATAATGGTGTTATCCTTTAGTGAATCTATCATGGATACAGACTTATCTACCTCTATTTTTATTTCAACTACAGGTGCTAAGTCCTAAGGACCTATTACTGATACATTAGTGGGGTCTACCACCTTGACTTCCTTTGAGGGTACTTGAGCTATGGACGTAGTAGGTGGATACATGTGCCTATTCATAAAGACCTTCTCAAAGGATTTCTTTGTTTCCTTGGCAACTAACTCAAAGTTTTAATCCATTGTATTCAATGTTCTTGTCTTGGTCATGAGGTGAGGCTTCACCAGATCTAACAATAAATTTTTCTCTTCTATCTCACATACTAGAAGGGTTTCATCTAAAATCTTTTCTCTTATCCTTAGATCTTCTTCAATAGCCTCTCTTTTGTAACTCTAAGATATTCCATACATTGTCAGGAATCATAGTCTTCAATTATAAGACCATCTTTTTAAACTTTAACATATGTTTGACAATCATTCCATGTATCTCTAATTTTTCAATCTCACTATATTTCTCATAGAACTTTCCTACTTGATCAATTCTACCTTCATCAATAATTCTTGTGCTTAACACACTTAGACTAGGTTTGAAACTTACTTTAGGAGGTGCTTGTCTATTCCTTCTATTTCTTGTTACTCTCAAGGATGGATGAGCAGTGCTAATCTATTTATTCCTCTTAGGAATTGCCTTATACTCAAGAGGAGTAGTAAGGTCAATGGTTTCCTTGGGTGTAGAAGGAGTAACAACAATTTTACCCTTCTAAACATCATATTTTTCTATCTTCACCTTCTTCAACTTAGGATCATCTAATTCAATTTTTTTTGTTGCTGCGCTCTCAATTTCCAAAGCAATCTTTTGTTCCCTTTCTTTGTCTAGGTCTTCTTGAGACACTCCATGAATTCTCAAGATCTCTAAGGTGACTTTGGAAACCTTTCCTTTAGTTGCAGCACTGTTCAAGACTGCATCAACTTCTCTTGTTTTCTCTACATAGGCTCCCCATCTTGTCTCATTAGGGTCTTTAGGGGCTGAAAGTAATACTTGTGCATATGATTATAGAATAGGCTCTTCCACTTCATATCCTAGTGGATGAATCCACTTTGTTCTTGGTTCAACTACCTCCATGCATGTTGTTTTAGTCTCAACCATGAAGTAAATAGTATCCTTTTATTTCTCAACAATGTTCTATGGTATCTTGTACCTCATCTGCATTTTAACCCTGAATGTCTTCAAATCTAGTGTCATGTAGTCCTTCAAAGTACTCTCACTACATGCCTTGAGAGATACCTATGGTTTATGGGAATGTATTTGTCTAGATAAAAATTAGATACCTTTCCAATAATATGGAATTACATATATATGATCAAAGACCCAAATCTAAATATCTTGGTCTTATCATGGTTGATTTCCTTGATGTTGTCAATTAGCTGTGCACGCAAGATCTCACATAGGTTGAACTCTCCATTCTCATTTACAATTCTTATGACTAGAAGAATTGTGGCCGCAGACACACTATTTACCCTACTGGTGTGTTGAAACCTATATCCTAGTATCATGGACATCAATTTGATGTCATCTTGCTTAATAGGCTCGATAGTCATACCACACCTATCACTTCTTGATTTGCAAGTCTGTTGAACAATATTTCTCAAATATTTTCCCAATGGAAGGATGATGCCTATCCTTGAGAGGCCTATCATTTCATGAATTAGGTCACCAGTAATTCTAACCAGCACTTCACCTATCCAAAATAGGTCATCATGAATCCTTCTTAGTAGAATTTTGATCCATTTTGATTCATAGAACTCATATGCCATAGCATACTCCACTATAGGGTGATTATTCCACCACGCATACTCCTCCATGAAGGTTTTGTCTGGTTTCATCATTGTTTCCATGTGCACTCTCAATATATCCAATCCTACTAGTTCTTTCTTATAGTGAATGTATGCCCTAATATCCTCGACATGCATAATGCCCATAGGCATGCAGGAGAATGCTCCTTCTAGGTCACCAAGTGTAGATTTAAATGGATGCCTCTTAAACACATATCTTTTCTTCTCTGCAACATCAAATACTATAGGAGTAGCCATCACTTACTTGGATATCACTTTCCAAATGATCTTGAAGACTTCTTGAATCAACATGACAAACTAGGGTTTCCGCAACTGATCAAATGCACAAAAAATCACTTCATGAATTAAACTGCAATCCTTCTTAATTAAATTTTAGGGTTCTTCTACTCTCCAATCACTCTCAATTCAAATGCAATGAGAGTTCTTCAAACTTCTATGTACTTTAAAGTAGAAAATCTGGCATTAATGCTTGCTGTGTAAACCAGGTTGTCACTTGAAATTTTATATCTTCTATTCTGCAAACAATCAGCTAGTGCACTTTTTCACATAGGTTCTTCTAGTCTCCAAAAGCTTAAGTCCAAAGGTGCATACTCTTAGAGTGAGTATACCAGCCGCATAGGGGGCTAGAGCTAAATTAGCTCCCCCTATGACCCTGAGGGCCATTCATTCAGATGCAGAGGGTGCATCCACTATGGATGCATCCAATACATTCTTATCAACCTTAGCCTTCTTTTCTTCTAACCAAATCAAGCTCACATCCTATGAAGCTTTCAAAAACTTAACTTCTCCTTCAGGATCCAATATTGGTTCTTCAGGATTTTTAGGGCTTTCTTGATCTTGCATCCTTGATCTGCAAAACTTTGAGATGTGTCCAACCTTGTTACAAGAGTGAAAAATGTCTGGAGGCCTTATATTCCTTGATGCATTGACATGAGTCACCATCTTAGATTGTCTAGCTGAGTGACCATTATAGTTACATATCTAACATGTAACATTTTAAGAACTTTTTACATTTGAGTGATTCTAATTTCTTTGATTATGCTGAGTCCCGTTCTTTTGAATTATCTTGCAATTCATAGCTCTATGACCAAATTTATTGCATGAATAATAGTAACCATTGAAAGGTCTTACCTCTATATAGTTCCTTGCTATGTGTCCATGATTGTTACATGCATAAAAAGTATGGTCTACTAGCTTACGCTCATTCTTAGGTGGTTCAATATGATCCTTAGTCTGACTTCTAGTATCCTTAGCATCTGAGGTTCCTTCTGGTGCTTTCATTCTTTCTCACATGTTGTCAATCTAATTTTGTGCTTCATTGTATCCAATGTAGCTAGTATCTCCTTTAGCTCGTGTTGCATATAACTAAGATTCTATCAAATTAGAACTGGTATGTAATTTATCAATGTGATTCTTAAAAGCTTTTAATTCAGATTCCAAGCTTTCTTTTTTGTTCCTTAGCTCCAAGATTTCCATGTTTTCTTGCCTCAATTCTTCATTCAGTTGAAGGTTCTCTTTGATCTATTCATCATAGACTTCCTGATTGTTAGTCATCTTATCATCAAATTCTTCAAGTTGTTCTTTCAAGGATGTATTTTCTTCATTCAGCTTCTTGACCATTATCCCTAGATGACTAGTAGAGCATTCTTTCAAATATTGTCTTATCCTTTTGATGACTAATTGAGCATCACTGAGTTTTTCTTTCAGTTCTTCAATTTCTCTTTCAGATTTGTCCAATTCTTCAAGAGCAGCTTCAAGATTTCTTTTTAGATGTTTCATTTCTACTTTTTCCATGATCTCCTCAAGTGGTTAAAATTCTTTGCTAAGGACCAAAGCTCTAATACCAATTGTTAGGAATGGGAACATTGAGAGGGGGGGTGAATCAGTGTTCACTATATTTTAACTTTTTACTTAATCTTTAAACTGAACTTAAATGCTTAAGTAGTGAAATGAACATCCAAATAAACATGAAACATGAAATCAACACATGACACTAATATGGTTACAGGGAAACCCAAATAGGTAAAAACCTCAGTGGGAATTGACACCCACTAACATTTTGTACTAGTGTGTTATGATCCTTGTTAGAAGATCCTTAACCCTGTTAGGAGTTTCTTTACAATGTATTAAGTACAGTAGACCTTGTCAAGGGTCAGACCCTATTAGGAATCTTTTACAATAGTCCCTATTAGGGGAGTGGACACAGTGTCCTAGAGCTCACTACTCAAGTGGTGAAGGCTACAACCTTCTGATCTCAGATACACACTATATCTGCTGGATGAACTATCACTGTGACACTGCTTGTCTGATTAGTTCCTTTGATGCATTAATGCTTTGACCTCTTGAAAAGATCTAATGCATCTTATAGACTCTTCACATACTTTTCCTCTATTTATCACAAATCTATATCAACTTCCATGCTAATTACAATGGGTGCATCTCATATTTATATGTGCATACAAAATAAATAACTAGGTTAGCCCTTTAACCGATTATATACAACACTTCCAATTGAATTGGCTCAAGTGTGTTTACAAAAAAACATATTTATATGTTGAAAATCTAATTAAAATAGGTGCATAGCCTTTACAACATTAGAATATAACCACAAATCAAAATGCTAACAGTTGGTTGCTTACTTTGTTCTTCTCTAGCACACACTAGCTGTGTAACTTCAATTGTGTGTAACTTTGGCATACTTGCATATCTAATCATGCGCTCATAGACTAACCATAAATATAGTATAACCAACTTATCTTCTAGGGCACACACCATAACTTGGTCGTACACATGTATGTTGATGCTCTGAGCTTCAGGTAATCTGTACACTGTCCATTCTTCAACACTTAACTAATTTTTGATCTTCTCATCAAGTGCATTGACTCCAAACTACTATATGACTTTATTGCCATAATGACAACACTATACTAAGTCATATACACTAGTATAGCCAACTTTCAAACACTTTGGATAGGAGGGAAGAGAATAAAGAAATAGATTCCTTCACAATATCCTTTTCCTCCTACAAAATTTGGTCTCCCTTATTAATTTTAAGAATTCTATTGGTTGCTTTGTGACACATAGTGGAAAGGTGGTAGAAATGAGTGTTTTGGTATCCTTCCTTTAACTAGATGGATATACAGCTCTACTTCCAGAAAGTCTCCTCCTGCCCTATTATGTTATGATACTTTGACAACATAGACTTTTCCTTAGTCAATCTGATCTCATCATAGCCCTCTCTTTAGATTTCTTCTTGAATGAAATTTAGGTCCGAGATCACCTTATCTTTAGTAGAGAAAATATTGCCAAATTATTCCTTATTTCACTATTTGATATTAATTTTAATTTTTCTAAGCTTTTTGGCCACCCTGAACATCGTAGTGCCCTTAACATCCATATTCCACCAGTCTTTAATTTTTTTTTTCAGGTTAGGATGAGAGGTACACATTTTTTTGAATCTGAATGGAAAGTTCCTTTTCTTAGCAAAATGGTCAATAGTAAGAGAGATGGGAGAATGATCTGAACCAATTCTGACCAAGGTGGAAAGGTTATAATTATAATGATTCATCCAGTCAATAGTGGTCAAAGTACAGTCCAACCAGACTTGAATACACTCCCTTCTAATTTTCTTGTTGGACCAGGTGAAATCAACACCTTGGAGGTCCAAATCTGAGAGGGCTTGGTCATTAATGAAATCCATTAGATCTTGCCTAATTTCTAGATCTGGAGAGAGGCCACCCTATTTCTCCCCATCTTTGAGGGGAGTATTGAAATCCCCCATGATAATCCCCTTAGAAAGATTAGATCCAGCCATTATGGTTTTGATTTTCTCCCAATAAGACCTTCCTTTTTTGGTGTTAGGAGCATATATATTCAAAATAAACCAACTTTCATTGTCTTTCATCTTAGTAAAATTCATAAGGATAAGATTACCATCTTTGTGAACAACTTTAGCCTTAAGATGAAAGGAATTCCTCATTTTCATTAGGCCTCCCGAGGCTCCTTCAGAGCTAGAAGCTTTAATTTCCATAGCTTTGCAAAATTTGATACCTTCAAGCTTGTGCTTTTTCATCTTGGTTTCCTAGATTAGCATAATATCAGGCCTATGATCCCTTATCATATTTCTGATAACATCCTACTTATGTGAGCTTTTTAGCCCATGAATATTCCAAGTTATGAATTTCATTTGTTTTTGGAAGTGCAAACTTCCCGGATGGTCTTCTAGGTCCCATCCGCTATGTTCTTCCTGGCTTCTTCTTGCCTGATTTGGCTTGCTTTCTTTCTCCCTAGAATTTTTGATTTGGCCCCTACATCAGCATTATTTCTACTTTTGGTTGCTGCTAGGGAGACTGGGGAAGGATCTCTACTATTAGATTTCTTCTTTTTCTAGACTAAAGTCCACTCTCCCTCCTTTACTTCTTTATGTCTCGAAAAGAGATCCCATTTTTGTTAGCTTCCTTGGGGAGACTGATTCCATCAGTTCTGCCATTTTTGAGACCTGCCCAATGGCCAATTTCTCAAAGTTGGGGTTGGATTCCTTTGAAGGGATAACTCTCTGGATGTTCTACTTCACACTGGAGAGCCCTTTCTCCAATGAAGATTTGAGGGAATTTGAGAAGAAGGAGATATGGTCCATCCCAGGGCATGAATCCCCTCCTTCAGCCAATTCATCTCCCTTCATAATGATCTCTTTTGAGACCTCTTGTAAGATATTAACTTCCAAGAGTTTTTTAATGCCATCCAATGGAAGAAACTCCCCCCTATTCTCTAGATTTTCATTCTGAGGATGAAATATCTCCCCTTCATCTTTATTTTTATTATCTACCTTGTCTTCTTTGTTTGTATTAGTCTTTGGGTTCACCTCTATTGAATCCTTTTTCTTCCACACTCTTTGGGCATTGGTTTCAATACCCCCCCAAGGCTTCTTTTTTTTCTCCCTTGTTGGGTCTACCAGTTCCTGATCCATGGTTTTCCTACCTTTTTTTGGGTGTTCCTTTCTTTCCTCTCTTTCTCCAAACTCTGGAACATGGGGCACAATTTGACATAGTGTCCTGCTTTCTTGCAATGAAAATAGGTGAAAGGGACACTTTCATAGTCTAGTTTCTACACACGTCTACCCAGTTTAGATTGAATCTCTATGGTCTCTACCATGTCTTTTCCTTCTTCCACCCCTATATAGTGATGGAATATGGATGAAGTGACTAAGAGGGGGGGGGTGAATCAGTCAACCATAAAACCTTGACTATTAATTCTTTGCAGATCCCTTTAAGATATCTTAACAATGTTATTTGTTTTAGCACTCAGTAAATAGATTGCAGTAACTTTGAAGATGCAGAAAGTATTATCAATATTATCTTTAGATATTCATCAAAACATGTATATGATTGTGAAAGCAATTAAGAACACAAGAGACACAAGATTTAACGTGGAAACCCAATATGGGAAAAACCACCAATGTATCTAGATACTGATTTTCACTTTTCTGAAGTGATGCCCGATTAGAAGCCAACCCGGTAAAAGGTTACAAAACACACTGTTAGGTGTGACCTTGTTAGAGGATTTAAAACACCCTGCTAGGAGTGGCCTGGTAAGAGGTCTTGAAAACAATTCAATGGAATTGTCACCTTGTTAGAGGATTTATATTATGGCTGTTAAACCAACTCGGTTAAGAGATTTAGAATTCACTGTTACAATGATAAGAAGGTAACAATGAAAAAGTGACCTGTATAATAATGCAACTGTCTTGCTGATTACAGATCTCTGTTCTGCATAAGTCTGATCCTTTCTGATCGAATAAGTCTCTGCTGCTCCTCAAGGATATCTGATCATCCTTCACAAATTCGCATATACCTTTCCTTCTTTTCTTCTGTAAATCTTCTGCTATATATTTTTTTACTTTTCACAATTGACCTTTTATTTATATGATTTTGGATTAGTCAAATCGTCATTATTTAGTATAACAGTCGGCTGAATTAAGTAAACTCTATTTGCAAAAATCCTTCAAGGGCCAACAGTGCTCGGTGACCATATCTTTCTATAATCTTTCGGTGACTGAGGGAACTCGGTAAACACTGACAATTCTTTACCTTGATAACCGACTGAACTCGGTAAACACTATCTTTTCTTCGGCAACCGAGTGAACTCGGTAAACACTAAACTTTCTTCGGCAACCGAGTGAACTCGGTAAACACTAAACTTTCTTCGGCAACCGAGTGAACTCGGTAAACACTAAACTTTCTTCGGCAACCGAGTGAACTCGGTAAACACTAAACTTTCTGTCTGGTAGACCGACTGAGCTCGGTAGAAGCTGATTGCTGCGGACTATGACATAGTGTGACATCAAAGACAATACATAATTGAGTAGCAATTTCCTTCAGACAATTGTTTCCAACAATCTCCCTCTTTGGCATTGATGGCAACACAATATGTCATATCATAAGAAATTTGAAAGAGTTAGCTCGGTTTAGATTCAAATCTCCCTCTGTCAGCAAACTTCCTGTATCCTGAAAATTTCTTCTTCTGACTATTTGAAAATTTCTTGAAGTAATTGTAGTAATTGTAAGTAATTGTAAAGACATAGCAAACACTCCCTCTTTGACAACATATGCCAAAGATAATTCACATATTACCGGTGAAAATTAATGTACCTCAAGTACTGATTCATATGCAATGATTCCTTTAATATACTGCATCAACAAGTTGATTTTCAGTCATGTTCTGGTTGATGCATCACTAAAACTATATTTAGTGAGCCTCGGATAGGGGAATGACCCCTAACTTACCTCTTAGATACATAAATGCATCCTTAGGTAATGGTTTGGTAAAAATGTCTGCAATCTGTTCTTTTGTATGAATATATTCTAATCTGATTTCCTTGTCCTGCACCAATTCTCTGACAAAGTGATATTTAATAGCAATGTGCTTGGTTTTGGAATGCATCACTGGATTCTTAGAAATGTTTATTGCACTGGTATTGTCACAAAATATAACAACTGGTTCTTTGATTTCAACCTTCATACCTTCTAATAGCTGTTTAAACCAAACAATATTTGAACAGTTTACTGTAGCAGCAACATATTCTGCTTCAGCTGTGGATTGAGATGTGCAATTCTGCTTTTTACTAGTCCAGGATACCAGTCTTTTTCCAAGAAAAAATGCTCCACCACTTGTGCTTTTTCTGTCATCAATGTTTCCTGCCCAATCAGCATCAGTAAACACTTTCAAGTCTAGATTGCCTCCAAATTTATACCACAAACCATACTCTTCAGTTCCTTTTAAGTATCTTAAGATTCTTTTGATTGCCATCATGTGATTTTCCTTAGGTTTTGCTGAGAATCTAGCTACTATACTGACTGCTAAGGCAATATCAGGTCTTGTATGTACCACATACTGCAATTTTCCAATCATAGATCGGTATAGGGTCTGATCAACTTCTTTTGAATCATCATTTTTGGTAAGTTTCAGTCCAGTACACATGGGTGTACCAACTGGTTTTGAATCTTCCATTCCAAACTTCTTAAGTATCTCCTTAATGTATTTGGATTGAGTAATGTATATACCATTCTTGCTTTGCTGAATTTGAAGACCAACAAAGAATTTTATTAAACCAAACATAGACATTTCAAATTCTCTGTTCATTTGTTCTGAAAATTCTTTGCACTGATCCTCATTCCCTGTAAATATAGTATCATCCACAAATATTTCTGCCAGTACAATTTTGTCATCCGGTCCTTCTTTAATATACAGATTGCTGTTATCATTAGCTCTTTTGAAATTAATCTGGATTAAATAGTTATGGAGTCTTTCATACCATGCTCTAGGAGCTTGTTTTAAACCATACAATGCTTTGTGTAACCTGCAGACCATGTCCCTTTTGTCTGGATCAACAAAACCTTCAGGTTGTTCAATGTAGACTTCTTCATCAAGAATTCCATTGAGAAATGCAGATTTTATATCCATCTGATATACCTTAAATCCTTTGTGTGCTGCATAAGCAAGTAGAGTTCTTACACCTTCTAATCTTGCAACAGGAGCAAAAGTTTCTCCATAATCTATACCTTCTTCTTGAGAATAACCTTTACATACCAGTCTAGCTTTGTTTCTAGATACTTGACCATCTTCATTCAGTTTATTTCTGAATACCCATTTTGTTCCAATTACATTCTTATCTTTAGGTCTAGGTACAAGAGTCCAAGTTTTGTTCTTTTGTATTTGTTCTAATTCTTCATTCATTGCTTCAATCCAACTTTCATTCTCTAATGCATCTTTGATATTTCTAGGTTCAAAATCAGTAAGTAGACATGTACTTTTTAGCTTGCTTCTTGTCATAGTACCATCTGATTTGTTTCCAATGATTTGATCTGGTGTATGATGTCTTCTGACATATTTGGCTAGTATAGGTTCCTTGCCTTTTGAATGATTCATGCTGTTGTCTTCTAGGATCTCTTCTTCAGGTTGCTCGGACTCGGTAGATATTTGCTCGATAACTTCAGGCTGAGACTCGGTCTGAATTTCTTCCTGTGACTCGGTAACTGTGCTCGGCTCGGTAGATATAGCTTCCTTATTGATAGTTGTGTCTGTCAATGTTTCAGGTTCAATGTAAATGAATCTTCTGTAGTTCTCAGGTTCCCTTTTGCTTTCTTCCTCAGTCTTTTCTGCAAACTCATCAAATTTTACATGTATACTTTCTATGACTTTGTGAGTAGATAAGTTCAGACATTTGTATGCCTTGCTTTTGCTAGAATATCCTAGGAATATTCCTTCATCACTTTTCACATCAAATTTATTTCTTCTGGATTCTTTTAAGATATAACACTTGCTACCAAATATTTTCATATAACTTACATTAGGTTTATAGCCATACCATAATTCATAAGGAGTTTTGAATGTGTCTTTCTTCAGTTGTACTCGGTTCAAGGTATGAACTGCAGTGCTGATAGCTTCCTTCCAGTACTTTATAGCAATGTTCTTTTCTATCATTAGAGTCCTTGCACAATCCATAATAGATCTGTTTCTTCTTTCTGCTATTCCATTCTTCTCAGGAGTTCTAGGAGCTGATACCTGTCTTTTGATTCCTCTTTCAATGCAGAAGTTGTTAAAATCATGGGAGATGAATTCACCACCTCTGTCTGATCTTAAGCATTTCAATCTTTTCCTTGTTTCTTTTTCTACTCTTGCTAAGTACCATTTGAACTTTTCAAATGCCTCTGATTTTTCTCTTAAATACATAACAGTCATCATTCTAGAATAATCATCAATGAAAAGAATAAAGAATTTATCTCCAGTATAGCTTTGTATTCCAATAGGTCCACATAAATCAGTATGCACAATTTCCAAAATTTCTTTAGACTGATAGTTCTTACTTTTGAAACTAGTTTTACTCATTTTGCCAATCTGACAATTCTTACATAGACCAGTGTTAGGTTTCTTCAAAGTAGGAATGCCTCTAACCTTCTTGAATTTGCTTATTTTTATCATGTTATCAAAATTCACATGACATAACCTTTTGTGCCATAGCCAACTTTCTTCTATTTGAGCAATAAGGCATGAATATTCATTGAGATCAAGATAAAATAAGTTACCTTTTGTTTGTTTGCCTGATCCAATGAGTTTTCCTTTTCCATCCAGCAGTCTTGCTTGACCATTCATGAATTCAACCTTGAAACCAGTGTTGATTAGCTGTGCTACACTTAGAAGATTATGTTTTAGTCCTTCAACCCAGTAAGCATTATCACATATGAGTTCTTTGGTTAATGAGATTCTTCCTTTTCCTTTTATACAACAAGGTTCATTGTTTCCAAATCTTACATTACCATTGTCACAGTCTTCTAGATATTCAAATTTTGTCTTGTCACCAGTCATGTGGTGTGAACATCCGCTATCTATTATCCATATATCATCTTTTCTTATATGAGAAATAAGTGCTATCTTATCTTCATCATCATCAGATTCATCTTTTATAGCAATAAAGACATTTTCTTCTTCACTATCATCAGAATCTTTAGCCATAAAACATGATTTCTTACCTTTATCCTTGTATGATTTGAAATTCTTTTTGCCATAGTACTTGTGACTTATCTTTTCTTCTTTGACTTGCTTGTTTGGGCACCTAGCTGCAATATGTCCAATTTCTTTGCATGAAAAATAGATTAAAGGAGTTTTACCTTTATACTTACCTTTCCCTCTAGAGTACTTCTTTGCAAGTAATGCTTCTACAATTTCAAGATCACTATCAGAACTTTCTTCTGATTCCTCTTCACTGTCTGTCTGAACTTCTTTAATTTTCTTGTTCTTCTTTAGTGAAACCTTGGCCTCAAATGCTGATTCAATATTTTTGGAACTAGGAACATAGTTGTCATAGTTGTCTAATTCAAAAGCTATCAATCTTGCAACTAAAGCATCCAAGGTTATACTGTGGTTTGCTTCACATCTTCTTTCTTGAATAGCTGATACTCTTATTGCATAGATAGGGAGTAGTGTTCTGAGTACCTTACTTATAACAGTCTCATCTGAGATTGTTCCTCCAGAAGCTCTGATTGCACTTACACTTGCTTTGATTCTTTCAACATATTTTGCAATGTTTTCATCTTCCTTCATATTCATCTTGTCAAACTGTCCTCTTAGGCTTTCTGCTTTGGCTCTCTTCACATTTGCATCACCACCATATATTTTCTTCAGTGCCACCCACATTTCATATGCAGTAGTGCAATCTTTAATATCATCAAATTCTTCATAGCTGAGAGCAGATGCAATGTCTATCATC
This sequence comes from Chamaecyparis obtusa, assembly GCA_027943335.1. Taxonomy (NCBI): domain Eukaryota; kingdom Viridiplantae; phylum Streptophyta; class Pinopsida; order Cupressales; family Cupressaceae; genus Chamaecyparis; species Chamaecyparis obtusa. Next base: position 642,294 of record BSBK01003444.1, read on the forward strand.
ATGGTGTTGTGAGTCTTTTTATCTGCAATGTCTTCAACAGTTAATGCGCCATTAGGAATTGTGTATTCTTCATCAATGTATTTGCATCCTGAATCACCAATGGAAGCCAGATGAAGTCGCATGAGACCTTGCCATGCTGAAAAGTTATCTCTGTTAAGCTTTGGAATTTCCCTCTTGTAAGACATCCTGATCTTTAGCTTAGGTCCTTGAAACCCTTCCTGCAAGCACCAAAAGCTCTGATACCAATTGATGGAATATGGATGAAGTGACTGAGAGGGGGGGGGTGAATCAGTCAACCATAAAACCTTGACTATTAATTCTTTGCAGATCCCTTTAAGATATCTTAACAATGTTATCTGTTTTAGCACTCGGTAAATAGATTGCAGTAACTTTGAAGATGCAGAAAGTATTATCAATATTATCTTTAGATATTCATCAAAACATGTATATGATTGTGAAAGCAATTAAGAACACAAGAGACACAAGATTTAACGTGGAAACCCAATATGGGAAAAACCACCAATGTATCTAGATACTGATTTTCACTTTTCTGAAGTGATGCCCGGTTAGAAGCCAACCCGGTAAAAGGTTACAAAACACACTGTTAGGTGTGACCTTGTTAGAGGATTTAAAACACCCTGCTAGGAGTGGCCTGGTAAGAGGTCTTGAAAACAATTCAATGGAATTGTCACCTTGTTAGAGGATTTATATTATGGCTGTTAAACCAACTCGGTTAAGAGATTTAGAATTCACTGTTACAATGATAAGAAGGTAACAATGAAAAAGTGACCTGTATAATAATGCAACTGTCTTGCTGATTACAGATCTCTGTTCTGCATAAGTCTGATCCTTTCTGATCGAATAAGTCTCTGCTGCTCCTCAAGGATATCTGATCATCCTTCACAAATTCGCATATACCTTTCCTTCTTTTCTTCTGTAAATCTTCTGCTATATATTTTTTTACTTTTCACAATTGACCTTTTATTTATATGATTTTGGATTAGTCAAATCGTCATTATTTAGTATAACAGTCGGCTGAATTAAGTAAACTCTATTTGCAAAAATCCTTCAAGGGCCGACAGTGCTCGGTGACCATATCTTTCTATAATCTTTCGGTGACCGAGGGAACTCGGTAAACACCGACAATTCTTTACCTTGATAACCGACTGAACTCGGTAATCACTATCTTTTCTTCGGCAACCGAGTGAACTCGGTAAACACTAAACTTTCTTCGGCAACCGAGTGAACTCGGTAAACACTAAACTTTCTTCGGCAACCGAGTGAACTTGGTAAACACTAAACTTTCTGTCTGGTAGACCGACTGAGCTCGGTAGAAGCTGATTGCTGCGGACTATGACATAGTGTGACATCAAAGACAATACATAATTGAGTAGCAATTTCCTTCAGACAATTGTTTCCAACATATAGATCCTTCCATAGGTGATGCATCACCTTGCCAATGTGACCAGGTCAATCAAGAGAAGGATTCCAAAGGATTTTTCTATTCCATTGAAAACATCTTCATACCAAAACTCCAAGGGGATTTATGGTAGTCTAACCCATACTAGGGCTTGAACGGAGAAGGAATCATTTAGGTCTAGCTTGGGAGACCATTTTTGTAGCACCAAAGTCACTTTCCCTATGGACCAAGTTTCGACACATAAGATTTTGTCTAGATCTTCCTTGCAGGAGAACTCAAAAGACAAGAAACCCTTCACCATAGCAATGATTTGGACTTAACCTTTCAAATCCCATTTTTTTTGCAAAGACCCTAAAAATATCAATGTTTGGTCTCAGCCCCACAAATTTACCCACCAGAGTATGAGCCATGGTTGCAATATTGTGATCAACCAGCTCGTCAAGAATCTCAATCACATATTTTCCTTTTTCCTTATCTGATATGTCCTTAATAGTAGGGAAATATGACTTTCCTGTAGGTTTAACCCCAAAAATATTTGACAACCAATGATTGAGGACATTCCTTTCCTAATCACATGACTGGGTCCCTTTGACTGAGGTTGGTCTAGGAAGAATTCCATGAATCTCTTCTCCTAGCCCCCCTTTCCAGGGCCTTTTTGCTTGTCATGTGGGACCCCTTCCTTTTTTTTTGGATCTGTAGAGTCCTGATCTACAAGAGATCCATCAATGCAAGCATCCCCTAAGGATCCCATAGCCTACAGTACAAGATTCCCGCTCCTACGCTTGCCATTCTAATTTTAGCTCATTTATTACATTCCTAATTTTCTAGTGCTGATAAGCCATACATTTCTAGTTCATATCCACTCAAACCATCAGATAGAGCAGGCAAGAATATACCTTGGATCTATAGTACTATTCCCAATCCCATAATAGTTTGAAATTGTCAGTATTTAACCTATTCCAACTTGTTCCCATTTTGCATGGCTAGGGGAATTGATGAGAAAGTTTGTTGATGTCACAACTCACATCATTTAATATATCAAATATCAATCTAGTCATGTCCTAAGGATGTCTACAATAAGGGTTGTGATTAGTTTTGGGGGTTTTGTAATGTAAAACAATGATTGGATTTTGGATCATGCTCCACCAAGAACTCTTGGGAGTTCTTCTAATTTTTTTTGAAATATTTTAATGTTGTTTAAACTAACTATAACTCTAAAGGTCACCAAATTTACTTCCTATCATCTCTCTTGATTAGGAATGATTTGGTGGCATTACAAATTAAACATAACTTAGAGGGAATTTTGTTAGCAATTCGAGCATTTAAAGGAAACAACTAAATCTTAAACGAAAATGAACTATCCTACTTGGAGATAATTCAAACTACTTTACTTGCAGGGAGTTCAAACTACTTTTTTTGAAAAGAACTCTATTTTACGCTTGCAAGTAACTTGAAATACTATCTATTACATTCATTCCTAAATTCTACATTTCAATCCAACAAAATCTATTTAATAAGATTGTTACAATCATTCTTCCCCATTCTAATCTACTGAGCTAAAATGACTGATTGCTTCTAAGAAAAGATAAACTATTTCTAATTTCATTATCAATAAAATCTGAAATGAAACTATTCTAAAACAACATTCAATTGAATGCAATTTAACCAAGTTATAATTCAGTCAACTCAAACATCTATATTTTATTACTCTTAACATGAACTGAGAAATGATCAATCTACTGAATAAAAAGTGAAATTCTAGAAAATAATTAACAACATTATCACCTCCCTTTGATTGAGTGGTCCATTCTCTTCCTCAAGTGGTATATTTAACATGAAATCATCTTCAATCAACTTGCAACTTTCATTCGATTGGGCCTCATAAGGAGTAAAAACAAGGTTTTTACACTTGAAAACTATTGGTAGAATAAAATCACACTTATCTATATAAAAAATTAGCTTCTAACTAACTACATGGGATATATATATACATATCCACTTGTTTAAATTTTAAATCTATAGTGTTGTGATATTGTTTTGAAAATTAAGTAAAAATAGGTTTTACAAGGACCCGAAACCTGAAGAGTTGAAGAAATAGAATAGTCAAAAGGCACAATAGGAAGGAACAACTAAAACAAATAGGGGGAAATAGAACACCCCAAACTAACAACAACAAACAAAATAGGAAGCCAAAAAAGGAGACAAAAAAAAAAACTGGGAGCTACCATCCTCTCAGAGTCTAGATGGAGTCTTCCATCTTCTTCTCTAGTTCTGCCATATTTTTCAAATTCTCCTTGAGCCCCAATATCTCCTAGATGGCATAAGTTTTTTTATTCTTTTTCGCTTTGGTTCTGGCACCTAGTCCTTTCCCAATGGTGTTGGGTATTTTGTGTGAATGTTTAACACCTTCATGAAATTAGGATAATCAACTACAATTCTATGAAAATACAATGCAAATTTAAGCTAAGAATTGAAATTAACATCCATGACATCTCGTGGTTCTCTATCCAAGCTTGGTAAGTAGAGCTCTTAGCTTATTCTCTACTAGTGACAATCCTAGAATGAAAAAATGATAGTACAATGCTTAATCTAGCTCTCAACTCTCGAATGATACAAAGATTCAATTCAAGTACTCTCAAATGTTCTCAATTTCTGATAAATTGCCTATAGTGATGATGCTATGCACTTGAATTCTCTAGTATATTTATGCTCTCAAAATGACTCTTACTTATAGTAAAATCCCAAGAGTAGGGGGTAGAGTTATTTAATCATGATTTACCCTTGGTTGAGTCAAAAAATTTGCAATGTTTTTAAATGGGGGGACAATTTAAATGTTTGTCTCAAAGGTTTGGACAAAAAGACAAAATTGAGTGGTTGAGATTCAAAGTTGAAATGTGTGATTGAGATTCAACTATTTTGGAGTGATCCATGTGCTTTTGTTCTCAATTCTCATTGGTTGCTCAAATTGTTGTTGAAAGATATCAAGATTAATTAAATTCCATTAATTAATTAAATTAGCCATGTAAGGGAATAGGTTCAATTTTATATTTGATTTAAAACTATACAATTAATTGATTAAAATAAATTATATAATGTTTTTCACCCCTTTAAGCTTGTATTTAATTATTTAATATCATTATTTGAATTTTCCTTTGATATTAATGATCTTGTCCCATTTTGATTAATAAATGTCCATTTAAAATTGATTTGATCCTTTTTTATGAGAATTAGAGCATTTGGTTAAGATTTATGGATTTGAATGATTCTAAGAACTTGCCCAAGTTTTGATGTCTACAAATGCCCCTCTTAGAATTAATGTGTGAAGCTCATTGATTTAAAGAAGTTTTTATGTCCTGATTGGTGATTCTGATTTGCTTTGATTTGATACACAACTCTGATTTTGAAAAACTGATGTGATATTTGATTTGATATATGATTGCTACAACCTGATTTGATATTTGATACAACATGCCCCACTGATATGCCTCACTAATAATAGTTTGAAATTTTAATGCCCCATATTTTATGATATTTGATGCTGATATTAGAGACCTTTGGATTATAGACCTCCTATGAGTGATTTTGACCTTCCTTGTGCATTTATTGCAATGTTTTTTTAGCCTTTATTGCATGATTTTATTGATTTTTAGTTGTAAGTTTGCAAAATGCTACCTAGGATAGTTTAAATGAAGCCTAGGCTCATGAAGTACCACATCTGCGTAGGGAAATGCCACATAGGGTAGTTTAACACTCACCTATGAATAGTTTGAAACTGCAAAGAATTAGGGCAAAATGGTCACACTATGTATAAAACATTGTGTGAATAATCCCTATATTTTAAATGACACCTGGCCATGATAAAATGTCATGCATGAAAAGTTATTCACCACCTAAGGTAAAATGTCACCTCCATCTAGGCAAGTGATGCCTAAAGGGTTTTTTGATATTTTTTTATTCTTAAACTTGATTTTCTGAATAAAATTTGATAACTCTAGATGATTGATTGATTTTCCAAGATAGATAGGTCTATTGTAGTTTAACAAAACAAGTGATTAGGATATCAGGATAATGGTACCAATGAATGTTTGATTTTTCAATCTAATAGGATAGAAAAAATGATAGAATTGATACTAATAGGTAGATAATTGATAGGATTGATACTGATAATTCACTCTGAAGACATAGAGACATGAACAAATGGTGATTGGTTTGATTACTTGAAACTTTGATAGGATTGATTGACTTAAAATAATCCACTGATATAGAATACTAATATGGTTCCCTTGATTTGACAAATAGGCACATTTCCATAAGCTATACATATAGACCGTTGCTTCTTGGATTCTAGACCTAGGTCAGGAATTGACCCAGCCAAAGTTCCACGTCATTGAGATGTGTGGGTTGAGTTTCCTTCTAGACATCCTGTAGTTTCAACTAAACCATGGTCTATTGATAGTTGTGGTAGAGCATTAGCACTCTAACCAAAATACCATTCATTTACCTTTTGGGGAGATGACGATCACTCCAGAGGATGTATACAGCTTGCTTCGCATTTCGACCCGGGGTGAGATGGTTTATTATGATTCAATATATGATAGCACAGTTTGTAGATGGGTGTTTGGAGATAAAACCATTGATGATGACACTATCACTTGGGCACAGTTTGCTTTATTTCCCACTTTTCTAGCAGTTTTGGGTTCTTTGATAGGCAGATTGCTGCTTCCCGAATGGTGAGGTTGTGGTTTTTCTATTGGATGGGGTTGTATTATCGAGGATTTTCTTGCATAGCCTTGATGTTTCAATTGGGGCTCTTGCATTCTAGCATATCTATACCATGATTTACATGAGGTGGTGTATAGATCTAGTGCTTCCTTATTAGCAGGTGCTGTGATATTGTAGTTGTGGGTATGGGAGCATCTTCCCATTATGAGACCATTATTAGATCATATCAGATGTCATGGTTTTCCTTATGCATTTGTATATAGTAGCATGGTTGTCTAGCATCATCTGGGCAAGTTAGAGTACTGGTGCCATAGGATTGATGATATTGATCAGGTCATCTGGAGACCATATCTGGGCTATGAGGGTTGGAGGGAGGATGATGATGAGCTCCCTTATATGTTTTACCCATGTTGGATGATTGGTCGATCGACCCTTGTGATAGAGAGATTTTTCTTTGGATGAGTTTCCCGACAGTATGACAGGTATCAAGATATGCTGCAGGGTATGGCCTTATATGCTCATGTTCAGGCAGAGCAATCTATGTGGGGGGCTCAGATTGATTTTTAGTTTTCTTGTGACTAGATTTCTAGGATGATATACATTAGATGGGATATATTAGAGCATGTAGCAGATGCTTGTATGTCTACAGAGTACAGAGAATGGTGGTCTCAAAATAGATTTTTGAGGTTTACTGATCTTATGGAGCCTATCCCAGATAGAGATAAGCAATCTGAAGATGAAGGGGGAGATGATGGTGGGGATGATGGTGGTAGAACTAGGCAACAATGAGCTCCTAGAGGATAGAGAGCTCCTCAAATCATGGCTAGAGGATGAGTGGGGCCATAGGTGCGAGGTGGACATTTCAAGGATAGGGCTGTGAGACAGGTTTAGCCAGATCAAGGACCTAGGTTTGTTCATCCTAGAGCTGCAACAGTGGAGGGACAAAAAAGAAAATAGAGAGTTAGGAGAAAGGTGCATATTGATGCTACTAGACAGGTTCCTGGTGGACAGGATCCTTTGGTTCAATTACATCAGGCTTCAGTAGATCAACAAAGACAGATTCTGGCACAGTAGGTGCCTTCACAAATACCTATGTCTCAGGATATGGGTTAGAATTCTCAATCTTCTCCTAGTATTGACACTCTGACATAGGATGTGGGGATCTTGTAGACATGTTTATCATCTGTTGTGGGTCGACTGGATCAGGTGGCTATGATGATGCAACAATTTATGACCATGATGGCTCAGAGGCCTAGTATTGCTAGTAGTAGTTAGAATCCTCCTACTCATGATAGATTAGGTGATAGGGATCCAAATGGATTAGGTGTTGGTGATGGAGTGGGTGGTGCCATAGGATCTTGATGTGTTTATGATGGATCTATTCATTGATGGCTCGTATCATGTTGATGTTTATTTGATCAGAACTTGATGTACCACATTGTTATTGACATTGTATCTTTCTATACAAATTTGTTGGATCATTTGATGTTATGAACATTTATATGATGATAGACTTTCCTTGATTCTCTTGATGTGTTGATGTGAGATCATCTTTATATGCAGTTCTATATGATGTTTTATGATGCATTTACTTTTGATTATGCTATGGATGTAATGTATCTTACATATGATATAGATAGATGGATGTAAATGATAATGTAACTTTGATATGATTTTCTAATTTTCAATGTATGGATGAAAAATACTTTATTATGGAAATATGGATATGAATGCAACTATGTTTTTAATTTTTTTGAATGTATGCAACTCTTAATGTTCTATCCTTAACTAAATGTATGCAAATGATGTATGAGTAATGAATCTTTTCTCTTTTTCTTTTCTGATATAAGGATAATGACTAATGATTAATGCGATGAATGAATGCAAAAGATAATCTCACATGATTTATTTGAATCAAGGATGATGATGTTTAATTGAACCCCCTTCTTTTCTCTTTTTGGCTGATTTTTAGGGTTTTCTCTTAGCACTAAGTCACCTTCTTGAAAGACTCCTTGTTTGATGTGCTTATTGTAGTTTTTTGAAATCCTATTTTGGTACACTTTCAAATATTCATAGGCTTGTGCTTGATTTTCTTCTAAAAATTCCATTTGTTGAAGTCGGGCAACTCTATAATCCTCATCCATTATTAATCCTTGCAATGCTACTCTTAAGGATGGGATTTCAACCTACAAAGGTAGAATAGCTTCGGCTCCATAAACCAATGAATATGGTGTAGCTCCTATAGGTGTTTAGATGCTAGTTCTATAAGCCCACAAAGTTGGGTTGATTTTTATATGCCAATCTCTTCCTGATTTGTTCACCGATCTCTTCAAAATATTAAGGATATTCTTATTTGTAGCTTCAGCTTGTCCATTTCCTTGTGGATAGTAAATGGAAGAAGAGTGATGAGTAATATGAAATGTATCACAAAGGTCATCTACATCTTTGTTCTTGAATTTTTTTCCATTGTTGGTAATTATGGCACAAGGAATACCATATCTGCAAGTGATGTGATTAAGGATGAACATAGAAATCTATTTTCCTGTAGCAGTGATAAAAGGAATGGCCTCTACCCATTTACTGAAATATTCCATAGCTATGATGATGTATTTGTGCCCATTGGAAGAAGGTGGATAAATTAAACCAATCAAGTCAAATCCCCATTGATAAAATGGCCATGGTGTAACAAAATAATGTAATTCTTGTGCCAGTATATGTATCATATCACCATGATATTGACATTTGGTGCATATCTTAACAAAGTGGCAAGCATCTTTCTCTAAGGTTTTCCAAAAATACCCCATGTGAAGGATCTTCTTAGCTAAGTTTAAATTGCTTGATTGCGACCCACAAATGCCCTCGTGAACCTCATGTAAAACTACCTTAGACTGTTCTTCCTCTAGGCATCTAAGTAAAGTTCTGTCAAGACCTTTAGGATACAATGTGTCAGAAAGGATGATATAGCAAGTTGATTGTCTTATGAAGTGTCTTTTTTGGGCTTGGGATTGGTTCAAGGGTAGTACTTGGTCTTTGAGGTATGTGTAGATAGGGCTGTACCAAGGTGAGTCATGTCCATTGAGTATGGAAATAATTTGGGTATCAGGAAGGTTAAATGTCAATTTTGCCAACTCTTCCACCAAGAATTTATACCTTTCATTCTGATCAAGCTTTTGTAGTAATAAAGCTAAGGTAGCCATTGCATCAACAACTCTATTCTTCTCTCTTGGAATTTTCTCAAAAGTTATCAACACAAAGTATTTTTTCCATACATCAATCATTGTCTTGTAAGGTAGTAGCTTTTCATCTTTTATATTATACTCATCATTGATTTGATTGATTACTAATTGAGAGCCACCATACACTTTTAGCTCGGTGATATTCCATTCTAAAGCCATCTTGATACCAATGACTAAAGCTTCATATTCAACTATGTTGTTAGTACATGGGAACAAAAGCTTGTATGATTTGGGAATAGTATACCCTTGAGGGGTAATCAATAATAAGTTAGTTCCAGAACCTCCTTGTGTATATGATTCATCAAAGTACAACTTCCATGTCTTGGCTTCTATATTGACAATTGTTGAATTAGGAAACTCCACTTGAATGGGATGTGTAGAAACCAATGGACTTTTAGCTAAGTTATATGCTGTCACTTTTCCTTTAATGGCCTTCCTATCCACATATTCAATGTCAAACTCACTCAATATCATGACCCATTTTTCTATCCTACTTGTTAAGCTAGTTTTTCTAAGCAAGTATTTTAGAGGATCAATTTTTGCAATGAGCTTTACTTTGTGCATCAACGTGTAGTGTCTCAATTTTTGAGAAGCAAAGACAATAGCTAGGCATGCTCTTTCCATGAATGTGTAGTTTAATTCATACTTGATCAATGTTTGACTCAAATAGTAGATAGCTCTTTCCTTTCCTTGATCATCTTCTTGCACCAAAAGAACTCCTAAGGACCTCTCGGTTGTTGATATGTACAATAGAAATGGTTTTCCTTTGATAGGTGGCATTAAAATTGGTGGATTATTTAAGTCTTCAAAAAAGTGAAGGATTTATCACATTCTTCATCCCATATGAAAACGGTGTCCTTGTGTAGAAATCTAGTGAATGAGTGACACTTTTCAGCTAGTTGAGAAATGAATCTCCTTATTGATTGAAATTTCCCTTGAAGAGACCTCATTTGGATAATGTTTTTAGGGATCACCATGTCCATTATTGCTTGAACCTTTTTGGGATCCACCTCAATGCCTTTTTTTGAAACTATGTAGCCTAATGATTTACCAGATTGAACACCAAAGACACATTTTTTGGATTAAGCCTTACTTTAAATTGTTCCAATCGGGTAAATATTTTATCTAGAATTTGTAGGTGATCTTCTCTTTTATGTGACTTTTCCAATATGTCATCCACATAATCCTCTAAAAAGGTGTGCATCATATCATGGAAAATAGTGGTCATTGGGTAGGTAGCTCTAGCATTTTTGAGGCCGAGGGGCATTATGTTCCAAAAAAAAGTACCCAAAGGACATGTAAAGGCTATCTTTTCCTGATCTTCAGGTGCAATCTTAATTTGGTTGTATCCACTAAAACCATCCATTAATGAAAACATGGAGTGACCAGCTGTTAAGTCCACTATCGCATCTATGCTCAGAAGTGGGAAGTCATCTTTGGGGCATGCAAGATTGAGATCTTGAAAGTCCGTACATATGCAAATGGATTTTTCATGCTTAGTAACTAGTACAATATTGGATATCCACTCCGCATAAGAAATTTATCTTATGAACCCCACCTTCAACAATTTCTCCAATTCTACTTTGACTAGAAGAGCTATACGGGGATGCATTTTTCTCAATTTCTGCTTGACTGGTTTAATCCCTAGTTTAATATTCAAGTGATGCATGATGAAGTCTAGATCTAGTCCCAACATGTCAGTATAGGACCATGCAAAGTTCACTTGCTTTTATTGGAAACATTTTATGAAGTCCTTTCTCTCTAAAGGTGTAAGTGAAGCTACTAGATATATGAATTTGGGCTCCAATTCTGTTCCAATGTTAACTTTCTCCATTGGCTCTATGAGAATTGGTGATCTTTCCTCTTTATGTTTGGATAGGGTATCCAACCTCTCTTCCTTAGGTGCCACAGTTGGGTTTTTACCATAGGAAACATCCTTTATCTTTAATTTTTGTGGTTCTAGTGCTGTCACATGGTGGTTTTCATCACTAGAACTTTTCATTTTTTTACTTTTTTTACTTTTTTTCTTTGGATTAAGAGGTTGGACCCTTTCCTTTTTCATCAAGTTGGGATTAAGTTCTTCGGTGAAAGAGGGTTCAACCACATTTAGGTATTGTGTCATTTCTTGGTCATTGGGAAAGTAAAGTAAGTCGTTTGGTTCAGTTAAGTCCCAATCAATAAGTTTGGGATGCATTAAGGATAAAGGGTCACTTGGAAAATTGTCATTGGCTAAGTTTATGGACATGACCTCATTAGATGGTTCATACATTGTATTGTTAAGGTCAATAACATGAGCTTGCTCAAGATGATCCATGGAAGAAGGATCAAAGTCCTCTTCACTTGAGTCCTCAAAGACTTCTTTGGGAAAGAAAACATGCGGGGTAAGCCTACCCTATGAATCATCCCACCACGAAGGTATCCAAGGTTCACCTACCCACTGATAATTGTGTGCTTTCCCTATGGGAAGTATCTCTATATCTTCATTAACTTGAGTATGTTCTTGAGGAACATTGGTATAAGCATGTATGGCAACAATTTCTTTGTCATGGAAAGAGTCTTCAGATAAAGAATCCCACTCATATTCTACAGAATCATCTCTATCAACATCAGATTCTACCATGTTTATTTGTTCATAACCATCATGCATGGGGCTGGAACTTTCTCCTTTGTATTGGTAACCTACCCCTGATTTTTCCTCCTTTGACCTCTGAGAAGGTTCAATAGGTTCCAACAAACCTCTATTCCTCATACCTAAGGGTCATCTTCCCTTATATCCCATTTTTTGCATAATCTCAAACCCTTTTCCATATTGGTCAGCTTGAATATTGACATGTTGAACTCTTTCTACGGGATTGTTTGAGGTATCACTCTCATCTCTGTAGAGCCATTGTAGAACCTCATCCTCTTCTTTTTCAAATGCTGATTTGTCACTCTCTCTTACAAAATGAGAGTTATATTTGTGAGGAAGATGCTCTTTAGAAGGTTTTCCATGTGTTTTTGGAGAAGTAGGTAAGTCAAATAGAGAAACTAAATATTCCCCTACTCCCTTAGAACCAATTCTACATTTTTTTTCAAATGTGTGCATCATTTCACTCATTTTTTAATAGTGGTCTTCTTTGGCTTTGTCTTTCTCCTCTTTAGTAGGTTTAGCAAGTTCCACCTTTGGTGTGGATATTCTATCTGACTTCTCATTTGAACTTGGACCCTCGTAACTCACTTTTTCCTTTCCCTTAGCCAATGTAGTTGAGTTAGTTTTAATAGGGTTTGATGTAGAGGTAGCATTTGATGTTAGCTTAGGATCATCACCTTTAGCTTCTTCAATAGTAGAATTTGGAACAATCCCTTCACTATTGTGAGGAATAAATGATTCATGAAGAGGCTTCAATGTGCTGCAATATTGAAAAGGATTTGAATCCCCTCCAATTATGATTTCTTCTCCCATGTATATAAATTTAATACATTGATGGTAGGTAGAAGGAACCACTTGCATCTCGTCTATCCATGGCCTCTCTAATAATATATTATAAGTTAACTTCATGTCTAGGATTTGATATATGGTGTCCTTTTTGATGGGTCCAACTTGAATGGGTAAGACAATCATGCCTTTTGAAGATCTCTCCTCCTCATCATAAGCCTTTATGGTAATTTGCTTCTTAGGATCAATAGAAGATTTAGATAAGCCTAAAGACTTGACAAGGTTTAAAGTGCAAATATTAAGACCAGCTCCACCATCTATGAGAACTCTCTTAACCCTATGTCGTTTAATAAGGACTTCTATATGCAATGGAAAATTTTGAGGATGAGTGATGGACATATCATCTTGATTTGAAAATGAAAGACAATGTGGTGCTATGAGGTGTCCCACCACGTTTTGAAATTTTTCTTCATCCAAGTTAATAGGAACATTAGTCCCCAATAGAGCTTGTTCCAAGATCTCCCTATGATTTGGAGATAATTTTAACAACTCCAAGATAGAGATTTGGGCTAGAGTCTTTTGTAATTGGTCCACCAAGCTATATGAATTTTATGGTGTATATGGTTTCTTAACCATAATATTTGATTGTGTAGGACCAATAGGTTTAGGATCAACCCCTTGTAGGGTAATCCTTGAAGTTTTCCCCCTAGTAATGGCGTAACATGTTTCTTCTTTGGGATGTTCCTTGATTACAACAACGTTGACACCATGCTCATGTCTAGATAAAGTATTGATGATTTTGTCATAATGAGGAGAAAAATTGACATTATTGCTGCTTTGCTTATTCAAATTAGAAGATTCACCCTTCTCATGGTTATAGAAAGGCTACTTGAATGTCGTGTGATCTCCATTGTTCTTAGGCCCTTCTATCATGATCACACCATTGTCAATCAAGTCTTGTACCACATTTTTCAATTGCAAACAATCATTTGTGGTATGTCCTCTATTTCAGCTATACTCACAATGACTAAACTCACTCCACCAGCTGGGCTTATTTTGCGGTTCATACGGTTGAGGTCTAGGTAGATCAATAATCTTATTTGCAATGAGAGTTCTCAATGCATTCTCAAGAGCTTCACCTAAAGGCATGAATGTCCTCTTGGGAGTTGGTGCAAAGAATTTCTTGGACTTGTTGGCCCCTTGATTGTTCCCAAAGTTATTATGATTGTTGCTGTTGTTAAAAGGCACTTTGGAAACTTGATTTGCATTATTCACTTGGGTAGGTGTTCTTGTAAGAGTAAAAGGAGTGACTTTAAAATTATTAGAGTCAACAACCCCATCATTGACCACACCTTTATTGTTGTTCCTCAACCAAAATTAGTTATAGTTATTAGAAAAATTCTTATTGTTATTATTGTTCTTGCCATTCTTATTATCCTTGTACAACTTTAGCTCTCCACTTTTAACCAATACTTCCTCCATAGTCACTCCATTTTCAATAAGATCTTGAAAAGGCTTAGGACATTGCATCCTTCACTGATAGTTCATCTCATTACTCAAGCTATTTATAAATATGTCCATCTTTTCTTTTTTTGGTACACTTCAAGGATATCTAGCAAATACTATCCTCCATCTTTGTAAGAAAAGTAGGAATCCTTGTCCCTCTTTTTGCTTGGTGTTGCATCAGGTAATCATTGTAACCTCATGTTTGATATTGTACGAATAGTGTGTTACAAATTTAGAAGCCAGCTCTTCAAAAGTTCAGATGCCAGAAGGTAATTTTGAAAACCATTCCATGGCCATGCCTCCCAAACTTCTAGGGAATAATCTCATTAAATACCTACTGTCATGCATGAACTCCAAGCTCAATGCACAAAATTCCCTTAAATAATCTTGAGGATCAGATGCTCCTTTGTATTTATCATACTTAGGAAATACAACATTACTAGGGAATGGTATCATAATTAAACTCTTGTCAAATGGAAATGGACACAATGCCTCTATTGAAAAGGGTTTTGGAGCCCCACTTTGCTTTATTGTGTCCAATTGAGTTTGAAATAACTTAAATTTCTTATTCATGATGTCAAGTGGATTATCATTAACTTTCTCTTTCTTAATTTGATTGATGTCATAATCATGAGGGAGTTTAAGATATTTTTGGGCTCAGCCTAGAAAATATTTCTCCTTATCTCTCTCTAATGATTTCTCCACAAGATTCATGAAGTATGGGCTTTGTATGGCTTCATTAACTTTCTCATCGATAACATCATCAGTTGTTGGTTCACCATTGCCCCCATTGTTAGTGTTATATAACCCTTGATTGTTAGTGTCTATTCCTCCATTGTTGTTATTACCCTGATTGCCTTTGTTGGTTTGATTTGAACCTGAAATGACGGAATAAATCATGTTGGTTTCTACTCTTGAATGGGTTCTTCTGGTATTCTTGGGGCGATAAAAGCATCACTCGGGAAAGGAATTTCTTGCCTTAGTTAAGTTCCATCTACTTGCAAGGTTTTCTTTACATAATATGATTGAGTGAAAGCCGACATGAGCATACAAGCTCTTAAAAAATAGGCTTGATCTTACTTGCTTATAGCCAAATCCTTATAAAATTTTTAAAATTGCTCTAAACTAGAATTTATGACCAAGAAGAATATTGGAATAGATAAAACAACCAAAAGGGTATCTGAATATGAAATCAAAATTTTCTGAAACCCTCAGGGAATTCTCTTTGTTTGCCCTTTTTCATTTTTGGGTGTCACTTGCCTGTGTGTAGGCATAACTTAACAATTGATATGCGGTTACTGGAATATTAATAAGCGGCACTCTACAGGTCAGCAGGTGGCTTTTCTCTATTGATAGGAATTTCTTAATCTTTTCTAAGCATTTGTTGAAATGTCACTAACGTGGCTTCCTTATTGACAGGCATTTCTTGAATAGTCACAGGCATGAATTTATTGCATATAAGAAGTTTTTCTCTATGTGTAGGCCGCACTTTGCATACTAGGTTGTCAATTTCAAATTTTAAAAGTTATAAGATCAGGTCTGCAGAATATTCTTGCTTGAAAATGAAGTACAAACAAAACACACACATCAAATTTGTACCATATCCCTAAAACCACACTAAAAGTGTATGTTCTCGGTCATTTTTCACAAGTATGAACAAGAATATGTTCCAAGCAATCTACCTAGAGTCAGATTTGGCTTTTAAACACATTTGGCTCTACAAGGTAGCTTACTACTTATCAGGATTTAATGAATACTTCTGTTCTAAATCATTTCAAACTCTTTTTCCCACTTGTGGGCTTCCCACACGCATAAAAGCATGATTTTGCGCAATCCAAAAGAACTACTAGAGGAAGTGAAGAAACTTACACACAACCTAGTCACTCTCCTATTAAGGAAGAGTGTATTTTTTTTTTTATAGTGGGTTAGATACTACCACGGCTAAAGCAATTGTCTCCCACTTGGTTCAATCCCTCTCACCATCCTCGTAAGGAAAATCTCAGCAGACAGGCCCTTTGAAGATCTATATTATCTAGCATGTATAGAAAAGAAAGAAAATTGAACTTAGTCCAACAAGTTTGGGAATTTGGTTCACTTAGAAAGTGAAGAGCATATCCCTATTGTTGTTTTTTGTTCCAAACACTTCAATCAGATTTTGTTCTTTTTCAACCTCTAAACAAGGAGATTCTTATAAATGAAATGTTTGGTTAATTCCTTCCTTCCTTTCTACCAAATTAAACTAACATGTTTGGCTTTTTGATCCACTTCAAAAAATGGAGAGCATATGCCTGACGCTTGTTCAATTTGACAAATAGTAAGGTTTTTTAATTAATCTAGATTCAATGAAAGGCCACAATTTAAGCAAAGCAAGCTTGATGTGAGAAATACCTCTTTTTGTAGCTAGCAAAGTCTAGGTACTTTTTTGAGGTTTTTGGGATTTTTATTTTGCTCACTCACCTAGTGTTGATCATTCCCGCTTTGACTCCTCCAACAAATTAGTCCAACACAACCATAAAAAATGAAGGAAACCCAAAAGAACAATTGAAATTGCAAATTAAGTGTTTTTGACAAGATTTTTCCAACAAATTTCAACAACTTAATGCAAGCAAATTTAAGTCAAAGTAGGGAATTTCATCTTGTATGCATCCAACACTTTAATGTAATGTTTGTAAAGATCTTCTTCAAATTTCAAACTATCCAGAATCACAACAGTATGAATCTCTTTTAAACATTTGTTTTGGATTCTCACCTCTTTACTCTCTTGTGTGACTCTGCTTTTTGGTTTCCTGACTTTCCTGTGTTTGCTCATCTACAAGAAAAACATAGACAGAGAGTAAGAAAACAAATTTTAATGCTTTGACAACAAATTTAAGAAGAAAACACTAGGTGTCATTTATCAGCTAAAGTACGTCAGTTAACAATTAGCAGGCATGACTTTAAAATTCATAGGCATCACTTTCCAGTGACTCAAGTGATTTTTAAAGATCAGTAAGCATGACACTTTAAATGCTAGGCATTAAAAGTAGTGAAAATTGTGTACAATAAAATATTCAAAGCGGAAAATAATAACTATTAAGCATCATTTAAAGAATACTAGGTGTGACAGTTCACTATAAATTGTGCAATAAGAATCATCATAGGTGGCAAAGGATAGCTAATAGGCATTAGTTCTTAGATCACAGGCATCTCTCTACGCTCCCAGGCATAACACATTATCTCACAGGTGTCAAAAGAAATAAACGACAGAAGAGAAGGAATCTCGTAGGTGTCAATCAATTTCTTGTAGGTGTTGTTAGAATGCTAATAAGAATCATTAAATCCTTCATAAGCATCACTTCTCCTATTTTCTACAAAATTTTCATAAAAGTGAAACCAAAAATACACAAAACATGATAAAAATGATAGAAATGAGGCTCAAGGGCCCACAGTGGGCACCATTTGTGTGTGAATGTTTAACACCTTCATGAAATTAGGATAATCAACTACAATTCTATAAAAATACAATGCAAATTTAAGATAAGAATTGAAATTAACATCCATGACATCTCATGGTTCTCTATCCCATCTTGGTAAGTAGAGCTCTCAGCTTATTCTCTACTAGTGACAATCCTAGAATGAGAAAATGATAGTACAATGCTTAATCTAGATCTCAACTCTCAAATGATACAAAGATTCAATTCAAGTACTCTCAATTGCTCATAAATTTCGTATAGTGATGATTGTATGCACCCTAAAATGGTCGCCTAGACTTTGGGCCCCATTTATTCAATTTATCAATCCTGAATCATTTTGATCAATAATCAATATTTTCAACAATATCAATTTCTTGATCAAGTCTTAATTTCGATCATATATTGGATTTTTATCCTATGGGCTAACCATTTATCCTAAGTCTTTATTTGATTAAAAGCAATATTTCCTCCCCTTTTGATTAAATAAAAAGCCCCCATTTCCTCTTATCCTAAGTTGCACAAATAAAGCATTATTCCTATTTTACAAAAAAGGAAAAAAACACTTTTTATCTCATATGGACATAAAGTCAACTCTTATTTTCCTATTGGAGGATACTTGTGCACATAGATTGCTCCTCTTTCAAGCTCCACCGCTGATTAAGACTTTTTACCTCTTAATCTCAATGGTCCATTTCACCTCATTTCTTATAAAAGGAGAGCTCTCTCCTTCATTTGCATATCCACTTGTTTTATGCTAATGTTATGCTGCAGGTTTTAGGTGCATTTGGAGTTTGAAGACATTAAAGACTTGTTGCATTTCATTATAGTTGCATATTTGCTTTCATAGTTGCATAATAATGGCATCCTTAGTGTAGATTTCCTTTTATGCAATAGAATAAGCTCACATAGTCTAAATAGGAAGGCTTGATAATACTTGTTCTTTCCTTTCATAGCATAGTTTGTACTTTCCTTTCATAGTTTAGGTTGCATTCTCATATAGCTTACATTGCATTGCATTACATATTGGATTCTTGGAGATATTGGCATTGTTGCCCTTGTCTCCATTGTGAATCTCTCATTGTGTGGTTGACTAGCAAGGTCACAAGTTTGTAGCTCTAGCTGAGAGCAATTTTCAACCTTGCAACTCCATGCATAGAGAGCTATGAGTCACTTTGTGAGGCCTCATTCTTGAGCAACCTTGCATGTAATGGTTCATAGAAGTGCACCATCTTAGTGTGTACATTTCTGGCACTCACCGTGGGGCTGAGTAGATTAGCTTTGTCCCTTTAATTCTGTACTTTTCATCAAATTTTTTGTCAATTTTTGGCTTGGTTTTCAGTCTCTAGTTTTCAGTCTCAGAGTATCGCGTGATACTTATCAGAAATACCGCGTGATATACCTTTATATAGCGGTGTGACACTTCGCGCGAGAGAAGAATCACCCGCCACTACTGATAAATATCGCCTGTTATTGGGCGAAGTACCACCAGCCCATAGTGAGAAGTATCGCGCGACTGAGAAATATCGCATGACTGAGAAATATCGTGCGACTATAGGAAACTGTGTCGCGCGATACTGGTGAAGTCTAAGAAATATCACCTGGTCTGACAAAGACTTGCATTTCCAGTTTTCTCATCCGAATTTGATTATTTTAGCTTGCTGTTTTATTTTGCTATGTTTAGATAGGTCTAACCCGCATCTTTTAGCTTAAATCTAAGAGTTTATTGCATGTTTACATTTGGATTTGGATTTTGCTAACCTTGTGGGTCTAACAAGTTATGTTTGTAGGTTCTCTCATTTGCTTGAAAATTGCTAAAAATGCATGTCAAAGAGGGCTACTAACAATTTTTGCAGGGCTGTCCAAGTATAAAAACAAATTTATTTATTTTATTTTTTTCTTGCTTGTTTATTTGCCTTCCTTTCAAGTGTGGCATTCACTAATTATATTAGGAATCTTTAAAACCTTGTGAAAGAGATTTTGAGGTGGTAGGAGAAGTATGCTCTTCACCTTTAGGTGAACCAGAAAATCTTGACCCATCTTAAGGTTTTGGAAGCAAGGGAGTAGTTGAACCTCTTTGCTTGGTGTGTTTGGGAGAGATTCTTGAGATAGGGGAGTATGCTCTTCACCTTTGTGGTGAACCAAAAACTTTGAACCTCAAGAGTTGATCTATTCTTTGTTTAGTTTAGGATCCTTTAGCGGGCCTGCTCTTGAGCAATCATGAGGAACGACTCAAGTGGGGACAACCTTGTCATCATTTTCCTTGGTGGCAAGTGATTCCAACTCACTATAATCTCAAGGCTATCAAGGATACCAAAAACCTTGGTAGACATAACACTTGTCTTCATTTGATGTGAGTAGCTCATGGGATTGCGACCATGGAGAAAACATTGAACAAGAATGCTTAAGGTACTCTTGAGGCTGTGAGGTCCTAGTCCTTTTTATGAGGAGCAAGAGGGGTGTTGTGAACATAAATCCTTATTAAGAACTATTAGATAGAAGCCACCTTATTTTAGCCACTTATCTTCTTAGTGCAAGGATTGATCCAAGTGGTTTACCCAGATCACCTTAAGATACTCACCATATGTGTCCCTTTGGTTGTGACATTTGACATTTCCATGACAAAGCCAACATCTCTTGTGGGTAACCACTTGGTGTGAGGTGAGGGGGCATCAAGTTGTGGGCTAAGTTGGTAAGTATTGAGCCTTGACTTTTTAGGATAGATTTGCTTGAAGTGTCTTCGATTGTGTGATACCAGTGCAAATGTTCTTACATACAAACAATCGGTAGCATTCATAGGGTGTTGTTTCAATTCTGATATCACAAGTGTTTGTCTTGGCAAGGTTGCTTTTGCCCTTGTTTCAAGTGTTTGAGACCATGTTTTAATCCCTTACTGTTTGCAAACCTGCCAAAATTCTGCTGATATTGTGACTGAAACCGAAAACATCAACCCTCAGACTAGAAATTTTGACCAAACAGACCCAAAAAATGCAAATTTTACACAATTCTGGTCAAGAGTTAAATAATTCTGCAATAGTATCGCGCCCTGTAAAGCGAAGTATCGCGCGATACTTCGCGCTTGCTAGAAATATCGCCCGCTTTGAAGAGAAATATCACATGATAGTTTGCCCCTGATGGACTATCACCCGACCTTCCTGGAGTATATTGCCCACCAGTGTTGAGGTATATCACCTGGCTTCAGGTGAAGTATCACGCGATTATAGGTTTATTGCCCCAGTAGCCTAGAGTATATCGCCTGGTTTATTTTTATCGTGCTTAAATTTTGGTCAGTTTCAGTTGCTGTTAACCAGGCTAGGTCTTAGAGTAGGCTTCTCACCCTGATGTTTGAGGCCTGTCGTGACTCTAAATTTCTAGTTTTAGTCCTCCGGGATAGCATCATTTGATTTACAAAATCACCTTGAAATAATTGCCAAATTAGAAGGTCATTCTTGGTGCCAAGGTTCATCTCTAAGATTGTTAGCTACATTCTTGGAAAATTTTAGTACTCTTATTGTCCAAATAATTTTCATCTCAATTTCAATTATCTTTTGGCCTAGTCCAACCTCCTGATTCAAAAGTGCAAGGGTAGTCACCTTTTGATTTGAAGCACCTCTTTGACAGTGTTGGTAAAGCCCTTTTTTTTCTTCTCGTTTCTTTTTTTGGACAATAGAGGATTTTGATTATCCTAGTTTGGCATTGACACTTTGAGAGGTCACCTTTTCATTGAGAGTATCTTTCTTTCATGTCAGTTATGACAAGGTACCAAGTCAATCAAGGGAAGCGACCCCCTATTGCCTTTAGTTAGTTACCACCTGTCAAGACTCGTCGACAACCTAAGGAAAAAGGTCCCCTTTTTGATCAATCTCCTAAGAGTGAATCTGAGGTTTGTTTTAATCTGGGAGCTAATCCTAGTGAAGTGAGCACCTCTTTCATACCACTCTCATCAAGCATGGACATGAGTTACACTTTTACCCAACAACAAAGAGAAGCCATGAATCAAACTCTTGAGGATATCTTACAATGACACAGAAGAGAGTATGGTGGTTCTTCTCATGCTAGTCCACCCGGGTCACCTCCCAACAATGCAAGGTATTTTGATGCTCACCAACGAGCTGAGAGACATCATAAGCAGGGTCACTTAGATTCAGGGTCACAACACGAAGACCAGAACAATGAATCTAGTGATCACCACATAAACACAACCAATGCAATAAGACATTCAAGACAATCCTCCCCACTTAAAGACACCTCTTGATATGCAAATACTAGATTGAGAAGCATTGAGAGAGAGAAGCAAGCCTACTTAGATGAACAAGCTACTAAAAAGGAAAAATTCAGACAACTAGAGGAAGAAGAACATGCATTGTTGGATATACAGAAAAGAGTCACCCAAGAAAAAGAAGATAGACTCTATGCACAACAACTCCAAAGCCAATTTAACGGGAGGGAAGCCAATAGTGGGACCAACTCACCCCCATCTACCCCTTCCCCTAGCCCTAGAAGAAGATCAAGGACACCCTCATGGTCCCCAAGTCCTAGAGGAAGAAGGGCTTCAAGATATGACCATCATAGGAGACAGTCATCTCATAGACATTCAAAGCAACCCTCCCAACGCGCACATCATGGCTCACAACATGGAGGAAGTTATGCTAAATTTGATCATATGGACTTCATGACTATGCAACAAGAACCATCCTTTTAAGCATATGTGGAGCAATATGTGGAACAAAACAAAGACTAATTCTTGGAAAGTCTTATCAACAAAGGTGCTAAATTTCCATATAATTTTGATGTTCACCAAAAGATCAAGAAACAAAGCCCTTCAACTGATGAGGTGATCTTACAAATGCAAAAGGATATAGATAGGATGAAGGCTCCCAAGAGCACGTTTCATTTGGACTCCATATGTCCTAACCCCATTGACAAAAGTGTGGTGATGGTAGAATTCCCTAAGAAAGTTGAGTTCCCAACATACGACAAATATGATGGCACTAGTGACCCTCATGACCATGTTCGACAGTTCTACATAATGAGCTTTTCCTTTCACCATGAAGACTCCTACTTGATGAGATTATTCCCAAGGAGTTTAAAAGGTCAAGCCATGGAGTGGTTCACCAACCTTTCCCCTCCAGTAAAGACATTTAAAGAACTTGTCCAAAGATTTGTTCATCATTTTGCTTACAACTTATCAAGGTCGGTCACAATGCTTGATTTGTGTAAACTTAAGCAAAATCAAGGGGAATCTTTTGTCACATTTTTACAACAATGTAGGCGATTGTGTTCGAAATACCCAAGGACAATCCCTAAAGAGGAGAGAATTGATATCATTGTGAGCAATCTAATACCAGAACTCAGATATGAAGTCAAGAAAATCTCATTTAATTCCTTTGATACTATGGTAGAGGTGGCATGTCGCATTGAGGATGTCCTAAAAGAACAAGGAATTTTGGCTAAACCAACAAATAATAATAATAGCCAAAATAACAATACTAATGGTAACAAGGACAAAAAGAACTCCTATTGGAACAAAAACAAGCAAGTGGTCAATGACGGAGTTGTTGACTCATCTCAGGTCAAAAATGAAGGAGTTCTTAACCTCTCTCATGCAGTTCAAGCTATGAAGCTGCAAACGTCTTCAACACAACAAGACAAACCTAAGTATCAAAAGAGATCTAAAATGGAGAAAAGACAATTTACCAAATTGGGAGAATCTTATGCAGATGTTTTTAAGACATTAGTTGCTCATAATTTGGCACACCCACAGGATCTTACAAAACATCCCATACCAGATCCTTTACCTCATTGGTGGGATCCTAAGGCTTTTTGCATTTTCCATAATGGGATTGGACACAACATAGAAAATTGTTTTAAACTCAAGCATCTTGTCCAAGACCTTATTGAGAAAGGACAATTACAAGTGGATGGGTTAACTACTAATGTAGATCATAAAGCCTTTAAAGAGCCCTTTCCTAAATATGAGAAAGGAGAGAATTTTAACAATAAGAATGGCAAGGCGGCTATCAACTACACCTACACAAACGCGGAGAACGTTATTAACATGCTTGAAGTTGTGGATGATAGTGTCAACATGATGAGAGGGAAAGATCCCTATGGACATAATATGGACTCAACTCCTATGACTGATGAAAGACCTGCTGTGGTGATAAGAGGTCCTCACTCACAAAGAATGCCCCAGTCCCTCAATGCTATCACTAGGGGATAGGTGCAAGTGCCCATTATCATTAGAGGTCCTAGCACTAGCAAGTCTAAGTAGCCCATGTCCAAAGGTGCTCCTCCCAAATCTGTCGTTGGTCCTGATTCCAATTATAATCTTATTGACCAGCTACAATGTACACCCGCGTAGATTTCCATTTTTGAGCTTTTAGAATTATCTCCTAAGCACAAGCGCGTCCTTGAGGATGCTTTGCGAGTAGCCAACGTCCCTAACAACTTAGATATTGATCAATTCTAAAACATGGTCAACCATTTGGCTAGCCCTCATTACCTCACCTTCTCCGAAGAAGATTACAAATCCATCAGTCACCCACATAATTTGGCCTTACACATCGAAGTCATGATTCATAAAACCCGTGTTAGGCATGTACTGATAGATGGGGGTGCAGGGCTCAATATTTGTACCTTGAGTTTGTTGTTGGCTCTAAGATATTCCAAGAATGTCATTGACACAAGGAAAAGGATCACAATCAAAGCATATGACGAAGCAGAAAGAAGTTCTAAGGGATTGGCTATTTTGCCTATTCGCATTGGTCCCGTAGAAAAAGATATATTATTTCAAATTGTTGATGTTGGACCTCTAGCCTACAATATTTTGCTAGGTAGGCCATGGATTCATGAAATGCAAGCAGTCCCATCAACATATCACCAGTGTGTTAAGTTTCCCCATAACGGTGTAGAAATTTGTATCCCTGGAGATAGTGCTTTATCAGTTAATAACATTTCTGCAGGATCACATGTACCTTTGAATAGGGAAGCTGACAGTCCTAGTAGTTCACTTGAACAATACAAGCAGAAGTTCAAGACCATTGATCTTGGGATGGGAGATTATAAAATGGATTCTCTTACAAACATGCCAATCTCTCCTAGGTCTTATGGGAGACCATCCCCAAATGTGAAGCCTTCATCATTAGCAATGATATTATTTGGGAAATTTGTTGAGTCTTCGGTCCCCATTCAAGAAGAGAAAGAGGAAGTTGCTGTAAGGGACTAGATCTATCATAAGGAGAAATACAAACATAATGAGAATTTTGCTCCTTCACCTGAAGCTTATGGGAAAGGGTATACACTGGTTAAAAATATGGGATATCTAGGATATGGTCCCCTTAGTCATAGGCTGGACACTAAAGCTGAGCCTCTTGATCATGCTCTTTTTGGATGAAAGAATAAGTCCACGATTGGCTTAGGTTTTGAGAATAAGAAGAAGAAAGGTGTCCCTGTCCCAGCTGTAACGGACAATGACAGTGACTCAGATTATACGCCTGATCTTTCCAATCAACAAGATGTGTCTGATGATTGGGTGCCCTCAATGAATCTCCTTTGGGGAGATTCCATAGATTTGATACTTGATAGTCCTACTATCCCAGCTGCGACGGATAGTGACTGTGTGACTGCTAGATTGACAAAGGAAAGTGTTATTGTCCTAGCTGCGATGGATAGTACCAATACTATCACTAGAGAGGGGGAAACCCTTCCTAACCTTGAGGCTTCTACATCACGAGGCCTAAATGATGACTCAGAGATAGACTCCCATGAATATGAATGGGACTCACTTTTAGATGCAACAGTTGATCTGGACGTAGATATTGTCCATGCTTATAGTACCCAACCTGATGCGACTAACGATCCTAGTGTAGGACTAGAGGATTGCACTCCTCAAATCACCTTAGTGGATGACGCTTCATTTGATAGGATGAGTCCTAATTCAGGTATCTTAGGAGAAGACTTGAGGAACTCTGATTATATGGTCACCAGAGATGATACCTTTCGCATAAACAACATCGAACCTGCCATTGACTTACCCCTTGTTCACTTTGACCTAATTGACTGGTCTCAGCGCCATCAAGAGCCCACATTCCTCACCTTCCACAATGATTACGAAATTGCCTACTATTTGAATGCTCTTGAACCTGTGGCTACTTCCACCGGTGAACCAACAACCAGCATGATAGAGCTTGATATTAAGTACCTCAGTCTCAAAATAAAAGAAAAAAAGAAAAATTGGTCTGATGGTGAAAACTACTTTGTGGCGGTGTCAGAACCAAAAATAGTAAAAAAAATGACGCATCTGAGGGTGAAAACCTCTTTGAGGCACCTAAGGATGGGGTACTTAATAACTTGCCGAGTTATTTCTAGGATAGATCATCAATATTGATTGAACCAACAAAGCCAGTCAATTTAAACACAGAAGAAAATCCTCAGATAGTCCATCTTGCTCAATCTTTATCAGAGGAAGAGACCAAGGCATATGTATAGTTTTTACAGAAAAATAAAATTAATTTTGCATGGACCTACTCAGACATGCCAGGGCTTGACACGAATCTCATAATGCATCACTTATCCATAGCTCCAAGAGTCAAGCCAGTAAAATAGAGATTAAGAAAAATGCATCCACATGTAGCTCTACTTGTCAAAGGGGAATTAGAAAAACTTTTGAGAGCTGGATTTATTAGAGCCATCGATTATGTAGAATGGATCTCAAACATAGTACCTGTCTCCAAACATGATGGGTCCATTCATGCTTGCACAGATTTTAGAGATTTAAATAAAGCATGCCTAAAGGATGATTTTCCACTTCCAAACATTGACATGATAGTGGACATGACGGCGGGCTATGACATATACTCTCTAATGGATGGTTTCTCAGGGTATAATCAAATCAAAATAGCTCTTGAAGACCAAGAGAAAATAGCATTCACATATGCATGGGGAACCTATTGCTGGAACATCATGCCATTCAGATTAAAGAATGCAAGAGAAACCTACCAAAGAGCTATGATGACTATCTTTCATGATATGATGCACAAAAACATGGAAGATTATGTGGATGATACCTTGGCAAAATCAAGAAAAAGGGACACACACCTCAATGATCTGGAAGTAATTCTAGATATGCCGCAAAAGGTATCGAGGTTGACCCCAAAAAGGTCCAAGCAATTCTAGATATGCCACCCCCTCGAAATATCATCCAAATGAGAAGTCTTCAAGGACGTCTTCAATCAATTAGGAGGTTTATTTCTCAACTCGCAGATAGGGCACAACCCTTTAACAAGACATTACATAAGGGTGCTTCTTGTGTTTGGAATGAGGATTGTCAAAAGAGCCTAGATCAGATCAAACAATACTTGGCTAATCCTCTGATCCTAATGCCTCCTATTCTAGGGAAACCATTGATCCTATATATTTCAGCTACAGACACTTCCCTGGGGGCATTGTTGGCTCAATTAGATGATACTGGGAAAGAACGGGCCATATACTATATCAGCCATACTCTCATCTCCCATGAGATCAATTACAATAATATTGAGAAGTCTTGTCTGGTAGTGGTGTTTGCTTCTCAAAAGTTGCACCACTACATGCTTGCTCATACCATACATTTGGTTGCCAAAATTGATCCCCTTAAATACTTGCTTAGTAAAGCTGCCCTGACAGGTAGACTCGCTAAATGGATGATGGTCCTAACTAAATTTGACATAGAGTATGTTGAAAGGAAGGCAATAAAAGGACAAGCTATTGCTGACCAATTAGCTGATTTCCCAATTCAAGATAGTATGTCAGTCCAAGTGGAATTCCCAGACAAACACATGTTGTATACAACTACTCGCACTTGGACAATGTTCTTTGATGGTTCCCGCATGCAAAATGGATTAGGTGCTGGAGTGTTATTTGTTTCTCCACATGGGTGCAACATTCTGAAGTCTTACAAACTATTATTCCCATGTACCAATAATATTACAGAATATGAAGCTTTAACTAATGGCTTGAGAATGGCTATAGAATGGAACATCACAGAGTTACATGTCTTTGGGGATTCCCAGTTAATCATCAACCAAGTCAATGAAGAATATCAAACCAAGGATGATAACTTGATACCTTATAAAAAGATGGTTGATTCTTTGAGACGCTACTTCACCTTTGTAACGTTTCAACAGATCCCTAGGATAGAGAACAAAGCTGTAGATGCCATGGCCACATTAGCTTCACTTCTTTAGTTGGAGACACATGAATCTAGATTTGAAATCCTAGTGGAAGAGCTACACCATCCCATCTTTGACTCATCTGAAAGCCATGTCATTTGTACCATTGTCACACATGAGTCTTCCCGATATGGTGCTATCTATTCATATCTTCGTGATGGCATCATCCCCGACACATTCAACCGCTCTGAACACCGAAACCTCATCCGTAACGCCTCTCGCCACACCCTCATCTCTGGTGATTTATATAGGAGGGGTTTAGATGGGATGCTCCTTAGGTGCTTAGAAAAGGAGGAATCCAACCAAGCGTTAGATGACACCCACGAGGGCATTTGTGGTGGACATTCTAATGGTCTTGCCATGGCCCGAAGGTTGCTTAGGGTGGGATATTATTGGCCCACAATGTAGATAGATGCAGTCACCTTTGCTAAGTCATGTGAAAAATGTCAAAAACATGGCAACCTGATTCATGCTCCAGGTAGGGAGCTGATCCCTTCTGTTTCTCATTGGCCATTTCAGCGCTGAGCCTTTGATCTGGTTGGGTAGATCCATCCCAACTCATCAGGTGGACACAAGTTCATTATTACTGCCACTGACTACTTCACAAAATGGGTGGAAGCTGTGCCACTTTCTGTTGCTTCAGGGAGGACCATTTCTTTGTTCATTTTGAATCATATCATTTGCCGATTTGGAGTGCCTTCTGAGATCATTACTGACAATGGAGGTCAATTTAAGAATAAGGACCTAAAGCACCTATGAAAAAAGTTTAAAATCAAGCAACATTGGTCCTCCATCTATTTTCCACAGGGAAACAGACAAGCAGAAGCCTCTAACAAAACCATTCTTAAGATTCTTCATAGGACAGTACACAAGAATGGTAGGGATTGGCACTTACAAATCAATCCAGCACTATGGGCTTACAGAACAAGCATTCGCACACCTATAGGAGCCACTCCTTTCTCTCTCACCTATGGCGTTGAAGTAGTATTACCTTTAGAAGTCAAGATACCATCACTTAGAGTCTCACTCAAAGGTTTGATTACAGATGAGGATTACCACGCCATGAGGTTACAGGAACTAGAACTTCTAGATGAGAAGCGTAAGGCTTCCTTTGATCATATGCGAGTGTATCAAAAGCGTATGTCCAAGGCATTCAACAAGAAGGTTCACCCTAGAGAATTTCAAATAGGTGATCTTGTTTTGCGAGAGAACCCTAAGAACCAACAAAATAGAGAGCAAAAGGGCAAGTTTGAACCTAACTGGCTTGGACCATATGTCATCACAGCTGCTTTTGGTACTGGTGCATATTTACTATCAGATCCTGATGGAGAAAAGCTCCCTGATCCCATCAATATTGTGCACCTCAAGAAGTTCTATCCTTGATGCCCAGTCTGTCTGGGGGCATCCTTTGTACATATTTTATGATCCTAAAAAAATACCAAAAAAATTCATATATGATGCTGAAAAAAATCCTAAAAAGCATAAAAAGTCCTGAAAAAATACAAAAAAATCAAAAAAATAAAAAAATCCAAAAAATGAAAAAAATGAAAAAAGAATCCAAGTGGTGAAAACCTGGAAACAGGCGCTACTTGAGGCCTTTGCACTCCTATTTGTTAGCATGCACTTTCGACACTTCGCCTTTCTCCATCATGCCTTAACCTTGTTTGGCTTACTCTGGAATTGGTCTTTGTCTTTGTCTAGGGGGCATAACTATTAGCATTGGTCCTTTAGGTGCATTTGTCTCTTGGGGCATTTCACAACAGGTGTTTTTCAACACCACCCCAAACTATATTTTTCAACACTACCCTTGCGTCGAGTGTTTCTTAAACACTTATCAGATGTCTTTCCCTATAGTCTAAGTATGATGTAATATTTCTCATTTGCAGATGTGATAACCAGAGTTTGACTCTATGACCAACACACACACACTTAAACAATCAACTCGCTGACGATATGATGACTTTATTTTTTTTTGTGTGTTGTCTATGAGGATTTATTTGATGAGTGGTCTCTCCCTGAGAATTTTTCGATGATGCATAGCTAGAAGACTAAGGGTATGAGAACATGTTTTATTTCTTTATCTTCTTGTGGGTATATTTTGTTGATCCTAACTATCATGAGCATTTATGCTGGTCTTACTTAACACTATGGATTGACAAGGAATTATCCTTGACTGTTTTGCGAGTGTATGCTTTTAGCTATCCTGACTTTCATGTGTCCTGATACCAGCATAATCTCACCATATCAAACTTAGGTGATCCCACTGCATTAGTCATCTCGACCTATACGTCTTTGATGCCTAGGTGGGAGTCCCACATTTCTATCTGATAAAGATCATATTTATATCCACATAGTTACGCTAGTGTGCATTGTATGATCTTACGACGCTACCAATAATGCTCGATGATGATAATTAGATGTCTATAGGTGTTGTGACCTTGTAAGTCAACCACTTTCATAGTAGTTTGCATTTTTAAGTTCATGTTAGTCTAGTGTTGCATTTTGCATATGGAGAGAGCTCTCCTTTTCATCTTACGTGGACCTGTCAGTCGACTGCGCTCACCCTTTTCTTCTTCTCGATCATGTCTTTCACTCCTTGTTCTTTTCATCTTGAATCTATTCCTGTTCATCACAAGGGGTTAATCATATCATCATATCTATATCACAACTGTCATTTTCAAGAAATATGAGTCTATATCATACACATGAGAATTAAACATACATCTATGAGAGAGAACATACATAAGCACATACATAAACATTTTGAGCAAAATGGCAAGACAATATACATAAACTGATACATCCATCACAAGTGAGACAAATACACATGATACATCGAATATCCAGTAATCTCATAAATCTATAACAATGTCATGATATACAATACAATATGAGATCTCAAAATCTAGATCAAAAGTTTCAAAATATGTCCAAAACATCTAAAACCTAAGACTCGCTACCACCCTCATGAGGAGCTCGTGGTGGTGGAGGAGGCATAGCTCTCCTATCGAGTACCACATCTAATACCCCTTCCCACTGAGAGTATGATGGTGCTCTCTCACCCTCTGGGATGGCCTGCAGATATAACTCGTGATAATAGGCTGCTCTCGCTAACTCTCATTGGAGCTCCAGTGCCTTGGCCTGTGCCATCGCCTCACGGTGTGCTATCTCTGCCCTAAGATCAGATATCTACTGATCCCACTCTACCCTCAGATCCAGTAGCTGTTGATCTCTCACGGCTATAGTAGTCCGGAGCTACTGTATCTCTGCCTCCTGAGCCTATATCTAGGCTCTCAGATCCTCTCCCCCCGCAGGCTGATCCTGTTGTGCCTCAGCCTACCGGCGAGCTGATCTCGCCTCCTCCTCGGGTGTCACTGATCACTATCCCCGTGACCATTTCTAGCCACCTAATCTTGACCCCTCTCCTCTCTCCATCCTCCTCCCTCTCCCCCTCCTGCCATCTCCTCCATCCCCTCCCTCTCCCCCTCCCTCTCCTCCGTCGCCTCTATCTCCTCCATCTCCCCCGTCACCCCCTCCGTCTCCTCCTGGCACTGGTACCTATGCATTTGGTACTATAAACCGAGAGAATGGAACCCTTCACCACTCTGCTCTGTAGGCTCCATCAGCCCCTGCATCTGCCATATCTGGGAAATACTCCCAGGGCTCACTCCTGATACCTGCTGTCTCCGCGACAGCCTGCTGATAATCCAACATGGGTAGCCACCCATGACCCTCCTCATCTTTGGCCTTGGCATATGTGGTAGTCTCTGTCGAGACTCATTGAACTGCCACCATACCTGAGTGATGCAGAATCTCTCTATGATCTCTGCATACCGACCTACCAGTGGCCGACTGCACAACATATAACTCAGCTCATCAGCTGCATCTCCCCAAACCTCAACCTCCCTGTAGGGCCTCCATGTGAATGAGGCTATCTCATCTAGAATCTGTCTGTAGTATGTCACATCCCCAGAATGGGCATGTGATATGAACCCGAGATACTTATAAATATAGGGGTACCTCCTCTCCCTTGGCTGAACCTTGGGGCGCACCACAGCGATGTGCTCCCATGCCCATACCTATGCCAGGATGGCACCACATGCCCATGTCTGACCATCTTTGTAGATGATCTCGTGCAGCTCATGGTACATCTTTGCCAATATGGCAGGACCCCATGCCATCCATCGTGGCCTACCAACCAAGTCCACCAAAAGTTGAGCCCATCTGAGTGAGAAACCCTTCTGATTGCGGTCAGTCATCAGGATCTAAGAAATGATAGATGCCACTATGCATGGCACTGGATAGTCTCTACCGAAATCATCTATCAGCCTCTCCTAGCTGATATGTCTATCCAGAATAGTGACATCCTGGAACATCTCCTCAACCAGTCAGTGCCCCTCAGTGGCATCCTGATCATAGTACACCTGTGCCAACAAATGAATCATGTCAATTTTTATCATATGGAAATATTATATTTATGACTAGATCTTAAAACATGATTATACTCATTGGCTCGCCATGACATGGCACTCGTAAGATCCTGTAGACATCCTCCAGAGTGATCGACGCCTCTCCAGTCGGCAGGTGGAAGGTGTTGTGCTCACTATGCCATCTCTCGGCAAGAGCAGTCAACAACCCGTGGTCCGCTCTGATGTATGGATACCTCAGTAGATACCGGAATCCCATCGCTCTAATGTCGGCACTGCTTGGATCGTCTAGATCCTGGACACACCGCAGTCCTGTCACCTTCGGCGCTCTGATGATGAGCGCCAAAAAAAACCTCCTGCAAGCCAAAACCGAGCCAGTTGTTAGCACATATCATGATGGATGTCCAAAAACTCAGTATAAAACATCCCAAAAATGTAACATTGTCTAGACCCATGTCATTTTTGCTCAAAAATGCATTAAAAATCAAAATTTTATACTGGGCAATATTCTTTTTTTGGAGAAGTATCGCATGATATTTCTCCCTATAGCGAGGCGATAAACCTTATATCGCGCGATACTTCACCCAGTATCATGCGATCTTTCACCCAGTATCATGTGATACCGGTGCCTTAGGTCACGCGATACTTTGGGGACCCGCGAAGTATCGCGCGATACTTCTCCCCAAAGCGCGCGATACTTCTAAAGTATCGCGCGATATTTCACCTAGCAAAAATTTTTGAAATTTAAAAATTTGAAAAACGTGCTAAAATAAGCTATTAAATGCAAAAAATGACTCAAAAAGCTTAAGTTTTTCGAAAACATACCGGGGCAGGATAGTGTGGTGGCCGGTTGTGCAACCGGGCGTGCTCGAATCGATGCCTGTGGACGGGAACTCCTACTTGCTGAGCCATTTTCTCTCTCTAAAGCTCTGAAATTCTCAAATCGCTAGAAGACAAATGATTTTTAAAAATGACATTTTGACCCCTTTTATAGCCTTTTGACCTTTTGACCTCATTTTCAAAACACCTCAAAATTGTGCAAAAATTGCAACCCTAGCTAATTTCGACGTCCTGGATCCATTTTCAGACTTGAAATTGAAATCCGAGGTCATCTTGATAGTCAAAATCACATTTCAAAATCTTCCCCCTTCTGTGCAGTTGACTGATCTTTTGAGGCCTAATACTTTGATCTTTGTTGGGGCATCGTCATTTCTTCATTTCCATGTCTTCCAAACTTCTAGTCTTTCATTCATATTCATTCTATTCCCTCATTTCTCACATTTGACTACATCTTTTTAGTCAAGCTGGGGCATGTTTTATTGCCTAGTGGTTAACCTATTGACCCTTACCTTCAATTATGATTTCATTCTGATTTGATCAAATCCTTATCAATTCACTGTTCTCCTCTCTACCTGATTTTGATTTTGATTCCGAGGGGGCAGTACCTATGGGATTCTCATCCCTGATTCTCTTGATTCTCTTGATTCAGACATCTTTTGTGAACTTTTGCTCAAATTTGAGATTTTTATCTCTTACTTTGAATGTGATCCCGAATCGACCTCATGTTCAAAGGCTTTTGTTTATGCTTTGTTTGGATATGATCCCGAATGGACCTCATATCTGAGTTATTTTGTGATCCCAAATCGATCTCAGATTTCAATTCTTCTTTGACTGCATGTATTCCCAAATTGATCACACATTAGTCAAAGAGGGGCAAATGTATGCACCCTAAAATGGTCGCCTAGACTTTGGGCCCCATTTATTCAATTTATCAATCCTGAATCATTTTGATCAATAATCAATATTTTCAACAATATCAATTTCTTGATCAAGTCTTAATTTTGATCATATATTAGATTTTTATCCTATGGGCTAACCATTTATCCTAAGTCTTTATTTGATTAAAAGAAATATTTCCTCCCCTTTTGATTAAATAAAAAGCCCCCCTTTCCTCTTATCCTAAGTTGCACAAATAAAGCATTATTCCTATTTTACAAAAAAGGAAAAAAACACTTTTTGTCTCATATGGACATAAAGTCAACTCTTATTTTCCTATTGGAAGATACTTGTGCACATGGATTGCTCCTTTTTCAAGCTCCACCGCTAATTAAGACTTTTTGCCTCTTAATCTCAATGGTCCATTTCACCTCATTTCTTATAAAAGGAGAGCTCTCTCCTTCATTTGCATATCCACTTGTTTTATGCTAATGTTATGCTACAGGTTTTAGGTGCATTTGGAGTTTGAAGACATTGAAGACTTGTTGCATTTCATTATAGTTGCATATTTGTTTTTATAGTTTCATAATAATGGCATCCTTAGTGTAGATTTCCTTTTATGCAATAAAATAAGCTCACATAGTCTAAATAGGAAGGCTTGATAATACTTGTTCTTTCCTTTCATAGCATAGTTTGTACTTTCCTTTCATAGTTTAGGTTGCATTCTCATATAGCTTACATTGCATTGCATTACATATTGGATGCTTGGAGATATTGGCATTGTTTCCCTTGTCTCTATTGTGAATCTCTCATTGTGTGGTTGACTAGCAAGGTCACAAGTTTGTAGCTCTAGCTGAGAGCAATTTTCAACCTTGCAACTCCATGCATAAAGAGCTATGAGCTACTTTGTGAGGCCTCATTCTTGAGCAACCTTGCATGTAATGGTTCATAGAAGTGCATCATCTTAGTGTGTACAATGATGCTATGCACTTGAATTCTCTAGTATATTTATGCTCTCAAAATGACTCTTATTTATAGTAAAATCCTAAGGGTAAGGTGTAGAGTTATTTAATCATGATTTACCCTTCGTTGAGTCAAAAAATTTGCAATGTTTTTAAATGGGGGGACAATTTAAATGTTTGTCTCAAAGGTTTGCACAAAAAGACAAAATTGAGTGGTTGAGATTCAAAGTTGAAATGTGTGATTGAGATTCAACTATTTTGGAGTGATCCAAGTGCTTTTGTTCTCAATTCTCATTGGTTGCTCTAATTGTTGTTGAAAGATATTAAGATTAATTAAATTCCATTAATTAATTAAATTAGCCATGTAAGGGAATAGGTTCAATTTGATTTTTGATTTAAAACTATATAATTAGATGATTACAATCAATTATATAATGTTTTTAACCCCTTTAAGCTTGTATTTAATTATTTAATATCATTATTTGATTTTTTCTTTGATTTTAATGATCTTGTCCCATTTTGATTAATAAATATCCATTTAAAATTGATTTGATCCCTTTTTATGAGAATTAGAGCATTTGGTTAAGATTTATGGATTTGAATGATTCTAAGCACTTGCCCAGTTTTTGATGTCTACAGTTATCGACACAACTTCCCACTCCTTCTTCTCCAACATATCAACTAGCTTGTGAAGATTACTGGTAGAATATTTCATGCATTTCATAGAGTACTTGAGCAGGTTTTCCAACATTTTTTCAATGCATTCAATTCTAGCCAGAATTTAATAGGGTCAAAAAAGTCTTGAGAGTATTCCTTACCCTTGTTATGAATTTTATCCATCAAACTCTAATACTTGGTCTCCAAATCCTTATTCTAGGTTTTAACATTCACAATCTCCTAAAAACATCAATTTTCATTCCTAAAAGAAAAGAGGGCTTTAGCTTTAACAATATGTAAAAAACCCAGAGACAAATCCTCTTTATCATTTAGGTCCTCCATTCCCATGGACACATAATCCATTCTATTAGCACTACTCTGACTAAAGTGCTTATTATTCTGATAGTTGGAAATCATTTCAGTAGTGTACAAGATGTCTTAATTTCCTCCCTCCATCTTATCCTCTCCATTGTAACTTCTCTAATCACTTTGACCATCATCCTTGGGGTCCTTCTAAAGGGTATCCTTCTTATTTTTCTCAGAAATTGTATCCTTATCATTGTTATTAGGAAAATCTACTCTAGCCTTCTTATTCTCCTTAGAATCTTGAATCTTCTCCCTATTAGAAGGGTCAAGATCAATAAATATCTTACCACTTCTTTGGTTAGAATCCAATTCAAAAATAGGTTCTTCTCTAATGCCATCATTAGGGTCCTCATCCTTTCCAACAATATCCTCTCTTCCTTCCACATCAGAATTATTGGCTTTTTTATCCCCCATATCCTTAGTTTCCTCCTTAATCTCTTGCCCATAGTCCTCATAGTTCTCCATCTCATCCTTGGAAGCTTCCCTTGAGGAAGACATGCTTGTTCCATCAACATTCATAGCCTTAGTTTTCTTTTTTCCAATTTCCTTTTTTCTTGAGCTAGGGAACTTGGATTCTTCATCCTCAGTAGACTGGTCGCTAGGATCCATCTCCTCATTTACAGAGCTCAAAGAATATTCAACCATCACATCATTCTTCTTATTCAAAGATAAAGGAGGATCATCAATCAGCTGAGAGTCAATTTTTTTTCTTTTTTGACTGGTGAATCCTCCTTTCCCTTACCAGGAGTTATGCTTTTTCTCTTTTCCTATAGGTTTTTCACAATTCTATCAAGGATGTTATTCAACATAAACTCATGAATAAGAAGAATACGACCTTGATGGAGAACTAGTTTATCAACATTCTTTCTATTCGCAACAAGGCTATGAAGGAGAGAGTTGTAGAGATAGTATGGAAAGGAAATGAAATCCTTGTGATAGAAGTGATTTAACAAAACAAAATAGTGAGACATAGCTCTAGTAAAAGGACCGTCCAGGGATATATACTCCATTAAGACAATTAGAAATTTATGCCATAAACTCTTTATATTATTGGCAACAAAAAAACCTATATTTTTTACCATAGAATCCTTTTCTTCATCAGTCTTAGGGAATTTGATAGCAGCCATTTTAGACACTTTACCATTTTTATAAAATTTGAGACCAAACAAGGGTAAACTAGTTACTTGAGAAATAAGCTCCACATTGAGAATAACTTTCCTACCATCAATCGTGACTATATTGTCCCTCCATCCTATAATGAATTTATGAGTAATACCCTTATCATAGCCATACAATCTCTCAAGATAGGGAGTAATCTTACCCTTCTCCAACTTCCTCTATAATTTAGGGTTCTTCTTAAGATCCAAGAAATCAACAAGTTCCTCTATATGCAAATCACCACTGATTTTTGTATTTCTCTCCAGCTTAAAGTTTAGACAATGAAAAAGAGAGACCCAGAACATAATAGTAAAAAAAATGAGCCCACACACCTAGAAAGCGTGAAAAAAGAAAAGGTAATTATTGTTCATTAAAATACTAAGACATCTTTGATTATTAATGATGTAACCCTTACTCCACAATCCTTTCATTATTTCTAATGAAACTCACCTCCTTACTTCTTGTCTTATTAGAATTAATAGAACTGACAGTTTTTGTATCAAGGTCCTTCATATTATTCCATGTCATCAAGGAGTTGAGATTAACCTCTTTATTGGAAAATGCATCAGCAATAGAATTAGATTCCCAAAAGGTATGTGACATGTGGAAATTATTAAAAGAACCCAATAAATCTTTAGCCATTTCTATAGTGTTGGATATCGACGATGAAGCTTTGATTTCCTAGTTAAACTATTAATAATGTTTAGAGAATCCCCTTCTAACCACACCTTTTCAACATTAATTTGTTTGGTCAATCTTAGGGAGTAATAGGCTCCAAGGTCCTCAACAACATGGTTACTTTGAGATCCAATATTAACAACAACAAAAAAAACAATGAAGTTACCATGATAGTCCCTGATAATCCCCCTACAACCAGATTTCCTAGAGTTCCCTTTAGCAACACTGTCAAAGTTAACTTCCACCAAGCCCTTAGGAGGAGATAACTAGTAAAAGTTTTCTCTATCATTTTTATTTTCATTTATAGAATTAATATTCTAGCATTCAATTTCCACATCTGAATCTCCAAATTTATTAGCATGCAAGGAGTAATTCTCCTAAATGTATTTGAAAATAGTGTTGGAAAAAATAGTAGGGTTTCTCTGGGTCTCCTTGCAGATTCTTTTATTTCATTCTTTCTAAATAATCTATATTAGGTGAGGAACAACAAGAAACCACACCAATCTGACTCTCTTATTCATAATGGGACAGTTCCATTGCTGGAAGAAATCTTGGATAGTTCTAGGAAAAACCCAACATATATTTCATCTTTGAAGAAACACTTTCTAGATCTCTAAAGAATAAGAGTAGCTAAGAAGGAGATGGGAGGTCAATTTGCAATCCTCATAGCACAAGATGCATCTGTTAGGGAGATAGAATCCCCTTTTCACTAGGTTTCCAATCATGAGGATTTTGTGTTGTAGGAAGAGCTACAGAAAGAACTTGAATTTAGTAGTGAGATGATTATTCCAAGATTTTTCCCATAAAGGAGTCTCATCTAGGCTAATGTTGAATTTGAATCTTGTAAGAAGAAGAAACATAGAATTTTCCAAAAGATTCAAGACCCCATATAAAATTATCCTCCTTATTGTCAATAATCCTCTGTGCAAGGAGAGCTTTATTGACATTTTCATGAAGATTAATCCAACTGTTACCTCTCAAATAATCTCTTACCATCTCTCCAATAGAGATTTTGCATCTATTCATAAGATCTTGATACTTAGGGAATTGGTAGAGAGGCTTATCAAAAATAAAAAAGTCCTCCCAAAATTTGATCTTCTTGCCATCCCCAATATTCCATCTACCCCCTGCCATAGCCACCCCTCTAGATTTCATCACATTATTTCAAATTATAGAGCCTCCAACGTTGAGATCCTCTTGGGTTATCTGGTCAAGAGAGAGACTTTTGACATATTTTTCTTTCCAAATTATGTTCCATTCTTTCTCCTCTCCATAAATTCTCCATAACTATTTAGTCAGAAGGGCCATATTCATTTTTTTATAGTTTTGATGTCTAGACCTCCAAGATACTTGGGTTTACAAAATTTATCAAAGGCCAACAGAGGGATGTGTTTCCTATCTTCAGTTCCAGACCATAGAAAGTGTTTTTTAATGCTTTCCATCTTCTTAGAAAACTTGGAAGGAATTTTGAAAAGGATGAGAGCATAAATAATTACCAAGATTTGTAAGAAGGAATTGAGAAGAGTAATTTTTCCTTCCTGAGAGAGAAAGATTCCTTTCCATCCAATAATTTTTTTATTGAATTTCACTATGAAATCCATCCAGAAGGAGTCTGCCGATATCTCTCCCAAAGGAAGGCCCAAATATGCAAAAGGGAAGGCATCGATGTTTCACTCTAGAATAGAAACAATTTTCAACTGTCTTTCCTCCAGAGTATTAATAAAAAAATAGAGCTCTTCTTCCAATTAATTAACTGACCAGATGCTCTAGAATAGGAAACAAGAACCCCTTTCAAGTTTCTAACCTCTTGAACTTAAGATTCACACATAGCTATAGTGTCATTGAAAAACTTCTCATGCTAGTAAATTAAATTAGTTGAGGAAGGATGCAGTCCTTTTAGAGTCCTATCACAAATTAATTGGTGGATGTGCCTTCCAAAAATTTCAGCCATAATTGTGAAAATTAAGAGGGAGATAGGATCACCCTACCTCAAGCCCCTAGATTTGTTGAAGAAAGGAGAAGAGGATTTGTTGATAAGAAAATCAATAGAGGCAGTGGTAATGAGTTGGTTAATAATTTGAATAATTTTTGGTCCAAAACCAAATCTCTCCAGCACCTTCATAAGAAATTTCTAGTCCACTCTACCATAAGCTTTAGCCATATCCATCTTGAGGAGAAAGCCCCATTTCTTATATTTAAATGAAGAATGAATATTCTCATGAACAGTTATGATGGAATCCAAAATTTTTCCACTAGGGAAAAAACCATTCCGTTGAGGATAAATGATAGTTGGAAGGATTCTGAGAGTTCTAAGAGTCAACACTTTGGAGATGATCTTGTAGAAGGAATTACAAAGGCTAATTGGTCTAAAAAGATCAAAAGAATCAACACTCATTTTCTTCAGGATAAGAGATAAGAAAGTAGCATTGATCTCCTTTAACATTCTTTTGCACCCATAGAACTATTTAACTATATTAGTAACCTCTTTCCCAACAATATGCCAAAAAAAATGGAAGAAGACCATATGGAAACCCTTTGTGCCAGGAGCCTTATCATCCTCAAAAGAAAAAACCACATCCTTAACTTCCTTGGTTGAAGGTATAGCTCCAAAAATTTTACCCTTCTCCCTAGTGACAGTTGTAGGGATCCCAATCAACATTTTATCTTTCTTAGCTTCCATGAGATTATGGTCAACAACTAAAAGGTTAGAAAAGTAACAAACAACTTCCTATTGTAGATCTTCCTCCTTAACCAATTTAGAAGAACCTTTGAGGATGTGACTAATCCTATTAGCTTCCCTGTGTTTCATACTGGTAATGTGGAAATATTTAGTGTTTCTATCTCCTTCCTTGAGCCAAGAAACCTAAGATCTTTATCTCCAATAGATTTGTTCCTTAGAGATAACATTATGGTAAACAACAAGAGCCTCATTCTCATTTTTTTTAACTTCATCAAAGTAACCAAAGAGATGGATAGAATCCTAAACCATTTTAAGATTAGATTTGGCTACCTTCTTTTTCTTAAAAATGTCTCCAAACTCTTCCTTCTTCCACTTCTTAATTTCAAATTTGATAATCCTTAATTTCTTATCAAATTTGAACATGGTTGACCCATAAATGTTCATGTTCCATCACTCTAAGATCCTCTTTTCCAAATCAAGGTGGAGGTTTCACATTTTTTCAAAGCATAAGGGAAAATTTATTTTACAAGAAAGAGGGTCAGCAGAAAAAGAAATAGGGAAATGGTTAGAGCCAATTTTAGAGACTAAAGTCAAAGAGAAAGAATACTTACTGTATCATTGCAGGGAGATCATATCTCTATCCAGGCTCACTTGGATGCAATCTTTTCCAACTCTCCTATTGGACCAAGTGTAGTTAATGCCCTAAAGATCCATGTCACTCAAGGATTGGTTGTGGATAAATTTCATATGGTCAAATATGCTCTCCATTTGAGAACTAGACCCCCAAATATTTTTGAATCCTTTAGAGGTTTTTTTAAGCCCCCCATAATCATCCAACTTTCATTACAAAAATGGATTATCCAATTAGATAACTTGTGCCAAAAATTAGCTCTACTACTCTTAGAATTGGGAGCATAAATATTAATCATAACCCAGTAAAAATTATCTCTAATATGATCCATGCAAATAGACACAATATTATCATCCTCAAAAACAAAATCACCTCTAATAATACTTCTATTCCAAAAAAATAGTTCTACCACCTGAAGCCCCATTAGAACTACTACCGCTAGTCCCATTATTTTTGAAAAAGCTAATTTTTTGCACTCTCTCTTTACTCATCTTAGTTTTCGGAACCAAAAGGATTTTTGGATTATGGTCCCTTACTAGATTTCTGAGAACATTGTGTTTATGGGGCACGTTCAATACCCTTATATTCCATGAAATGATCTTCATTTCTTATTGGGAGTAAATGCTTGCAGGATGGTCCTTTGTTTTCCATTTGCCACATCTTTCCAAATATCATTGTCTCGACTTTTTTTCTTTGAAGGTATTCCTTTAGATTTATTTTTTCCCACATATTATTTTTTACTTATAGTATTGATACCATCCAAACCATTTTGGAATGAAGGACCATCCCCCTTACCTCTTCTATTCTTCTTTTTTCTACTAACTATTTTAAATTATATCTCTACCTCTTCTAGAGGTTTTAGGAAAGGATATTATTCTCTTCCATATAAGTCAATGAGAGTTTTAGGAACTGTGAAAATATCATTAGTGATGCTCTTGGATTATGTCAAATTACCTTGATTGGTGCTCTCAAAACCATCACTTCCTTGGGCATCATTACAGAATATATGGTTTTTTGGATTCTCACTCCAAGAGTTTGAATAGTCCTTCTTTCTATAATATGGAACGCTTTAATTCCCTTTAATTACACTATCCTCCTTCCTTTGATTAGAGGTCATAAAAGGAGTGTTATATGTGTCATTTGATAGATCAACCTCATTAATCTCATAAACCAACTTTTGAAGAAGGGCCAAAGGGATTTTATTCAGAGGCAAAGAAAGAATATTCCCTTCAGGATTATTCCTCTCATTAGATGAGCCTAAATCATCTATACTTTCCTTTTCTTCCCCTTTTTCAATGTTTTCCTTCAAG
Source organism: Chamaecyparis obtusa (assembly GCA_027943335.1). Lineage (NCBI taxonomy): Eukaryota > Viridiplantae > Streptophyta > Pinopsida > Cupressales > Cupressaceae > Chamaecyparis > Chamaecyparis obtusa. The sequence continues at coordinate 684,838 of BSBK01003444.1, forward strand.
TCCAAAGGGTTCTTCACTCTCAATTCCTTCCTATTGTCTTTTCTAATAATGGGTTTTATCTCTTTCTCTTTCTTCATAGGGCAGTTTCTTGCCCAGAGATAAGATTTATTGCATAGCAAAGGGGTAGGATTCATATTCCATTGGTTACATCCATTTCCCCATCCTTGACCTAATATAAATGGAAAGGGTAAGAGAAGAGGATTCACTTATATTAATGCACAATCTGTAAAAAACCAACTTGGATTTAGAGGTCATTTCTAGATCTATAGTCAATAGTTCTCCTATAATACTCGCTATGCCCTTAAACACTCCTTCATTCCAGAATTCTAGAGGAATCCTTGGGAGTTTCACCCACATTGGGGAAGATTCCATAAAAGAATCATTTAGGTCAAGATTAGTGCTCCATTTTTGTAAAGCCAAGGAAGATTTTCTGAGCATTTAGGGACTTCCACACAAAGCTTTCATCATGTCATTAGTAAATGAAAATGATAAAGCCCCTTTTTCCATCACATCAATATCAACCTAACCTTTCAGGAACCATCTTCTATTGACAAAATTTATTACCACATAAATGTTAGGTCGATGACCAACAAATTTACCAACAAGAACCATCTTTGTAGCTTCTATAGAACTATCTAGGACAAAGTTAGGGACAAAAATACCGAACTCACCTTTTGAACAGTCTGATATGTTTTTCACCTCTAGTAAGGATGATTTCCTAGATGGAATCTTCCCAAATAAAGCAACCCATGATTATTCCTTATTGTTAGGCCCGTAGGAGGAGTTAGCACCACAAATTTTTCCTTCCAAGGCTAGCCCACTTCCTCCCAGATTAGATGACGTAGTGTCAACCTTGTCATCCTACTCTTTTTCACCTTTCAAAGATTCTTTGGGGTGGATGAGAAATTGCCTTCATTCGATGCACCATCTACCTTGTCCCCTCTACTAAATCGACCTGACCCTTCGAAGAAAGAGGGGCACCATTTCCTCCCTGGTTCAAATTCCCTCCTACGCAATTCAAATTCAATCTCCCACCTTCATCACTCAAACCTGCTCTCCTACTCACAATTTTATCAGTGTTGTGATATTGTTATCAGGATTCAACTATGTATTTTTTTGAGTCAAACTCATTGAGCCATGCTTCATGAGTATTGGTTCACAAGAACCCATCTCTTATGAGAATGAATGGAACACTTAACAATCTTTGGATCTTGGTGATGGTCACAGAGGTGAAGCACTAAAACTTTCTAGGAGGTCACTAATCCAAATACTACTCTATCTTGAGCATGCTTAACTATGAAGTTTCCTCCATGGTTAAAGCCACTCTATGGAGTTTCCTCCATTGAGGTTACAAGAAGAGTGGGTTTAACCATGGAGTAAACTTCATAGTTAAGCATCCTTGAGCTAGAGTAGTATGAGATGGGTGACCTCCTAGGAAGTCCTGATGCTTCACCTCTATGAGCATCACCTAGATCCAATAAGTGCTAAGTGTTCAATTCATTCTCATGAGAGATGGGTTCTTGTGAACAAGTAGACTCATTAAATATGGATCAATGAGTTTCACTCACAAAACTACATAGTTAAATCTTGATAGAAATGTCACAAATTGAATTTCCATGGAAAATATCTCCTACTTATCAATCTATATTTTTAACTACCTTGAAGGTAACATCTACCAAGAAACAAAATATAAGTAAATATTTTGTTAAAAAAAAATCTAGAAATAGAAGTGGAACTCCAAGTTTCACCAAGTGTCAATAAGATTTTGACATCATCATGTCATCTATTAAAGCTATAATAATTAGGAGCTACAGGAGTATAACCAATCAATAGGATTAATCCCATCATAAATAACTAAATTTCAAATTCTGAAGTAACACTTATCAATGCAAACTAGATTATAGGAATAAACAAAAGAGATAACTGGAAATGCTCAATGATTTAAACTATAAGTTATGCATTTATCATAGAATATCAAATTTAAATATAAGTCTTTAATTGAGTCATTATTATATCAAAATACGAGACATATAAACATAAATAGCATCACTAGATCCATTAATTAACAAAATATAAGAAATTTTTAAGGCTTTATCAAAGTATTAAAAAGGTAATGTTTTATGCTCATCATTTCTCCCCTTCCTAAATACAACCTTGTCCTCATGGTTGATTCATTATAATTATGTTGATAGCTTCTATCTAGATGACCATGTCAAATCTCTAAAATCTATATTCCTGATACAATCTAAAAGGTTGATACTCCTCACATTCCACCACTCTTTCCCTCTATTTAGTCTACAAATCACTTGTAAAATAAGGAGCATCAAGTATAGGTGTTGGCATAATGATCAATGGATGTTTGAAACACATTCCAATCCAAGTTCTCCATTGTTCTTCAATGATCAATATTATATGCCTTGTCCTTTTCATAATCTATGCTATATTGGTAGGATAAATAGGTTATCTCCTCCTCAAGGGTACTATAATGGAGTTGTATCTTTCTTTGTTGTCCATTAGAGCCCTTTATGTCAAGGAACCTTAGAGATATCTAAAGGCTCTAATGTACTAATTCAAGTTTCTCTCATAGATAAGGGAAATGTTATCAATGTGGGCTATTGAACTAAAATTTCCTCTAAATATATGAGATGTTGGAGATTCATCTGACAAGAAGACCAAGTATTCTTTGTGCATCTCTGTAATGGTCTATTTTATGTTCCCACCCTACCTAATTTTGCAACGAGGGAAAAAATTCCCTTAGTTGTACCTCACCCACATACATATTTAGGAAAGATTGAATATGATTCCATAACATAAAACCATGTAAATAAAATTCACACATCTGAATTTGAATGTGTGGAATGCTCCTCATATAATCATTCATGAAATCATGATCATCTTCATAATAGAATTTTATTTTCAATACTAGTTGATTAATTTTCCAAAGTAAAAATTATTCCCTTAGAAATAATGCATAGAGTCTAGCAGGTTTCCTCATTTAAATGAGCATAAACACAATTTTAGCAATAGTTACAACCCTCTAGTTAGCTTCTTTTTACCATTGTATTTTATCCATTTCCTATTGCAGCTATTTATTCCTTTATTTGTAGTAATCAAATGCATCACAATAAAACCCCCAGATCGCTTCTCATGGGTACTCATGAAATATCATATGAATGTTACAATCAAAATATAGGTAACCACTAGAACATACTTTAGTGAAAAAATCACTCACATCATAACTTCAGTAGTAATCTCGAGAATGAGCACTATGTACTATACTAGAATTTGTACCTTCAAAGGGTTAGTATTGCAAATAATTTAATAAAATAGCTAAATTAACCACAAAGGAACACCTATTTTAACAAATAAAGACAATTAAGCACTCTATGAATCTCTAACTAGGGATGTTAATGGTGAAGCTCTCAGCAAGCCTCCATTAATGACAGTCCTAGAATGAGAATATATGATAAAGCAAGTTAAAATAGTTCAATTCCAAATTGAAATGGTTAATTAACTTCTAAAGTTTCCTTCCTAGCTCAAAATCTCAAGAGGCTAGATGCGATTCTCAGATTTTTGGATTCTTAATGGAGTGAATTATCCATTGCTTTTATAAGATTTGGCAAGGGTAGGGGGTGTGGTTGGATTTGATCAAGGTTGAGTTGGGGTTAAGTCCTTGGTTCCACCCTTTGGAGATAATTTAAATGGATTGTCCTCAAAGCTTGGGACAAGAATACAAGATGAGTGGTTAAGATGCTCCTTGCAATTGAGTGATTGAGATTCATTTTGGCTTGATCCATGTGAGCTCTTTCCTTAATTCCTATTGGTTGAGGCCCTTTCCTCCCATGTAGTGTTGAGAGAAAATAGGAATTAATTAATTGAATATAATTAATTTGTTTAGCCATGTGTACCCCTTGAGTGGGTTGATTTTATTTTAAATTGAACTATACAATTAATTTGATTAATTGCACATGGATTTAATTTATCATGATTTGATCGATTTAAATTTAATTTATGGCTTTGATTTTTAATTAAATTGAATTAGAGCTTGATTTAAATTTTGATTAGCTAAATGCCTATTTTGATTCAATTGCCTTGATTTATCCTTAGTTTTGCCTTGATTAATCACATGAATGGTCTTGACCACTTTTAGGTGATTATGAATTCCCCTTTTTGAGTCAACATGCGAAGCGTGTCGATTCAAAGAATGTCTTGATCTTGATAAAAGGTCTTTATTCTATCAATGGTCAGTTTGGATGTTTGATACAAGATGTAGATTTTGATGATAGGATTGATGCACTTCTGATTGATTTGATACCTTTTATGGTCGATTTGATGATTGATTGCTTGATATGGTGCTTGATTTGATTTGATTTGATGTCTGATGCCCCTTTTGATTGATTTATAAAAATTTTCTTGATAAAAGATTGCGTTCTGATTTGATGGTTGTGCCCCTGATTCGATGATGTTGTTGTTGTTGCTAATTATTTGAGTGTATGCCCCCTCATAAATGAAATGAAATTTGATAGATGTTTTGAAAATTTTGACAGTTTAGGTCAATTTGCGTTAATTAGGTCAATTTATAATGAATTTCAATTTCATTTCCCATAATGTTTTCACCTCTTAGAGATGATAGATGCCCCTAATTTGGTAGAATTGGTGTAAAATTTAGGTTTCTAGGCTTTCTTTGGTCAAAGATTCCCCTTTTAGGTCAAAGATACCCTTTTTAGGTCAAAAGGGCATATATATTGGGTAAAAAAAGTCATTTTTACTATTCATTTTCACTTTTACTATTGACTTTTAGCTCTGACTTCCTCGAAATCTTTTGCGACATCTATCCCAATACGTGAGCATAGGTATGAGTGTGCCTACTGATATCATCGGCCACTCACCTACGGTCCTCCGATAAGTGCCTTATCCTCTTGGTTTTTCAATTTATGCATTTAATTTCAAAAAAATTGAATTTTTTATACCAAAACCCTCTTTTTTTGCTTTTGTAAATTGAAATAGCACATTTAAGACTTTTACTAGCACATTTCCATTTTTTTCAGTGCTTCCGTGCTTTTAATTAGCACTTCCACAAAGTGGAATTGTGCATTTACACACCTGTTCTTGGGCATAAACTGCTTTTAATTTTTCAAATAGTGCTTTTATTTTGAATTTTGCTTATGAGTCATAAAATAGCTCATATGATTTTTAAATGGCACATTTACAAAGTTTTAGCGCTTTTGAATTGATGTTGTGCTTTTGAAATTTTAGGTAGTGCATTTAAAATTTTAAATAGTGCTTTCTGATTTTTAGTGCTTTTAAACCTTGAAATAGCGCTTTCACCCTGATAGAAATTTTTTTAAATTACCGTAGTCAGTTTTTCAAAATGTTCAACATTGTTGATTAGATGATTAGTTTAGGTAAAAAACTTGATGTTATAGCAATTCATAAGATGTCAGTATGAGTCAGTCATAATTTGAAAGTTTGATCATCAATCTAGATTTAGATGATGGATGATGATGAATTTTTCATCCTCTCTGAGTAGAATCAGGAAAATTGATTGTGGTTTGATAGTTGTAAATGTTTGATTGACTTAGGATAATCCAAATGATAACTGATTTCAAAACTAATGTAATTGAACTTTCTTTTTATAGGCGGTGCTTAATTCATTAGCCATTTGTGGTTTGTATCCATTACCTATGAGTATGATCGATGACTTGAGTGCATTTGATCAGAGACATGTCAGCCTTTCTTGGTTGTCTTTCCTTCTTGCTTTACCATGATTCTGAGTGAATTGGGGTTTGATTAAAGCTATGGCTGAGAGATGGCACTCAGACCATAATACCTTTCATTTTCCTATGGGTGAGATGATGATCACCCTGGAGGATGTATATTGTATCCTTCACCTTCCTACCAAAGGAGAGCTAGTATACTATGATTCTATTTATGATGGATCGGCGTGTTGGCAAGTCTTCTAGGATCCAACCATTGGAAATGATCATATGTAGTGGGCACAGTTTCATTCTTTTTCAATGTTTCCAATAGTATTAGGTGCTTTGATTGGTGGGTTCCTTGTTCTTGATAGACAAGGACATGGGTTTGCAGTTAGATGGGGTCCCATTCTGGAGGACTTGATGGCTCATCCTCAATGATTTGATTGGGGATCATGTGTTTTAGCTCAATTATACCATGAGCTACATATAGTTGTATATCAAAAAAGTTCCACACTCACTATAGGAGCAATTCTATCATAGCTTTGGACTAGGGAGCATATCCCAGTGACACGGCCCATTATAGCATGATAGGGAGATTTGGGTTGGCCATTTACCTAGATGTACAAGGGTATGGTGATACAGATTCATATGGGTAAATTAGATTATTGGCATCATGTTATCAACAATCTAGATGTAGTGATCTGGTAACTATATCTGGGATGTGAGGCTTGACCTAAGGATAGCACTGAGTTGCCCTACATCTTTTGTCTACAGTGGATGATTGGGCATACCCAATATATCATTGAGAGATTTTTCTTCTGGAGGGTATTACGTCAGTATGGGGTCCTTGTGTGGATTTCAAGATAGCTTATCAGGAGGTATAAGACCTTGGTCATTTACCATGGTTGATGAGAGATCATGTTATTGATGCTGGTGTTATAGATGAGTACGCAGATTGGTTCACTTGGAACCCATTTATGAGGTTTACAGATCCTATTGAGAGGGTACCTATTATAGATGAGCTATCTGATGGTGATGGTGGTGATGATGTGGGAGATGATGGAGATGATGTAGATAGTGGGAGGGGTGGTGGTAGAGTTAGAGCATGGCATGGACGATGGGGTCATCAAGCAGGCATAGTTCATATTCTAGTTATTATTGCTGCTCCTATTCCTCTTAGGGTTGGTGGTAGCCAGGCTAGAGGTGGTGTAGATAGAGAACTTCATTAGGTTGTTTTTGATCTAGCTATGAGACATGGATAGCCTAGATCCAGATGACATAGAGAGGTTGAGGTAGAGGTTGTATAGGTTTTATTGGATCAGACATAGGGTCCTCCTCCTCAGCAGGGTATACCTCCGATCATTCCACAGACTTCCTCTTCTCAGGCACCTACTTCTGCTATGATGCCATCTTCTTCTTCATGTCCATCCTCTTCCAGGTTTGTTCCATCTTCATCATATCCATCTTCATCCATGCCTTCTTCTTCTATGCCTCCACTATAGACTTTTGCTACACAGGCTCCTAGCACAACTGCACCATAGGTTCGAGTCTTATAGTCAGAGATGTCCGAGGTTAGACAGGAGGTTAGGTAGATGAGTTCTATGATGTAGGCCTTTATGGCAGTGATGAGTTAGCATTGGTTATAGCCAAGCTCTAGTCATCCTCCATATAGTGCTCCTAGTCCTAATGGTGGAGATGGTACTAGCGGTTCACCCAGTTGACTTATGATGTGAGATACATTTGATTCTTGCATTTGATGATATACATGATCTCATTCTTTTATTGATATTGAGACATTGGATTTCTATCATTTTTTATTCATTGATGTTGTTTTTGCTGATACATTGGTACTTTGGTGGACTCTGATGTTTGGATATTTGCATTTGTGATCGTCTGATAGACTCTGATACTTGTTTGATTTTATGATGATGATACCATAGACTTTGATAATCATCTTTGATAGATTTTACTATATATGATGTCATGATGTGTTGGATCCCCTTTTTAGGTATTTTGGTATGATATGTAGATTTATATGATATGTCTCCTATATGATTTGTTTTATACTTTTCAGAATGCAATTTTTGATATGGATGCACATGTTCTATTGATGCTTAAATGGTTGTCTTATGTATGACATAAAATAGATGAATGGATGCAATGATATATAGATGTGTTAGATGAATAATGGATTGGTTAATGCGATGTGATGACTTAATGGATAATGTGTTTTGGGGGGAAAATTTTTAATAGTGATGGAAAATTATGTGTCAAAATATGGATATTTGGTGGTGAATTTTTTAATAGTGTATACAATTTTTATAAAAAAAATGGCAACTATAATTTTTTTTTTAAATAAAATTATTAATATTGATGGTGAATTATGTTTCAAAATATGGATATTGGTTGGCAAATATTTTAGTAACGGATGTAGTTCCATTTTTATAAAAATATGGTAAAACTATTTTCCAAATATTTAAATTAATTTATTTGTCATGGTGAATGGTTTTCAAAAATTTATAGTTGGTATGGCAATTGAATAATTGGAAATTTGAAGAATGACGTGTGATGATTCCAGAGAGATTTTTCACTAAAGGAGTTATCGAACCACATTCCCTCTGAAATGCACCTTCCACTGTTCATCTTTGTTAATCCAATGGTTGTGATTTGATGTTGAAGTTGCATCGGGTCCCACTCCCATCACTATGACATCACAGACTCATACGACACACATTCATTGGATTTACAACATATCAACAACCAAAGGTGAATTTTGGGCCTATTGCTGGTCTTCATAAATATATACAGAAAAATCTCAGTGGAATCATGACACGTGGTATGACACGTGTCATACCATTTGTCATGACTCCTCTAAGATTTTTCTGTATATATTATGAAGATCAACAATACGTGTCATACCACATGTCATGATTCCACTGAGACTTTTCCATAAATATTATGAAGACCAACAATAGGCCCAAAATTCAACTTTGGTCGTTGATATGTTGTAATTGAATGGACGTGTGACATTGTAATATTAGATAGAAATATTAATTAATGGTGATGAGTAGATGAGTCATGACATCAATTAAAGTAATGTGCATTGTGAATTAATGGTTTCTTTGATGGTGCCTTTCAATTTTCACTGACAGATATGTGTGATAGTGACATCATATACCTTGATAGATTAATGTCTTAAAGTTAAGGCTTGAATGAAAATTTCATATCATATAAGAACATTGTTTTCTGACCATTCAATAATCTTAAATCAATGGTAAAGCTTCATTTCCTACTACCATTTCATAGCTAACGTACTTTGCTTATTGTTTATACGGAGTGGGCACAAGTTTTAAGGTTTTTTATAATAAAGAATTGTTATGTCCACCTACGTGGCATGATCCTTTCATCCTTCATTATTCCCAAGATAGAAAATATCTTATCATAAGTGTTGTTTCCAATTCCACACACTGTTGCATTAAATATGAAAGATTTAGAGATTTTTGGATAGTTACCATTTATCTTATGATTTAATTAGATCTTTAGGGGAATGATTTTCAATCAGGACTTATAAATAGATTGATCTATGCTTGTTAATTTATGATTGTGAAAGCATATTTGTGAGAATAGTCTGTGAGTGCTAGGTTCTCTGTGAAAGCATATTTGTGAGAATAGTCTACGTCATGTAAATGGAAACTCCAATTCATTTGAGATGCACTGCCTTGGAGGACCATAAGGCCTTTTTGGGCTTGGTTATAGACCCAATCCTAGCACCTGTTGCTACAGAGTTGGGAGCCTTCACCAAGGAGGCTATAAGGATGGTGCTTGGACGTGAATTTCTAAAGAGTGAAAATAGGTATAGAGTCATCACTGACATTTCATCTCAGTTCTTGGTATCTCTATTGGACCTGGGGGGAAAAGGTGGATATGATCATGCTTCTTAGGAAATTTTTCAAAGAAGAGTACCTCAGTGACGATGTGCATGTTGTCATATTTTCAGAAATCGGGGTTGGAATTCCTTGGGCAAATGATTTGCCTAAGATTCTACAACCAGGAGTAGTTGTTCATAGACAATCATTCCTACTGAACCTTGATGCTGAGAAGCTCACGCATCATTAGAAGTGGGCACAGATTAGGAGGGATTTCCTCTAGGAGTGACACCTACTTGATGAACCTGGGGACTATCTGTGGCTAGAACAATTCATCAAAATTATCCTCTCTTCAAACTTCCACATAGAAGGAAGGGAGCCTCAGCCAAATAGTCCATGATTCTATGTTGTCTCTACTCTCTAGTCCCTCTAATGTGTCTCCCTATGGTGGTAGTAGCTTACCAGAGTTTTTGAAATGATATAAATTGTAATCACATATGTTAAAAAATATAATATGAAAATGTTTTAAGAATTTTTAAGTGCTACTGCTTTTTTTTTTTTGTTAAAAAAATTATAAGAATCGTTAATAGATATGGTCTATGGGCATATTTGAATTTTAATGAAATTTTGCATTATATAATATAAAAAATTTGCATTGCACTTTTGTTTCATGTAATAATTAAATGTTTCCAAACTTTATCATTTCTGGTTCAAATTTCATGGATAAGCTATTCTAAGTGAATATAGTTAATAATTAATATTCATTAGTGTATTAAATTATTAATATTTTAAAATTGTGAAAATCATTGGATTACGAGAGATGAATAGTTGAAGTTGTATTTCGGAAGAACTATGGGTTTCAAAAAGCTTTTCTGAAAACTCACTCCGGAAATGTGACATGTTGATGTGTAATTCATCGAAAAGATTAACGGTTACGCATGGTATGTTTTAGAAAGATTACGTTACACATAGTATGTTTTAGAAATATTACGTTACAACTTACACATGTTTTAGAAAGATTACTTTACCATTATAGTATAATTATATACCATTACATTTAACGAAAGGTTTTTAACCTTTTCTTTTTAAAAACCTATCGACTCATAGTAGCAGAGCTAAAAAGAACTATTGAACCATTGCTAAAGATTTTGAGACTATAATTTGTGAGAGCCTTAGCCATTCTAACTTATATCTATCATGATTTCAAAGTTTAATTTTAGGTAAGTTTAACTTGATTTTGAAATTTTAATTCTTGCATGTACAATTGGGGTTTTCTTAAATTGGGGTTTTATTAATTAGTTAGTTATTATCTATGATTTTGTTAGTAAATGTCTGTTAATCTATTTTTTTTCATTCAAACGAAGAACAATGGAGAAAGCAAAAACTCAAGGCCAAGGGCAAGTAGATGGGAAAACTTTAATAGACTACAGAAACTAGTAGAAATCCCTGGTTTCACTAATGAGTATCATAATGTTTATGATCCTATTATCAATGGTGAAAAGAGAGTTATAGAAATTAAACATTCATTATGCAGTAAGGCAACTAGGCCAAAGAGGTTTGATTTTATAAAATTTAACCCAGTGGTAGGTGCAGAAACAAATAAAGTTGCTTCGTGGGATGTTGGTTTGGGTCACATGTTGTTACCCGAAGTTTTCCCTTGCCTAGAAATTATCTTCATTTGTGCAAAAAATTATGATGAAGAAAGAACAACAATTGTGAATAAAAAAAATTAGGAAATTTTTTTATCAATAGCCTAGGATGAATTTCACAATTTGCTAGACCTAGGGTTTGACCAACAAAACTGTAATGTCCGTATTGACCTGGGAAAACTAGCAGAGCAATATGAGGTAGTCTCTCCAAACACAAAAGATTCATTTATAAGGGGTCTAATAGTTCCAGAGGCAAAGGCTTCATTGGGTGAGAACCATAAGCCTCCTTATGATTTTAACATTTTTGTGCCATGGGTTCAGGATTCTATATCCTCACTAGCATTTTGCCTAGGACTGGAAAACAATAGGGAAGTGGGTTCCATCATTATTTAATTCATTTGGGATATCCATTGTGTCAATGAGCCAGTAAGATATAATTTTGTTGGACACGTGGTTCAATTGATGCAAGAACAATTAGCATTGATTAAAAGAGGCAATTCTAAGATATTTAGGTTCATGACCTACTTATGCTATCTTCTACTAGCCAAGCATGTGGCAATATTAATGAGCAACAACAACAAGCTTGAAATTAACAAGGGGACAGGTACTCCAATATATAATTGGACACCTCAGATAAGAATGTATGATAATAGAAGGAATTACAGTAATTTTGTAGACTTCTTTTTGGCACTATTGTACAAAAAAATAACAAGCACTCCAATGCCCAGATTGTCTACTTCATGTAGGGATTGCATCCAACTTGGAAGCACAATTCAATTGGATGACTAGTACTTAATGGAAGATTAAATTGTGCTAAGGTTTTACGGATCAGAACTACAACCCCACAAACTTCCAATGCATGTGACAGACAGGGTGTTTGCAATAGAATATGTAGTACAACTAGAGAGCATAGATAGACTCTTCGCTAGCCAATCAAAGAAGAGCATATTCCCTTCCTTACCTTTCTCAATTGGAGGATTAACAAATTGAGAGAAAGGCATTCAAAGTGGAAAATATTTTTTTAGATATTTTTCAATTTGATTTAGAGTGGTACTAAAAGTATGATCCACTCAACATCATTCAAACAATGCTTGTTGCTAATAAGAACTCTGCAAACTTATTTGAACATGAAAGTAAACCATTGCTAGAGAGGTTGGAAAACAAGGATAGCTAGGATAACATTACAAAAGAGATGGAGAAAGTTTCTGGTGAGGAAATTTTTTTAGTTCAATAGTTGTCATCACAAATTATGACAACAATAAAGCAGGGCATTGTATAGCCTAGGATGTCCTACAATTTCTATGAAAAAGTTGCTAATCCATCAAACATAAAAATACCAAAGAGAATAGCATAAGCTTGTAAGGATAGAAAATGGACTAGAATGAAAATGGATGATTTTTGGAGTATGAGAAAGGATCTTGGTGAACCAAAGACCAGTGAAGATTTGGATGAAATAGATGAGGATATAGAGTTTAGCAAATTATGGAATTTGGAGCATCCTAACATGGCATACAACAATGAGGATGATAATCCACCAATTGCATTTACTCCAGGCTAGAGTGGAACTAGCTAGGATAAAAAAAAAGTATATAACAAAGGGGTAGCCATTGTGGAAAAAATGGGTTATAAAGGTGGTGGTTTGGGTCCCACAGGAGAAGGCATCTGGAATACAATTGAGACAGAAAAAACTACTTATGATTATGGTGCAGGCATTGGGTTTCAATCTACTAGTACTGCTCTTGGGATCTGGTAGTGGCACTTGTGCCATTGGGACTGGGAAACTTATACAACAAGTTCCCTCTCTAAAGAGGCTAGTAGAATCTACACAAAATCCCATAATAGAAGATAGTGTCAAGAAGAAAAAGCTTTCCCCTTCTAGAAGAACACTGACAACAATGTCATACGATTGTAAACAACTATTTGCAGTTTTAGGTTCAGCAAAAACCTCTAGAATTTTAAATCCTCAAAGAGCATTAGTTAGATCAACAAGCATTGCAAGCTCTACCTTTGGTTTACCTTTCAAACATTCAAATCCTTCTACAACACCAGATTTTTGTTTCAATGATTTCTATAATAAATTTGTAGAAACAAGAACCAAGAATAAGGAAATACATAAGACATTGCAGACTGGTGCCCTTAATGTAGTTGTACAAGAACAACCTATATCCAACAGGGTTTTACCAACATATGACCCAAAAAGAGAAATGATGGAGTTCATGGTTGTTATTCCACCAAATAAAGATGGAAACCTACTAGAGAGTCAGATAGATCCATCTGAATTTCAAGTTAGCACTCTCCAAATGGATTTTTCCAAAGTTAAAAACATGGATAAAATCAATGTGTCAAAGTCTACAAACCAAGTGGTCTATAGTGCACTGCTAAAGCTGGAAAGAGAGAAAAGCAAGCTTGAGAAAAATATAGAAAAGTTACAGGCAGACATTGGAAATGAAAAAGAAAAGAGGAAAGCTTCAAAGAACAGTTTGAAAGAATTAGAGAAAAAGATTAAAAAATTGACCTCTACATCAGTAGATATAGAGTAGGAACATGCAGAGGCAGTAGTGAAGGAACAGGAGTAGGCAGAGCTGAAGGCACTGAGGGGAGAATTGATAGAAATTAGTAAAAAACTAGAGGAAGAAAGAGTCAGTTCAGAAAAGTTATTTAAAACCATGGAGAGTAATGATGCCTCCAACTGGGAATCACAAAAGCAATTGGACTCTCAGGCAGATAAAGCCAATCATTGGGAACACAAAGTAGTGGAAGAGAAAAAGAATTGTGAAGAAATGGCAGAAGAACTAAAGAAGGCCAATAATACAATTCAAACTTTAATAGATACTAATAATAATTTAGTGAAGATTGCAAAAGAACACATTTGGGGCCAAATATTGGTGTATGAGAGGTTTGAAATGCTTCAAAGTATGAGAGTATGTTATTTGAAGCTCCATAACAACATTGAATAGAACATGGATTTTGTCAAGAAAGAAAAAGATATTATGCAATAACTTGACAGTAAGAGTGATAGTTATCTATCAAACAAGGGAATTAGCAACTGCCTTGATGCCTCAGTAAAGGTATCAAGTATCATTCGAAAATGTGAGAAGATATAGGAAGCACAAAAATTGGATGACAAAGCTCAACAAAAGATCACAAAGATGGAACAAAGGAAAGAAAATATGGAAAGTCTTGGTTTGCCTAAGGGATTTGATGCAAATAACTTCATTGGAAGAGAAAATTACAAAATAAGGTTGCATGACAAAATAAATACTGATTTACACTTTCTTCCTATAGACATATCTCCTGATACATTCATGGATTTCATCAAACCAGTGAGAACTTTGAATGGATTTTTAGAAGCAATAGTGTTGTCAAGTCACACTTCCAAATATGAATTGCTAACGACGTTGTAGGAGTGTGACTATACTATGAACCAAATTGTTCTTCCATCAAAGGATGTTTGGAATGGCCTACAAAGATTGCTCTGAATTTTGAACTACTGCAAATTGTAATATATTGCAAATGAATACAAAACAAATTGAACTACTATAAATTGTAATATATTACAAATGAATACAAAACAAATTGTGCTCTATCTAATTTTTATGTTTTCCAATTCAATGTATGTTGAGTTACTCTATTTTATTCAGTTATTATTAGTTGATTTACTCTATTATATGCTATCAGAATACAAAATTTCATTTAGGAATTTCAAATTCAAATATGAATGATCATTGATGATATGATACAAAGTTACAAACTACACTCTACAGTAATAACACTCTTTTTTCTCAAATTTTAATGATGAAACATAATACATTCTTTCTTTTCTAAAATGAACATTGAATGATAGGATATAGTAGTTAATAAGTTCAAAAAATACCTATTGATTACTACTGCTAATTTAGCAAAAATTTCCTAAATTTTCCAATTCATCTATGTCATCATCATCATCCAATTCTGGTAGTCCAATTTCTTCATTGTTCTCTTCATTTTCATTTGTGTCTTCTTCACTCTGAGTCTAACCTCCACTTCTATGACTCCCATCACTACCTATACTTGTCCCACTCATAGTCGCTATCAAAAATTTGTTAATGGTGTTTCCCAACCCTCTTCTTTTGCATCTTTTCTTCTAGATTTCCATTGCTTTTTGATAAGGAAAAGTATTGACATCATACCTAGATGTGTAGAACCTCAAGCATGTTTCCAAATTCTTGTATAGTTTGTTTCTTAGCTTTGATTTTAGGAAGCCCAAAGCACTAAAAAATCTCTCATCCTCCACTAAATCCAATATCATGGTCTGACATAGATCAACAAGCTTGAAGAACTCTAAAATTTCTTCATGCAACATTGTGCTCTATTTTAGTTCTGTCCAAAGCCTTGTTACCGAGCTCTCTTCATGTGGGTTATGCATTAATTTATATTGATGCTTCATAGTCCTTGCAAAAGTGCCTGATTGTTGTCTAAGAAGACCCCCATCTAAAATTACATTGATAGTCACTCCATTGAATTCTATAGATTTGCAAAATTCTTTTATCAAAGTCAACAGCCTACTATGGTAACCTTCCTTAGAGTTTAAGGACCAATATTGAGGAAACACAATTGCCATGGCCTCAAGTAGTTATTCATATGGGAATCAGGATCTTATTTTAGAGGAAACTTTATAGGCTATGTCCCTTGCATTACCTTCTATAGACTCTATGATCCTTGGTTTAATCTTCCCTTGTAACTCTTGTAGCTCACTTCTTTGGGGCACTGTAGTACATTGGTATCTGAAATCACCTTACAAAACACATAAATCCCCATTTTCAATGATCTTTAAATAATTATCAGGATTGTCCAAATCTATTAGTTTTTGCTAGTGATTAAATCTTTTATCAGATAAATTTAGGTCATTTTGATAGAGACTATCGAGGGCTTGGCATGACATTTTACGCAAGTAAGCATATTCTTCAATATACATGGCTCTTTGCTGGGATTTTTTCATAATGAATGTCATTTCTTCTAGCATGGGAAGAAGAGATGCTAAAGTCAAAAGTGTCTCTATATTGCTTAACCTCCGAAGTAGGTCACCACATCTCTAATTTTTTGCATTGTCCCGATTTTCATACATGGGTCCAATCAAAGATTGATATTCGGAAAAAACTCAATGTGCTGGTCCATCCAAAGAGATCCATCTAGTATCAACATCTTTAAGAAGCTTGTTTCCATTGGTAATTCCATCAGCAAAGTCCTAAAATTCCCTAAAACATTTGGGACTTCGACAAAAATATGAGTACAACTCTCTTACTAAATCTTCAACCTTGTTTACTAAAGGGAACTTCTTCACAACTCTAAAAGAAAGATTCATCCTATGGGCCATATAGTGAATGCCAAAAACATATGGTGAACAAGAAGCCTACATCTTTGTGCAAAGACCATTCCTTTGACCTTGCATTACTGAAGCTCCATCTGCTCCAACATAGATCAAATTCTTCGCTATTGTCAATTCATCCATACCTCCATATTTAGTTAAATGGATCTTTACTAATTGAAATAAAGTTTTCGATGTCACATTGTCCCTCAATTTTGCAACAGTTAGTAGATGTGGTTGGCAAACATTATTCTGTACAGTATAAACATGCATGCATACCCATGATGTATTATCTATTGTCGTAACTTCATCTAAGGACAATGTAGTAAAGGTTGACTCTTTTATTTTTCTCTGTACATCCTCTATTTCAACCTGGGCAATACAACTTGCCAATTCTCATCCACTTTTTATTGACCAATGAGTGACAGGATAGTTAGGAACTTTGAGAAAGTGTAACAAACCACTCATTTTTGGATAGTCTGTCATTGGATGCCCTTTGCTCAAAATATGGAAAACATTACTTAATTGAACAACTTTTCTATGTTCTTCTACTTCACTTGCTTTTGCAAAAATAGCATTAATAGAACCTTGAAATTCACTAGGCTTCATCTTAAATTTCTGAAACAAATAATATTCCTCAACATTCCTTTTATGTTGACATTGCTCCTTTATTTTATATCTTACCACTTTTATTTCCTTTCCATCAATAGTTGAGGTTTTGTAAACCTTACCAACATGTTTCTCTATGGTGTCTAGTTTAAGCTACAATCGCTTTTCCTTTTTATACTTCCAACTACAAATCGTACATCTGCATTCTACTGGTAGCTCACCTACAATTGGATTGTCCATGGGTTCAATGAATGGATACTTTTCCGCCCAATCAAATTTAAATCTCCTTGACATCTCCCATTAATGATCAATTTTTTCTTTTGATTTTCCTCTCCCTTTAGTGTTACTGTTAATTGAAACATCATCATCACCGAAGTCGATTGATTCATCCTAGTACTGATTATTTACTTGAAATTATTCTTTAAGGTCATCTTCATCAGAGATATCAGGTTCCACAACTTTGTCACCAGATTTATTAGGCTCCCCAATTTGTTCATTAGACTCCTGTGTAGGTTGAGAACCTTGAAATTGTACAGGTTCCTCTAATGATGTACCTTCCTCACTTTAACCAACACTATTGCATTTGCCCATGCCAAAGTATGAAGATATATTTCTACATTTCGTTGGCCTCTCTTGGACATCTCCACCATCTATAGTCCTCTTCTTGTTTAACTTTGACTATGACATCTGCAACAAATTATTGTTGCAATAAAATTTTACATGAATAAGATACTACGGACTGGTAGTAGTTCGCTACCAATCGCAATTGTGAGCTCAGAATCAACTAAATCCCTTGAAGTCTCCTTCTCTCTGGCATGTTTCAATAATAAAACTCATATCTCTTAAATAGACAACTACAAGTAAACTATTTTCATATTAGCCATCAAATTTTGCCTCATAATCTCCATCGTCCAGTTTGGCGAAGGGGCCGACAGTTTCTTATGATAACAACTAATATTTGGTGAACCCTATGGAATTTCAAATAATTGACTGGGCAAATAGGGTGGGAATTTGAGACACGATTATTGATGATGCATGGCGAATTGGGTCTTAGTGCAAATAAAAATTTCACTTGGGACAATGGGCCTTTGGTGAATGTTGATCCTCGATAAATACACCAAATTTAATCCATGGCGAATAAGAGTGAAATAGTAAATAGAAATATGGGTGAAGAACCTAACTACCTTATTGAAATTACATAAAAATAGTGGAGAACAATCCGACCACTATATGAGCATTTTATAAAATCCGGGTGAACTGGTTAACCATGATATGAGCATTTTTTTAACCAATTTCTATTCGCCAATCAAGACATATTTGCCAATTGGTGAATAATCGCCACTAAAAAAATCCCTAGTTCATTACCTAATGTAATGCACTTTTATTTTTTATTATTGTTGATTTCCAGCACACTCGATCACATTTAATTTTTGATGCTCTCTTGATTTCTTGATTTAACCACACCCCCTTTCTCTTTTCCTCTTGAAATTTAAATTAAGAAAGGAAAAACACATTAAATGCATTTAATCTAAGATGTATGCAACTAACTATCATCATTCAAAAATTTGGAGCTTATATTCATCATTGAGTAGTTTTTGGAATCCCCATTTTTAGTACAACCATCACTAGTTCAACCATGATGATATGAATACTTTTTGCACCTCTTTTGTTTCTTTCCCATCCTTTGGTATGACTATATGTCATGACCCCTTATTGGATAGAACCTAGTAATAATAAATAATGATCATAGAAGTAAAATATTATAATATAAAATAATAAGTTAAAGAAAATAATCATAACTCAAATGTTAATAAAGTAATAATAGTAAATATACTATTAATAATATATTATTAAAAATATTAATATAATATATAATAATATATTATTGAGATAATGATATTGATATTGTTAAAATAGTAATATTACTCAGATAATATTAATTTCCCTTATTGATAATATCTAAGTAATAATATTATTATATTAATCAATTAATAATCAACTATTAATTTAATCAATATAATAGTTAATAATACTAATCTACATATAATATTAATTTATGAATAGTATTAAAGAAGCCTATTAATAATAATACCACCCGTAAAGAGTTTTATAATAATCAAATGTAAATTATTAATACTAATACTATATTTCAAAAGATGTGACTATTCATATTTATATATATATTGAGTGGGAAAAGACATTATATCACGGAGGGAAAAAAGAAGAAATATTAAGAAGAATTTGGAAAACTTGGGAGAAAATAATAGAGGAGAAATTGAAGGAGAAAATATAGGAGAAAATATAGGAGAAAATGAAGGAGAAAATAAAGGAGAAAAATAAGGAAGTAATCGGAGCATTCTAAAAGATATATAAAGAAAATGGAATAAGAATCTCCATTTCTAAAATAAGAGATAATTCAACAAAAGATTAAGGAAATAAGGAAAAGAGTAAGCCCACATGGAAAGTAGGGCATTTGGTTAAATAAATTAGAATAGAGGAATCTTCCCTCTTATAAAGGTATGTAACTTTATTTTTGTTTATTTAATCAATGATATATTTATTTATATTTTGAAATGTACTAATATTATTATGAAATTAATTCATATTAGATAGTTAAACAAATGTAACTTAAATATGTTAGTAAATAAGTAATTCTATATATATAATTGGTTATAAAATAAATATATGTAATTAATATATATCTGAGAATTATATTAATGTTAATTAATTAATAAGTAATTATAATAATGAAAATTATATAAAATTAATATGTATTCTCACTGGTTAAGACAAGAATATATGGTTCAACTTTGTCATAATTAATTATGTACTAATATCATTATGGAATATAAATATTTATTTTTATCATAGAATAATATGAACTATATATGTAAGATATCTATTTGGAATATAAATATAATATATTTCTAAAGGATCTAATCTAATCTTTCTATATATATATATATATATATATGAGATTGTTCTTAATATAATTGGATTTAAATGCAAAAGTGTCATATACTAATCATTGGGAATTGATATTTCTGATTGCAATCTTAATTGTGAATTCTAGGGCAAATCTAGTAAACTACCAATTGAGAACATTACGAGGGATATATAGATATATGAATCTTAAATGATATATACCGATATATGAATCTTATATATATATGGAAATAATAATGATTTAGGAATATGATCTAGATTACTCTAATTATAGTACATGGGGATATATCTCGTCTCATACTACGATATCTTAGGATAGGGAGTTTGTGGAGGGAGAGGCGGAGTAATTTCGGGCACATGACGGATATCCTAAAAGGAGCCACTTGTAGTCTGTTTCACGCGCCCTTTGGCACTGTAAGTCTTCCATCTTATGATGATCATAGTAAGGGAAGGAGAAAGATTCATGTGCCCTATATGAAGAGATCTTCTATATGACTACGTTCATTAGCTTATCACTCAATAGTTTCCTCTAACTTTAATGATAGTGATGGTTATATGTTGTTAATTATTCGATGATTCCCTAATTTATGCCTAATTGATGGAATTTCGGTCTAGGGGTAAAAAGGGTTCATTACACTATAACTAATTGAAGCCAATCATGAGAGTGTGAATATTGATTTTGTCAGATTCTATGTTGCAAGTGGATTTTGGTATTATGATATTGAACATCAAAATATCCAAACAAACAAAAATCTCATTTTTATCCTATGTACAAGTCCTCGATGATTCTTTGATGATCACGTCCTTAGACAAATAATACATGCTTTAAAAATTTGATGTTAAGAAATTCATTCAAAAATTAATAAAATATCACGCTTTCATCATAGATTATCTAGTTTAAAAACTTTCATCAATTTGCTAGAAAGACATGATTTCATCAATCAAGTCAACACTTATAACATTTTTGCAATGTTTTCAAATCCATATTTTAAATTTAGTTCCATCCATTTCATACTTTTAATCCTGATAAAGATAGGGTCATGTAAGATCTAAGATCAAATTTGGCATTTGGTTCAAATTAGATTGGTATGAAGATTTGATTAAGTGCTTCACTTGCATTTTTGATGAATTGATTCGATGATTGATGAAGTTTTCTTTTGATGAATCCTTCCTTCTTTATAGTAGATTTCCCCTAGTTTGATATGATTTCAATGTTGGGCTTAGGACAATTGGCAGATTAGGTGACCAAAATCTTGAGGTACTTGCAAATGCAACTGTGGGGTTTTATTATGCAATATATATAAATGCTGACGAATGCAATATTTACAAGGATGACTGCTAGGTATGCGACTGACTTGGACTTTCAATGGTGCCTATTTACTAGGTTTTCACCGATTGAATGGATGTTTCTTTCTTTTTCTATTTTTAAAGCCTTTTCCTTTTTTTTCTACCAAGGTGCCTATTTGCTAGGTTTTCACCAAGGCACTTTTTCTCTTTTATTTTTTAAATTTTTTTTAATTTTCTCTTTTTTCAATTTTTTTCTTTTCCTATCAACAAGGCACCTATTTTCTAGGTTTTCACCAAGAATTTTTTTTTTTGAGGATCATATATGAATGTTTTTGGCTTTCTTCATGCTAAATTTTCCACTATTTTTTATCTTTTCTGCATTTCTGATTTGTTTGCTCTTTTCTATTTCTCAATGTTTTTGGTATTTTCAAGATCTCTTTTGACTATATATAATAAATAGGATGCTTTCCATCTAATTTTTTGATACTCTTTATCTTTATCCTCTTTCATCTGCTTCATGTGTAGAGCCTTTTGAGATGAATGCTATTGATAGGTTCTTGTAACTCTTCTCCATCACAATCAGCTAGTTTGTAGGTGCCGGTCCCAAAAGATGAAGTGATCACAAAAGATCCTAACTAGTTTGCTTCCCATTTTCCTTTTTTTTCTCTTCTTCTTGATTCTTGGGATTCTCTCGCAAAACTAAGTCACCTATTTGGAATGTTCTTGACTTGATGTGCTTGTTATAAGTCCTTGACATTTAGTTTTGATATACTTTTAAGTGATCAAATGCTTGTTGTTGTTTCTCATCTAGTAGTTCTAGTTCATGCAATCTAGCAACTCTATAATCTTCTTCACTTATTAAACCATGTAAAGATTCCCTTAAGGATTGAAATTCCACCTCCAAAGGTAAAACTTCTTTTGTTCCAAAGACTAAGGAAAATGGTGTAGCTCCTGTTGGCATTCTGATACTTGTCCTATAAGCCCATAAGGTCAGGTTTATTTTTATATGCCAATCTCTACATGAATTGTCCATCGTTCTCTTCAATATCTTCAAGATTTTTTTATTCATTGCTTCGGCTTGCCCATTACCTTGGGGTAATATATTGATGAAGAGTGATGAATCATTTGAAATTTTGTGCATAACTCCTTTAAGTCTTTGTTTTTGAAGTGCTTTGCATTATCCATTATGATGGCATGAGGTACACCATATCTAAATATTATATGATTTAGGATAAATAATGATATCTTCTTTCCTATTGCAGTTGATAAGGGTACAACTTCCATCCATTTGGTAAAGTACTCTTTTGCCGTGATAATGAATTTATGACCATTTGAAGATGGTGGATAAATCATTCCTATTAAATCTAGACCCCATTGACAAAACATCCAAGGTGTCATCAGAGGATGAAGCTCTTGTGAGGGCACATGTATCAAGTTTCCATGATATTGACACATTCTACATTTTTTTGCAAACTGACAAGCATCTTTCTCCATTGTAGGCTAAACATATCCTATCCTAAGAAGTTTCTTAGCTAGGGTTAAACCATTTGAATGTGATCCACAGATCACCTCATGAATTTATCATAAGGCTATATCTAATTCCTCTTTCTCTAGACATCTAAGAAGCATTTTGTCTAGACTCTTACGATACAATGTGGTGGATATTAAGGTATAACAAGCGGTTGTCGAATAAAGCTTTTCTTTTGGTTTTGGGTTTGGTCAATGGGTAGGATTTGGTCTTTTACATAAGTGTAAATGTCTCCATACCAAGGTGATTCATGTTTTGTTAGCAAAAAAATGGTATGAGGATGGGTAGGGTCAAATGCAGGTTGCTCAACTTCTTCTACTAGGAATTCATATCTAGCGCTTTGATCTGGCATTTGGAGAAGTGATGCCAAAGTTGTCATTGCATCTGCTACTTTATTCTTCTCTCTTGGTACTTTCTCAAATTTGATAAGAGAATTATTTCTTGAGATTCTCAACCATATTCTTGTAAGGTATCATCTTGTCATCTTTCATTTGATATTCATCATTAATTTGATTGATAACTAGTTGTGAATCTTCATAGACTTGTAGTTCTGTCACTTTCCACTCTAATGCTAGCTTGATTCCAATGACCAATGCTTCATACTTAGCTATGCTATTTGTGCAATATGGGAATAGAAATTTGTATGATTTAGGAATTGTATACCTTTGAGGAATAATCAAAAGTATGCCTGCTTCTGATCCATGTTGTGTGTAGGAACCATCAAAATATAGTTTCCATCTTTTTGCTTCCACATTCACAATTTCAGAATCTGGAAATTCCACTTTTATTGGGTTGTCATCTTGTAATGGTGATTTTTCTAACTGATTAGCTATGAATTGTCCCTTGATATATTTTCAATCCACATATTCTATGTCAAATTATCTTAGCACCATGACCCATTTGGCTAGTCTTCCATTCAATGTTATTTTTCTAAGAAGATATTTTAAGGGATCTATCTTTGCAATGAGTTTAATCTTGTGGGATAACATATAGTGGTACAATTTTTGGGAAGAAAAAATCATGGCCAAACATGCTCTTTCAATGAAGGTGTAGTTTAAATCATATTTTACCAAAGTTCTACTTATGTAGTAGATGGCCTTCTCTTTTTCCGATTCATCTTCTTGTGCCAAGAGTGCCCCTAATGAATGCTCAGTCACTGAAATGTATAGGATCAAAGGCTTTCCTCTTATAGGTGGCATCAATGTTAGAGGGTTCATTAGATATTTCTTCAACATGTTGAAGGCTTCTTCACATTTTTCATCCCATTTGAAAACTATGTCTTTATGCAAGAGTTGAGTAAAGTTATGGCACTTTTCTGCCAATTGAGATATGAACCTTCATATGGATTGGATCTTACCTTGGAGAGATCTCATCTGACTGATGTTTCTAGGTGCTTCCATTTCCATGATAGCCTTAACTTTATCTGGATCTACCTCTATTCCTTTTATTGATACAATGTACCCTACCAGCTTTCCTGATTGGATGCCAAATGCACACTTCTTCAGATTTAGCCTTACTTTAAATTGTTCCAATCTTTCAAATATTTTCTCTAGGATTGGTAAATGTTCATCTCTTGAATGAGATTTTCAAAGTATATCATCTACATAATATTCCATGAACTTATGCACCATATCATGGAATATTTTTGTCATAGCTCTTTGATAAGCTGCCTCAACATTCTTTAGATTAAAGGGTATAACATTCCAACAAAATGTTCCCCATGCACATGTAAATGCCATATTATCTTGATCCTCGGGTGCTATCTTTATTTGATTGTAGCCACTGAAACCATCCATAAGAGAGAACATGGAATTTCCTAATGTTAGATCCACTATGGTGTCTATGCTTGGTAATGGAAAGTCATCCTTAGGGCATGCAAGATTTAGATCCCTAAAATCTGTGCAAATTCTAATGGACTTATCTACTTTTGAAACTAGCACTATGTTTAAAATCCATTGGGCATAATCAATGGCTCTTATAAACCCAACTTTTAGCAATTTTTCTAACTCCACTTTCACAAGCAAAGCTATATGCAGATGCATCTTTCTCAATTTTTGCTTGACTGGCCTTGCTCCTTCTATTATGTTTAAGTGATGCATGATTAAATTTGGTCTAATCCTGGCATATCATCATAAGACCATGCAAAATTGATTTTCTTTTCCTTGAAAAATTTGATGAATTCTTTTCTTTCCTCACTAGATAAAGATGTTGCTAAGTGTATGATCCTTGGTTCTGATTTTGATCCAATGTTCACCTTTTCTATTGGTTTGATCAAGATAGGAGATCTTTCCTCATAATGCTTGGGTAAAGTATCCAAAATCCCTTCCTTAGGTGACTCAATTGGGTTTTCACCTTTGGAATCATTCTTTATTTCTTTTTCTTTTTGATCTAATGCTGCCACAATGTGGTTTTCAACATTACATTCTTTCCATTTTATTTATTTTTTCATTTTTTATTGAATTAAGAGTTTGGATACCTTCCTTTTCCTCTTCTTCCTGATATTCCATGGTAGAAGAAGGTTCAACCACATTTAAGTATTGGGAGACCAGATTGTCATTTAAAAAGGTTGGGAGTATAGTGGGCACCATTTTGTGTACTAGAATTTGTACCTTCATAGGGTTAGTATTGTAAATAATTGAATAAAATAACTAAATTAACCACAAAGGAAGAGTTATTTTAACAAATAAAGACAATTAAGCACTCTATGGATCTCTAACTAGGGATGTTAATGGTGAAGCTCTCATCAAGCCTCCATTAATGATAGTCCTAGAGTGAGAATATATGATAAAGCAAGCTAAAATAGTTCAATTCCAAATTGAAATGCTTAATTAACTTCTAAACTTGCCTTCCTAGCTCAAAATCTCAAGAGGTTAGATGAAATTCTCAGATTTGTGGATTCTTAATTGAGTGAATTATTGCTTTCTTTTATAGGATTTGGCAAGGCTAGGGGGTGTAGTTAGATTTGATCAAGGTTGAGTTGGGTTAAGTCCTTGGTTCCACCCTTTGAAGACAATTTAAATGGATTGTCCTCAAAGCTTGGGACAATAAGACAAGATGAGTGGTTAAGATGCTCCTTGCAATTGAGTGATTGAGATTCATTTTGGCTTGATCTATGTGAGCTCTTTCCTTAAATCCTATTGGTTGAGGCTTTTTCCTCCCATGCGGTGTTGAGAGAAAATAAGAATTAATTAATTGAATTGAATTAATTTGTTTAGCCATGTGTACCCCTTGAGTGGGTTGATTTGATTTTAAATTGAACTATACAATTAATTTAATTAATTGCACATTGATTTAATTTATCGTGATTTGATCAATTTAACTTGAGTTTATGGCTTTGATTTTTACTTAAATTGAATTGGAGCTTGATTTAAATTTTGATTGGCTAAATGCCTATTTTGATTCAATTTCCTTGATTTATCCTTAGTTTTTCCTTGATTAATCACATGAATGATCCTATCCACTTTTAGGTGATTACAAGCATAAGAAAAAACTGAATTGGGTGCATCTCACAATACCAACATAAAATAACAATATTGGAATAGTCACCAAATCACAAGATCAACTCAACAAACCACATAGGAGCAATAATACACATCTAGGGCCAAAAAAATGAATCACTAGATATATCATCCATCTATATAGAAGCATACTAAAAGTTGAAACCACATCCATCAAGATGTCATGTAGAAAGAAAATGGAAGAGGCACTAAAATCAACCTTTATTGTATGTATCACATTATCATCCTCCACATGTTGCAAATACTTAATTGCATAATAGAGGATGATCCACCCTTGGTGGACATGTGATTCCACCTTGTGTGGGTGAAACTTATCTACTCCTTATCATATTCTCTTGTTGACTTGGTTATATAAGAAAGCCTATTATGTAAATTTTCATTATGGACCCATTATCAATAATATCATTCTTACATCTTAATGTAATTTTCTTGCCATTCTTTTGTGGAAGTTATCTTGGTCTTTCATTTGATCTTGGGGGTTTTGTAAAGTCACCTAAAACTCTAACATGGTATTAGAGCTCTCAAGGTGTGAAAAATCTTTCCTGAGAGTAGAAAATTTGGCTCAATTCAATTGTGGGTGCATAATAAGGTTATTTGGGCATCACCATTCCATAGTCTATTTGGAGAAAATTTTGGTGTAATTCAACATTTTTCATTTTGTGGCTTTCTAGTGCAGGTTAATATTAGATCTTGTTGGTGCAAATGAAAGGTTAGAATAATATTAAAAGGTCCAAAAACCCCTAAAGTTGACCCAAATTAGACACTAGGGGAAAAATCTAGAGGCATTTAAAGTTTAGAAGTGCAATGACACTAATTTATTTATCAAGGTGATTTTCAAATAGCGATATCTTAGTCATTCAGACTCCATTTTTGAGAATATTTTTTGGGGTTATAATTTCGTGCTCTACACAATGGTGTAGGTTTATTTATATCTATATGCCTAATTTATTTTTAAAAATTGCTTATCCCATTTTTTGCAACTTTCAAGGCCTCATTTAGGCTCATATGGAGTCCTTTTTAGGTGCATTTTTTGAAAGTGCATATTTTTTCTATATTTTAAAATGGTGCTATCAAATTATAGTGACTGGGATCATAAATTTCAATTTTATAATTTGGCTTAGTTTTGCAATTGTAATGCACATACCTTAGTTTGGTATTTTTATAGTGATCTAAGTCTATTATAACCTAATTGTAGTGTAACCAATTATTGATCTCAATTTGTAATGTGAAAAGTGTATCATTGATGTAATCATGGGATATGGAACACATATTTTTATAATAACTTTGACTAAGGGTAGTTATGAATCATGGGAAAAAGGAATAATCACACATTGTAGATGGCTTAATCGCTTGCCTCATCTTTATGGACTCATACCTAAGCTAAAGACAAAGTGGAAGAAAATAAGTTTTGAAGATAAGAATGGTCATGTCAAAGGATTTATTGGTTTGAGTCCTAGTTTAGATTTTTGCCATGGTATCTACTCCAAGATCTTGTGTATTCAATCTCCACACACAATTTGGAAAATTGTTTGGGAGCATTTTGGAGATCTACATGTTGCTCCAATCTCAGATGATCCTGTTGTAGATTGTCTCCTTACACTTGATGATGTAGATAATGTTCCCTATAATGATGAAAAATTAGATGAGATTTAAAAATAATGCATTACTTGAGAGTAAGGATGATCTAGTGACTCCACCTGCAATTCCTACTTTTCTAGTTGAGATCACACATTCATCTCTTGTTGTTGATTGCAATGATTCATTACAATAGATATCTATTTGTCTTCCTCATTAAGATTCCTATATTCTAGAAATTGGTTCATTATTTGTGGAGTCTCACATTTTAGATTTTGGAGACACATTTTAAGGGGTTTCTCTTGTCTTTGGCGATATCTTCTTCAGAGTTGGAGATACTTCTTCACCTTCTTTAGAGATTGATATTCATAATTCTCTTCCTTTAGTTGATATGATACATTTCTTGGTTCAGGTTGATCATGCATATGTGATGCTTGGAGACTCTCAATCAGTTTTTAAAGACATCTCTCATATATTATGATAGTTGTACGAATAATATTGTCACTTCACATTTGTCTTTTGATCTTGATCAAAATCAATTTCCATTAGTATCTTATTTTTCACCTTCTATTATGATTGGGCATGTTCCTAATTGGTTCATGGCATCTTCATCATCTAAGGACATGGTGACACATGAGAAGAATTTAGAGACATCATCATTATAATTTATTTGGATTCTACTTCCTAATTCTTATCCAAAATCGGAAGCATTCTTGTATTTCTACTCAGTCTATCTTCTTCCCAAGGGGAGAAATGTTGTTTGTAGGTATTGGACTATGTTTTATCTTCAAACACTTACCATTTTTATAAGACATTATCCATTACGGTGGGGTCCAATTGCCTCCTTCTTTCCTTCTTATGGAGGGATAATTTCTTGTATCTACATGATGCATGTAATCCTTAGGGGATATTGAGTCCTTCATCCTGTTAATATGATTTAGAACAATAGAGAGGGGGGGTGAATCAGTTGTTCTTAGGTCCTAATGTATAAAACAATTTCATAAAATTATCCTTAAGTCAGATCCAAAACCAAAACAAACTCGGTCATCACTGATTCAATAATAGAAACATCTAACAATGCAGCTCACTACCTAGCTGTAACTTAACTTGTAAAACATAGTAATGTTCAGATCTAAACATTGACACAAGTATAAACAACAGGATTTTATAGTGGAAACCCAATTTGGGAAAAACCACATTGTAACATGCTACTATTATTTTCACTCTTCTAAAGTCATTTCAGTAAAAAGCCAACCTTGTCAAAGGTTACAATACACACTGTCAAATGTGACCCAGTTAAAGGATTTCAATCACCCTATTAAAAGTGAGCCTAGTCATAGGACTTACATACACTCCATTAGAATGCAAATTTGTTCAAATGATTTAACATATGACTGTTAGGTCAACCTCTGTTAAAAGGATTTTGACTATTCCAATGGTTAGAAAGTAGCAACAGTATTATCTAAAAAATATACAACTCATTTTGCAAATATCAGATCCGATTCCATACACTAATGCTGGTTTACTAACTTTGAAACTTTTCCATTTCCATCTCTGATCTGCTCAGAACTTTTCTTCAAGCAATCACCACCATTCTCCTTCAACCTTTTTTGCTTATTCAGTCAATAAAACTTTTCTCTCCCAGCATTCTCTATTCACCATGTGCATGCATATCACAATGTTTAGGTTCCCTTATATTTTCCTCAATTAGGTTAACTCATCTTTTGCTGCTCAATCTCATTCGTAGATCTTAGGGTTAGGTCAGATTCATTGAATCTACTCACTTCATGTTCTTCGGCTCCTTTTCTAGAATCATCTCAAATCTCTTAAAGATTTATAATAAAACATTTTACAAAGCATTTAATGCTTCCAAACAATTAATAAATGAAGTCAACACATTTTACATAATCCAAGAATTCAACAATGTCAGCTCCAAAATTAAATTCTCTTCAAATATAAAATTGCTGATGCTCGGTCAATACTGTGATTGTTCACTTGGTCTCCATGTAGAACGTTCGGTCAATACTAAAACTATTTCCTCAACTTGCACTGTCTTCCTCGGTAATTAACTGATACTCGATCAACACTATAATTTTTCTCGGCATATACTAACTTGGTCGACACTAACATCACTCGGCTTAAACATGATTTTTCCATTCTTTTCTCGGTTAAGCCTACCAATTTAGTCTTCAGTCTTACTAAGATAAACAATACTTTATCTCATCATAGTGCAACATAGTCAAGTACACTTTGTAGTATCAAGATAACTCAACCTTTCCCTAGGTGCTATTTTTACCAACCTTGCTTAGCCCCTTAGCAACACTCAAATAGATATAGTACTTTCCTAAGTAGCAATAATCTTACCAATGAAGGTTTGACATCAATGACAATACAAAAATTGTTTCAATTCAGTTTCAAACAATCTCCCTCGTTGGCATTGATGGCAACACGATATGATATCAACTAAATAACACATGGATTACCAACCAATCCAAAATCTTATCTATTCATCATAAAATTATTTATAATATCCTTAGCTTCATTCTAATTCAGAATCTTGTAAGCCTCACTTCTATGACCGTCAGAAGTATTCAGATCTTCCTCTATCTTGATTCTTCATTTTAGTTCATCAATGCTTAGTTTTTAGTATCATGTGTTATCATATCATTACATTCTCCCTCTTTGACAAAAATGCCAAACCAGCAACTAAAACTTACATCCATTAGATGTAGATAATATCGGTGCAACTCAATGTTTCTCCCTCTATCACCTTGCTTATGACTGATTCATTATCTTTGCTTCTCTTCACAACTCTAGGCTAGCCCTATAGTGTGACAATTTTTTGCATCAATTTGTCAAATATTATGTTGTAGCACACTTGATGTAGTGCTCCTAGCTTGTCTAGGTAGCCTCAGTTAGGGGAAGAACCCCTAATTGACTTCTCAAATACTCATGAGCTTCTCTGGGTAAAGCTTTAGTGAATATGTCTGCTAGTTGTTCTTTTGTATTCACATATTCCATTTGGACTTCTTTGCCATGTACTAATTCTCTCAAGTAGTGATACTTGATTGTAATGTGTTTGGTCTTAGTGTGCATCACTGGATTCTTAGAAATATTGATAGCACTTGTGTTGTCATAGAAAAAAACAATAGGTTCAGTGATTTCTTCTTTCATGCCTATCAACAATTATTTTATCCATACCAAGTTTGAACAATTCACTACAACAGCAACATACTCGTCCTTGACAATAGATTGGGAAATGCAATTTTGTTTCTTGCTTGTCTAGGAGACTAATCTCTATCCAAGAAAGAAAGCTCCACCACTTGTACTCTTTTTGTCATCTACATTTCCTACCCAATCAGCATCTGTATAAACTCAGAGTTCAAATTTGTCATCCTTCTTATAATATAGACCGTAGTCAGGAGTTCCTTTCAAGTATCTCATAATTCTTTTCATGGCCATCATATGTGTTTCCTTAGGATTGGTAGAGAATCTTGCCACAATGCCAATAGCTAATGCAATATCTGGTCTTCTTTGTACAACATACTACAATTTTCCAATCATGGATCTGTACAGAGTCTGATTCACTTCTGCAGCATCATCATTCTTAGATAACTTTTTTCCAGTAACCATAGAGTTTCCACAAGTTTAGCATCTTCTATCCCAAAAGTTTTCAGTATTTCATTAACATACTTAGACTGTGTAATGAAAATTTCATTCTTCCTCTGATATACTTGAAAATTTCATTCTTCTTCTTATAATATAGATCGTAGTCAGGAGTTCCTTTCAAGTATCTCATAATTCTTTTCATGGCCATCATATGTGTTTCCTTAGGATTGGTAGAGAATCTTGCCACAATGCCAATAGCTAATGCAATATCTGGTCTTCTTTGTACAACACACTACAATTTTCCAATCATGGATCTGTACAGAGTCTGATTCACTTCTGCAGCATCATCATTCTTAGATAACTTTTTTCCAGTAACCATAGAGTTTCCACAAGTTTAGCATCTTCTATCCCAAAAGTTTTCAGTATTTCATTAACATACTTAGACTGTGTAATGAAAATTTCATTCTTCCTCTGATATACTTGTAAACCAACAAAGAATTTGATCTCACCAAACATACTCATTTCAAATTCAGTTTGCATTTCATTTGAGAAACTTTTACATAATGCATCTTGTCCACCAAAAATAATGTCATCAACAAAATTTTTTGCCAATAGGATACCTTTCCCTTCTTCATCCTTCATGTATATATTTCTTGTGTCATTTGTTCTTGAAAATCTAATCTGGATCAAGTAGTTGTGCAACCTCTCATACCATGCTCTAGGTGCTTGCTTCAATCCATATAATGCTTTGTTCAGTTTGCACAACATGTGTCTTTTTTTTGGATCAATAAAACCTTCTAGTTGTTCTATGTAAACTTCTTCTTCTAGTATACCATTAAAAAATGTAGACTCGACATCCTTTTAATATACCTTGAAATCTTTATAAGAAGCATATGCAAGCAGAGTTCTTACTCCTTCCAATCTAGCTACAGGGGAAAATGTCTCCCCATAATCTATTCCTTCTTCTTGTGCATAGCCTTTGCATACCAGCCTAGCTTTGTTCCTAGTGATTTCACCATTTCCATTCATCTTATTCTAGAATACCCACTTTGTTCCTATAACATTCTTGTTTTAAGGTCTCAGCACTAGAGTCCAAGTATCATTCTTCTCAATCTAGTCAATTTCTTCATTCATTGCTTGTATCCAGTCTTCATTCTCCAATGCTTCTCTAGTTGTCTTCGGTTCAAATTCACATAGTAGACATGTTGGATCCTTAGTCTTACTTCTGGTCTAGATTCCAATATCTTTGTCTCCAATTATCTGCTTAGGCTTATGATGTCTTCTCACATATTTTACCAAAACAAGTTCAGCTATTCTCTCCTCTATTTCATCATGTTCCTCAATAAGATTGTCAAATTCAACTTCATAATACTCGACAACCTCTTCCTGATACTCAACAACATTTTCTTGTAGCTCAGCATGTTCTTGTTCTTTCTCGACACTATTTTCCTGACACTCATCAGCTTCTATTTGTCGCTCGACAGTGCTTACCCAAGACTCGACATTAGGTGCAAGTCTGTTACTTGCCTCTTCTTCTTCTTTAATGTACACAAAATATCTATAATCTTCTGGTTCTCTTTTACTATTAGCTTCATTTCTTTCTACATACTCATCAATTTTGACATTCACACTTTCCACAATTTTGTTACTGTTAGAGTTCAAACACTTATAAGCTTTACTTTTTGTGGAGTACCCTAGGAATATGCCTTCATCACTCTTAGCATCAAACTTTCCATTCCTAGTGTCTTTTAATATATAGCACTTAGTTCCAAAGATTCTAAAGTATTTAACACTTGGTGCATGCCCATGCCATAATTCATAAGGTGTCAGATTTGTACCTTTCTTGATTTGTACCTAGTTAAGAGTGTAGATAGTAGTGCTAATAGCTTCTTTCCAATATTTCTATGCCACATTCTTTTCAATCATCAATGTCCTTGCACAATCCAAGATAGATCTGCTTCTCCTTTCTACTATACCATTCTGTGGAGGTGTTCTAGGTGCAGACATCTATCTTTTAATTCCTCTATCATTGCAAAAAAAATTAAATTCATTTGATGTAAATTTTCCACCTCGGTCAGATTTAAGACATTTTAGGTTCCTACCTGTCTCCTTTTCAACCTTAGCCAAATACCACTTAAAATATTGAAAAGCTTCAAATTTTTCTTTTAGAAACATCACATGCATCATCCTAGTATGATCATCAACAAATAAGATAAAGTATCTAGCACCACACTAACTTTGTACACCTATAGGTCCACAAAGGTCAGTATGAACCAAATCTAAAATGTTTTCAGAAGTAAAGGATTTTCTCTTGAAACTTGACTTTGTCATTTTTCCTAACTGGCATTCGTTGCACATCACATTCTTAGGTTTCTTCAATCCAGGTAGACCTCTTACCTTTTTCTTCTTACTTATCTCTACCAAATTGTCAAATTTAACATGACACAACCTTTTATGCCATAACCAAATATCATCAAGTTGTGCAATCAAACATGTTTCCTCAGATAGGTCAAGATAGAACAAATTACCTCTAGTCTGGTCTCCACTTCCAATCAATTCTCCAACAGCATCAAATATTTTAGCTTGCTTGTGCTGAAATTCCACTCAGTAACTAGTTTTGTTAAGCTAAGCAACACTAAACAAATTGTAATTAAGACCTTCAACCCAATATACATTTTCACAAGATATCTTATCAGTTAGTTTAATCAAACCTTTTCCTCTAATAGGACATGGTGCATCATTACCAAATTTTACACTTTTACCTCAGTAATGATGTAAAGTCTCAAACTTATTTTTGTCACTAGTCATGTGATGTGAACAACCACTATCAATAATCCATTTATCATTTTTTTTCACATAAGATATCAATGCAGTTTTCTCATCCTCATCAAATTCATCTTTCATTGCCACATAAACTACCTCAATTTCAAAATCATCACTATCAGTGTCAATCTCTTTTTCAACAATGTAACAAGATTTCTTACATTTTCCCTTTTAGTCTCTATTCCATCGATAGCTTCAGTCATCTTTTCTATCTTTGTGTTTGCTTTTCCTTTCATCATCTTTATCCTCCCTATTAGGACATCTAGCAGCTATATGACCAACTTTATTATATGCAAAACATATGATAGGGAGTTTACCTTTATACTTTCCTTTTCCCCTTCTTAGTCTTCTAGCCATACGAGCTTCTAGATCTTTAGGGTCTTCATCAGAAGCGTCACTGTCACTGTCACTTTCATTTTCACTGATGCATCTTTTTTTTTCTTTCTTTGGCTTACTTAGAACTAGCTATGACTTAAAAGTAGATTCAATATTTTCAATGCTTCCAACAATGAAATTATCATAATTAGAGAGTTCAAAAGAAGTCAACTTACCAACCAAACTTTCCAATGTAAGCACATTAGCCGAGTTACATCTAGATTCCTAAATAGCTGAGATCTTAATATCATATATAGGACGTAGGGTTCTTAATACTTTTCCAATTATAGTTTCATCATCAATAGTCCCATTAGATCCTCTAATAGCATTCACAACTTCTTTTATTCTACTACAATATTGTGCAATGTTTTCACCTTCTTGCATTCTCATTTCATCAAACTTACCTCTAAAACTCTTGGCCTTTGCTTTCAACACATTTAAGTCACCACCATAGATCCTTGCAAGAGTGTCCCACATATCCTTTGTAGCTGTGCAATCCTTAATATCCTCAAATTCTGGATAGCTTAGGGAAGATGCAATTTCTAGCATTGTTTGATTATGTTCTTGCTTAGCTCTCATTTCTTCGACAGTCAAAGGTGCGACAGGTGAGACATAACTATTTTCAAAGTAGTACTTTGCAGAATCACCAATACCGGCCAGATGCAGCTTCATCAAGCTTTGCCATGTAGGAAAATTTTCCTTGTTCAACTTCGGTACCTCCTTATACATCCTAATCATTTGCTTCAAGCCCCTTTAAGCTTGATATCTGTCAACACTAATAATAAGCAACTTAGCTCTGATACGAATTCTTAATATGATTTAGAACAATAGAGAGGGGGGATGAGTCAGTTGTTCTCAAGTCTTGATGTATAAAACAATCTCATAAACTTACCCTTAAATCAGATCCAAAACCAAAACAAACTCGGTCATCATTGATTCAATAATAGAAATATCTAACAATGCAGTCCACTACCTAGCTCTAACTTAACTTGTAAAACATAGTAATGTTCAGATCTAAACATTGACACAAGTATAAACAACATAATTTTATAGTGGAAACCCAATTTGGGAAAAACCACTTTGTAACATGCTACTATTATTTTCACTCTTCTGAAGTTAGCTTGATAAAAAGCCAACCCTGTCAAAGGTTACAATACACACTATCAAATGTGACCCGGTTAAAGGATTTCAATCACCTTGTTAAAAGTGAGCCTAGTCATAGGACTTACATACACTCCATTAGAATGCAACCTTGTTCAAAGGATTTAACATATGATTGTTAGGTCAACCTCTGTTAAAAGGATTTTGACTGTTACAATGGTTAGAAAGTAGCAACAGTATCATCTGAAAAATTTACAACTCACTTTGCAAATATCAGATCTGATTTCATACACTAATGCTGGTTTACTGACATTGAAACTTTTCCATTTCCATCTCTGATCTACTCGAAACTTTTCTTCAAGCAATCACCACCATTCTCCTTCAGCCTTTTTTGCTTATTCAGTCAATAAAACTTTTCTCTTCCAGCATTCTCTGTTCACCATGTACATGCATATCACAATGTTCAGGTTCCCTTATATTTTCCTCAATTAGGTTAACTCATCTTTTTCCGCTCAATCTCATTCATAGATCTTAGGGTTAGGTCAGATTCATTGAATCTACTTGCTTCATGTTCTTCGGCTCCTTTTCTAGAATCATCTCAAATCTCTTAAAGATTTACAATAAAACATTTTACAAAGCATTTAATGCTTCCAAACAATCAATAAATAAAGTCAACATGTTTTACATAATCCAAGAATTCAACAATGTTGGCTCCAAAATTAAATTCTCTTCAAATATAAAATTGTTGATGCTCGGTCAATACTGTGATTGTTCACTCGGTCTCCATGTAGAACACTCGATCAATACTAAAACTGTTTCCTCGGCTTGCA
Source organism: Chamaecyparis obtusa (assembly GCA_027943335.1). NCBI lineage: Eukaryota > Viridiplantae > Streptophyta > Pinopsida > Cupressales > Cupressaceae > Chamaecyparis > Chamaecyparis obtusa. Next base: position 721,597 of record BSBK01003444.1, read on the forward strand.
CTGTCTTCCTCGGTAATTAACTGATGCTCGGTTGACACTATAATTTTGCTCGGCATATACTAACTCGGTCGACACTAATGTCACTCAGCTTAAACATGATTTTTCCATTCTTTGCTTAGTTAAGCCTACCAGTTTAGTCTTCAGTCTTACTAAGATAAACAATACATTATCTCATCATAGTGCAACATAGTCAAGTACACTTTGTAGTATCAAGATAACTCAACCTTTCCCTAGGTGCTATTGTTACCATACTTGCTTAGCCCCTTAGCAACACTCAAATAGATATAGTACTTTCCTAAGTAGCAACAATCTTACCAATGAAGGTTTGACATCAATGACAATACAATAATTGTTTCAATTCAGTTTCCAACACATCCATCCATGCATCTTGTGTGTTTTCATCTCTCTTTTTGGAGGGGAGTTTTGTCCCATGAGGTTTTCTCCCTTTATTTTCTTTATGAGATATTTATTTCATTGCATTGCATATGTACATGGATACCTAAAATGTCCTAGTAGATGAGACCTATCTTCCATTGTGATTTTATGTGTAACCCACTAAGTTGCACTTAAGGGGGGATGTTGGTGTAATTAAATATTCACTAATTCCACTTTATTTAAGTTTACTTAGGATAATACATTGAATATTAGTTTATATACAATACACCTAGGAGTTTTCACCTATATTTTCATATGGTGTAGGAGAAATTCTACTTTATGTGTGAGATCCACCTCTAGTGTACGTACCACATTATCATCCTCCACATGTTTCACATACTTCATTGAATAACAAAGGATGATACACCTTTAGTGGACATGTGATTATACCTTGTGTGGGTGATAACTTATCTACTCCTTATCATAGTATCTTAATGACTTGGCCATATAAGAAATCCTATTAAATGTATATTTTCATTATGTCCATTATCAATAATATCATTCTTAAATCTAAATACAATTGCCTTTCCATTCTTTTTTGGATGTTTTCTTAGTCTTACATTTGATCTTGGAGGTTTTGTAGTCACCTAAAACTTTATAATATATCATAAATACTTTCTATAATTTTATTTCCATCTTTTGCACCAATCTCTCTCTTTACATGACCCATAGTAAGTCAAACATTACTAGACTAGTTTGGTCATGTCTCCTTTTCTTTCTCTTTTTTAAGTGTTGGTTCTTTTTATCCTAGATTTTGATTGGACAAGGACCCAAGACACTTGGGAGATTGGTGTCTCCTTGTCTCCTTAAATTTGATTTTTTTTTCTAATTTCATTGATCTACTTTACCATGAGAATGAGGTAATCCCATACTCCCACTAAAGTGGGGGTTCAATGTACAATCCTAAATTGTAAGCATTTAAAATTTGATGCTCAATTAGGTCCCATTTTAGTGTTATTAGGATTCCACATAAATTATGGTTTATCTAGCCCTAATTCAAATTTTATAATCATTCCAACATCCTCTCCACATTCCTAACCCTTGGGCCAAATTTTGAGACCTTTTGAGGGGAATAGGATGACCAGGTCAACCTATTCCCTAAGGTTTGTCTTAAAATTTGAATTAGGGGCATATCTTAAAAATTTTGTGGCAAATATAAAATCCTACTGGTAATATTATCCATTTTTTAAATCTTCTTTCCCTCATGAAGGCCAATTAGAGGATGATTCATAAATCATAAATAATTCAATGTGAAAATAGTTTCTTCCTAAGGCAAGAGTCATCAAGCATAACAACATTGGAGACTTGAGAAGTATTTTTTTATATCTATACAATTGTGGAAAGAATCCTTAATTTTTCTCTACATATAAGGACCCAACAAAAAATTTCAAACAACTACAAGAATCTTCATAGACACTACAACACCAAGTTCTTTTATGAAGGTATAAGCATTTACATTTCAGATCTAGTATCTCATTTACACTAGAAAACTTTCCTTTCATGCATAATTCATTTCAGTTTCAAGGTTGATTTTTCAAATAGGGTTTTACTAAGGAAAACCCCTTTCTACACAATGTTTTCTATCTTTTTTATGTGCAAGAACAAGTGGTACTAGTCTCGGTATCATATCCTAGAAATTAAGGACTTCGACAATAGTTTTCAATTGAAAACAATCAAAAGTATAGGGAATAGGCTGACCAAGTCAACCTAGTGCTAGAAAAAGGCTAACCCGCTCAATATTTCCCTTCCAAAATAACTTCAAATTGAGTTCATAGGTCAATTTTTGTCTCCAAATTCTATTTTTGGCATTATAATTGGTCTATCTATTTTTTGTCATGTTGTGCATTCTAAAACTTTCATTTTCCTCCTTTCTTTCCTTCAAACTTATATTTCTTAATTACATTCTATTAGAGTAATAAGTTGTTTTTCTTATTAATTAAATCATATTGATTTAATTACTAAGTCACTTATTACCTCTTTCTTTACTTAAACTAAACTTTAGGCATATAATGATTAATTCTTTTATTAATTATTATTATGCAACCTAGTTTTTATTTTAGGGTTTTTATCTCCTTGTATAAGGATTGATCTCTCTTGTAAACAAGAACACATTATTTTATTTGATTGCAACTTTTGTTTTTGCACATCAAGAATGTCTCCTATTTCATGGATCCTTTCATTTAGGCCTCCATAGTTTTTGCTTCTCTCTTTATGTGATAGGTTTTTTCATGTAGGTGTTCTTGAGAGCTGTGGGTTGTTTTCTCATCAACTAAAACATATCAGAGCTTTAGATTTTCATCCCCCTATCCCTTTCATGAGAGATCCAACCTTGTTTGACAAATCTATAATTTTCAAAGGATTTTCTATCGGATATAGGGGAACTCTTTTTTTGATTACTTTGGGATCAAACAAACCCCATGGTTGTGTTTAGAGCACCCAAGAACCCCTATTTCCATAGAAAATTTGTCCAATTTGGACAACTTTTCATTTTGGGAAAAAAATATTTTGCACTAGGGTCGTACAACCCTCACACACTTCTTGAGGTGCAAGCAAAAAAATTAAATTTTTGCAGTCGAGTGGCCACCTGGGCACCACCCATCGGGCACCTAGTGACCATTGCTGATGGCCATGGTTACCACCTAGTGACTCGCAGTCTGCTTAGCAGTCAATGCCTAGTGTCATCGTCGGTGATTATTCCAGTCACTGGTGACCACGCAGTCACCACCGCGGTGATCAGTGTGACTACCCGCAATAACTGCGGCATTTTTTAGGTTAAAATCTAGGGTAACCCTAGGATTTTAGTCCCTCGTTCTTAGTCGACAGTCATTTGGAGGACCAAGAGCCAGTTTCTTAGCCCTCAAGCCACCAGCCCCCTGGTCATGTAGAGAACAGGGGCCCAAAACTTTTGGTCCTTAGGGCCTATTGTTTTTTTGCGACAACGACCATTTGGATGTCAATTTTAGCCTCTCAATATGATGACATCAATAGATGTCAATGTTTTCATACACCATTTTGGGTCCTTTGGAGCAGCTTGTGGTTTTTATCATAACTTGAGCATATGGTGTCAAAATCAAGAAAATGAGATATCATTGGAAAAATTATTCAGAGGTGGATATTTCTGGTGTTTTGGATTTTGGATATTTTCTACTATTTTTCTCACCAGGAGTTCAAAGGTAGAGCTTCTTTTTTGTCTTCCCAGGGGTGTAACTTGTGCATCTAGGCTCCACTTTTTGCAAATGAGGTATCATTAGAAAGTTTATTTTGAGCCCAATCTAGTGGTATAGGTTATGTTTTCTAATTTTTTCATCTTGAAAATTTGTTTCCATTTGATGTCAGAGGTTTTATTTTCATTCCCAAGGCCATATCTTGGGCATCTGGACTCCATTTTTTGGCAACAAAGATATCGTTGGAAAGCTTGTTCTATGTACTTTCCAATGCTACGAGTCATTTTTCCAAATTTTGAAATAGATATATTTTATTCAATTTTTTTCATTTCTACACTCTAGTACAAATATCTTGGATGTTTCAGGTCCTGGGATCTCTTCCCTATATGGGACGACTCTTCTTTGGTTGTTCTTTTGTTTTCGTATCATCTTAAAATGGAAGCACTTCCATGATAAGAGCATTTAGCCCTCTGAGTAAGTGGTTTGGGGTCATGTTAAGCACCTTGATTGGGTCTTTTCATGTATTTGGCTTTTCTCCCCATTTTCCACTTCTTCCCTGCACTTGATTTCTTCATTCTAGGTTAAATTAGGGTTAGGATCTTAAGGATTCTCCTGAATTTCCCTCTTCCATGGCTCTCTTTTCTAGGTATGACTTAGAAATGGATCCTCCTGGTCTTCATTTCAGTAATCATAGGATTTTATGTCTATTCTTGACATTCTATCTTGTTCTGGCATCATTTCTAGGTTTCTGGGCATCCCTGGGACCTCCTAATTTAGTTTTGAGTCAACCTAAGAAAAAGGTCAATGTCTTAGCTCCACCTTGACTAGGTCAGGGTTGAGCTCAACCCTGACTAGGTCAGGGTCAATCTTGACTTTGACCCCTTTCTCCAAAATTTCAAAATCTTTAATTTTCGGGCTTCGAGCTTTCAGGAAATTTATTTTCCCGCCTTCAGGTCGGCCATTTTGGGTTTCAGGATGGTAAATCCTTTAATTGCATTTAATCTAGGTATATTTTCTAAAGGTGAGGAACTAATTGGGATTTAATTCTCCAAGGTGGCCCATCTAGAGGAGTGTGCCCTAGATCACTATAAAAGGAGGCCTTCCTCTCTCATTTTCACATCTCATCTAAGCAAGATATCTCAAGTTTTCATATCTCATCATGAAGTTTTGCAATCAGGCATCTAGAGCTCTCAAGTGCAAGAAATTCATCAAGCGAGGTGATTTGTTTCAATTAATTTGTTTATGCACAATATATTTCAATTCAATTTCAAGGTTAATTCCTAAACTAGGGTTTGACTAAGGCAAACCCCCCATACAACAAAAACCCCCATTTTCTTGCAAGTACAGGTGCGGAGTTTCAAATCTGAGAGTGAATTTAGATACCCTTTCGGCCATCTTCCAAGATCTACGAACAGAATTCAAATCGGACTTCAAAGAAAGAATGTGGTATTTGACCTTTTATGAGGATCAAACCTGAGCTGAGCCATCTTAAGGAAAGATTTCTAGGTTTTCTCTATCTCAGCATTTCCAGTCTAGGATAGGTTTTAGATTTTCTCGAAAGTGCACATAGACAAGAGAATTCAACATTTTCCAGATCTACCCTAATTTGAGGTTAGTACTTTTATTTCAATTATTCTATATGCTAAACATAATCCTCCACACTAGGGAAATATTGGATTTACTCTCTCTTCCTACTCTTTTCCATAAAATTGATTTGATTGTGCATTAACCTTTTGGTTGATCAAATCAGATCTCTTCTTTGGGGAATTTGGGTTTTGAGAATAAATCTCATATTTCCCCCTTTACATTTGAATAGAGGTGAATCCATTTTAACATCATTCATTTTGGTGAACCCGACATACTTACTCTCTTTTCTTTTGTGGAATTGGATGCCTTATTGTGCTTTCCTTTTATCTTGTTAGTATTAGATTTTTCCTTTGTGATTGATCCTACATGCTAATTAGATTTCATATTTATGCTTTATGTGTTCTTAGTTTAGTTCATTTTGTTTATGAGCTTTACTACCACTAGTCCTACTTATAACATTCTGGTTAGAAGAAGTTGTAGGCTCATGGGTGCCTTTGATCCAAAATCTTCTTCTCCTTTCCTAAGGATCCCCGATGATAACCCGATTCTTCATGATTCTAATCCTACTATGGAGCAAAAATCTTCTCACTCATCTCATGATGAGGATGACTCTTTAAGAGTTCTTCCTGAACAAGTCCAAAAACTTTCCACTGAACTTGATAAAATGGGTAATTGGCTTCTTCAAGAAAACCATAATCAAGATTCCATTCAAGCTATAGAGGCTCTTAAGAAATTTCTCCATGATAGTGATCAAGGTATTAACCTCTTGTGTGGTATTACTCATCTTGTGCATTCCAATGTTAAACCTTTAGCTCAAGAAGCTCAAGATTTAGGGTTAACTCCTCCTATCACTAGTGTTGAACCTCCTTCTAATCCTTTACCTAGTATTCCTATCTATACTCCTTCTTTGGTGACTGTGATGGTTCCCTATATTCCTATGAGTGTTCCTCCTATGTCCCTTCCTTTATCACAACCTTCATATCATAATGTTCCTTTTACTTATTCCAATCCACTTCCAATTGTAGTTCCTAGTGTTCCTCCAGTTGTGTCCTATATTCCTGTAGCTTCTTACACTTTACCTAGTGTGTCTAATGTTGCTACTCCCCCTATTTCCTCTAATGATTCAACCATCATTAGTTTGGCTCAAACCATGTCATCCTTACAACAACAACTTGCTTCTTTAACTCAAAACAAGTTTAGTATTCCCACATGTGACACGAGAAGTCCCTTGTCCCAGGATATTATTCGTACTCCTGTTCCTCAGCAAGGTGAGATGCCTCATCTTGAGAATTATACTAGAAAAGGAGATCCTGTTCATCATGTTAAAACATTCCAAATCCTTTGTAGTGATTATGCTCATGACCATAGAATTTTAGCCAAACTGTTTGCTAGAACCTTTCATGATAAGGCCTTACAATGGTATTGTTCCTTGCCTCCTTATTCAATTAATTCCTTTCCACAACTTGCTAATGCTTTTATTCAACAATTTCAAAATAATATTGGTCTACAAGTGTCGTTGACTGATTTAATGCATTGTAAACAAAGTGCTAAAGAAAAATTGACTAAATTTATTGGTAGATTTAAGCATTTGCATGCTCAGATTTCCTATCCTGTTCCTGATATTGATATTCAACATATGTTTATTTCAAATTTGCAAAATGATATTAGAGATAAGATTCTGCTTACTGAATTTACCTCTTTTCAACAACTTTGTGCAGTGCTTCATCATTATCAATTACAAGTGAGTCAATTTGAGAGCAACACTCCAATGGCTCCTGTTCTAGTTGATAAGAGTGATGCTGCTCCAAATCCAAACAAGTTTCAAAAATTCAATAATTATGTCAAGATAAACAAACAAGCGAATGCAGTTGCTGATCAGGTTGCTGTTGCATCTCATAATGCCACTTCTACATCCATTGCTTTTTGATTAAATCATACGTTTACTCCTCTTTCTAAAACTTTACATGCTATTATGAATAGGTTGTTAGCTGCTAATATGATTACTTTACCTCCTATTCAACCTCTTTTACCTACTACAATTGCATCTAAATCTTTTGATCAAAATGCTTTTTGTCAATATCATCATCAGAATGGTCATGATACTGAGAGATGTTATTCTTTAAAACACAAGGTTCAAGATCTAATTGATTCTAATGTTTTATCTATTGATAAGTTGGATAGTAGTGGGAATCAATTTGTCTCTCCTCCTAATTAGAACCTTCAAATTTATATGAACCCTTTACCTACGCATGATACTAATACTATTGCTCAACCATCTACTATGGAAATTGTGTATGATTCAAAGATGGATGATCTCAATCATGTTGTTAATCAAGTTGATCAGTCTATATCTCCACCTCAACCTCAACCTCAACTTCAAACTCTGATTCAACCTCAACTTCAATCTCAACATCGACCAAAACCTAAACCTAAAGTGAAAACTCAACCTAAACCTTAACAACAATTTAAGAATAAAAGACCTCAGGAAATTTTGATTACCTTTGATGACTCTGAGACTATTAAAGCTCCTGATGGTCCCCTTTACATTGCTACTAGGAATGCTCAGATACCTACTCATGGTTGTCTTTTTGATCCTACCTCCTTAGTCAATGTTATCACTGAAGAAAATATTTTTATGAAAAGTTTACAATGTGACTTCTATGATACATCGAATGTGTGGATTCAAACTTGCAATGGTTTTCTTTATCCATCATTTGGTTCTATTACTTTACCAGTTGAACTTTTTGGAAGAATTGTGAACACTACCTTTGTTGTGGTTCCTACTTCTGATCAATTTCAAGTTAAGCTAGGTTTACCTTGGTTGACTTCCATGCATGTTGTTGCTTCACCTATCCATAAGTGTCTAAAGTTTATTCATGATGAAGAAGTGAAGACAATTAATCATAGTCTATATCAACCTTCTAGGCCTAGAGATTGTGCTTCTCTAGATTTCTTTTGGCCTTCCTTACCTAATTCATGTCCTCCTCGACTTGATAATATTTTTCAATCATATCAAGCTTATAAACATCATAAAACTATTGAATTAAGTTCACCTCCTATGGATCTTAATCATGGTCTTTTACCTACACATTCGATACCTCCTTTAACTATGGCTTCTAGTTCTATTAATCAAGTTCCTCCTATTGAATCTATCAAAGATCATGTGATTGTTTCTCCTATAGTTAATAATCCTATTGATCTTCCTAAAGAACTTGTGAAGGATCCCATGATTGTTCCTCCTAGTTCTCAACCTATTTCAAATAAATCAAAACGTAACCGATCTGCTAATGAACATCGTAAAAAGCATCATGCTCGTGCTAAAGCTAAAAGATCTCTATCTTCTTCGGATACACCTATGCATAATGTATTAGAAGATGTTGCTACTAATAATGATGTTCACATGCATGATTATGATGATTCTATTCATATATTAGATCCTATTTAATTTAACTTGGATGAAGAAGATACTCTTGAAGATACTGATGATGTTAATGATGAATATGAGACTATTGACATTGACATTGATTTACCTAATATGCTTTCATCACAATTAACTCTTACACCTAGTGTCAAACATAGTGATTCTCAAGAGGATCCTTGTTTGGAACTAGCTATCATTCCTACTATGTTGGATATAGTCCCTCTTGCAAGTTACCCACCTTCCCTAAATGATATACAATGAGATGGGGAGAGTAGGTGGCACGCTTGATTGGCTTGTCCTTTGTGGTAGCTTTGTTGTGTGTTTTCCTACTATACTATGCTTCTCCCATAATGTGTTTGCTAAATGTTGTTAGATTATTTTATATGATCCTTGTTACTCAGTTGGTACAAGGTGATAAAGGAATTGAAACTGTTGTTCAAATTCCTCTATATGTAACTCTATTCTTCTATGCATTGTTCAATGTTATGTTGTAACTGTGCTATTGTTCATAAATGTTTCCTTGTGTAATCTTCTTGGATTCGAGATATGGTAGCACTAATTCTTTTTGGTCTCCATGTCATGGTTTGAAAAGATTCTCCTTTGTATATCTTATGTGATCTTTCCTCCTTTGTGATTGTAGTTCTACTTTCTTTGGGGAATGATGTCAATTCATTTGCAATAATATCATATATATATTATCTTATGATCATAATGACTCCATGGCAGGTAGATCCCTTCCATGTTCTCTATATGTTTCTGTGATATTTCCCTTGATTTGTCTTCATCTGGGGGCATCTCGACGTAGAAATGTAATCCATGGAGTTGTTTATGTTTTCGTTAAAGCCACTGCTCCTATTAAAGTGTGAGCAATGACTTTAACATGGGGGCATACACTCTGCTCACCTATTGCACACACACACTTTTTAATACACACATATTTTTCAAGATACTTCTTTTCCCTTTTTGGATTAGTAACTAATCCTTAAAGAATGAATTTATATTTTAGGATCTCTTGATCCCTCTAGTTTCAAATACACATATATTGTGATCCCTTAAGGTCAGAAGTGTCCTTAAGATTGGATCTCTTTTGTTTTTTTTGGTTTTATTCTTATGGAATAGAATATTCCTAAGGATAAATCCTTGATGGGTTGACTAGTGAGTAGCCACATTCACTAGGTGGTTCAATTCCATCTTTCCAGTTGCACCATTTTCCTGTGTGGTTCACAATGGGACATAATTTCTCATTGGGTGAGGTAATCACACCTTCTTTCTCTCTCTAGAGATGTCTCTCTTATTGTGATCTAGGAGTCGATGAAGACTTGAGTCCCTGGAGGCTTAAGGTTCTCTTTGTCCTTTGGATTATGATAAGATTATCTTTTTATTCTGATCTCCTTTACCAAGAGTTTGCATCGAGTCCATACTCTTGCTAAAGTGAGGGCTTAATCTATCATCTTAAAATGGAAGCACTTCCATGATAAGACTGTTTAGCCCTTCGAGTAAGTGGTTTGGGGTCATGTTAAGCACCTTGATTAGGTCTTTGCATGTATTTGGCTTTTCTCCATGTTTTCCACTTCTTCCCTGCACTTGATTTCTTCATTCTAGGTGAAATTAGGGTTAGGATCTTAAGGATTCTTCTAAATTTCCCTCTTCCATGGCTCTATTTTCTAGGTGGGATTTAGAAATGGATCCTCCTGGCCTTCATTTTAGTAATCATAGGATTTTATGTCTATTCCTGACATTCTGTCCTGTTCTGGCATCATTTCTAGGTTTCTGGGCATCCCTGGGACCTCCTAATTTAGTTTTGAGTCAACCTAAGAAGAAGGTCAATGTCTTAGGTCAACCCTGACTAGGTCAGGGTCAATCTTGACTTTGACCCCTTTCTCCAAAATTTCAAAATCTTTAATTTTCGGGGTTCAGGCTTTCGGGAAATTTATTTTTCCGCCTCTGGGTCGGCCATTTCGGGTTTCGGGATGGTAAATCCTTTAATTACATTTAATCTAGGTATATTTTCTAAAGGTGAGGACCTAATTGGGATTTAATTCTCCAAGGCAGCCCATCTAGAGGAGTGTGCCCTAGATCACTATAAAAAGAGGCCTTCCTCTCTCATTTTCACATCTCATCCAAGCAAGATATCTCAAGTTTTCATATCTCATCATCAAGTTTTAAAATCAAGCATCTAGAGCTCTCAAGTGTAAGCAAGTCTTCAAGCATTCAAGTGTTCAAGCATTCATCCGTCAAGGAGATCCATTGTTAGCTATTGAAGGATTCAATCTCTTTAGAGCCCCCTTGAAGATCCATCCTTCTCCATTCATTCAAGCCTTCTCATATGCAGAGATCAAGTTAAGATTGGTGTTGAAGATCAAATACCATTGATTGGAGACATCCTACATTCATTGAAGCATTCCTACTTGTTGATTTGAGGATTCCAATCCTCTACAAGGACTTCAACATAAGTGAGGTGATTTGTTTCAATTACTTTGTTTATGCACAATATATTTCAATTCAATTTCAAGGTTAATTCCTAAACTGGGGTTTGACTAAGGTAAACCCCCCATACAACAAAAACCCACCATTTTCTTGCAGGTATAGGTGCGGAATTTCAGATCTAAGAGCGAATTTAGATACCCTTTTTGGCCATCTTTTGGGATCTACGAATAGAATTCGAATCGGACTTCAAATAAAGAATGTGGTATATGACCTTTTATGAGTGTCAAACCCAAGCTGAGCCATCTTGAGTAAAGATTTCTGGGTTTTCTCTGTCTCGGCATTTCTAGTCCATAATAGGTTTCAGATTTTCCCGAAAGTGCACACAGACAACAGAATTCAACATTTTCCAGATCTGCCCTAATTTAAGGTTAGTACTTGTATTTCAATTATTCTATATTCTAAACATAATCTTTCACATTAGGGAAATATTGGATTTACTCTCTCTTCCTACTCTTTTCCATAAAATTGATTCGATTGTGCATTAACCTTTTGGTTGATCAAATCAGATCTCTTCTTTGGGGAATTTGGGTTTTGAGAATAGATCTCATATTTCCCCCTTTACATTTGAATAGAGGTGAATCCATTTTAACATCATTTAGTTTCATCAGCCTTAGCTCTTCTTTGATCATTGTATATATCATTTTTAAAGTATTCTTTTATGCAAACACACTAAGATAAAGTGCCATTCTATTGCATGCTTGGGATCTTCCACATGTTTGTGGCTTTTGTACTTGCACTACATTATAAAGTGCCATGGGGGTTTGATGTTTTCCTTTGTTTTTCATCTACCTTTCTCGAGTGAGCATTCCTCCAATGACATTAGCGTCTGAATTTCTTTATTTTTTCTTGTACTCTCTCTGCACCTTCGATGTTCCTAGTTCTTAATCACGGAGTTCATATTGGACATCCTTTTCAATATACCTATCATTTCTCCCTTTTCAACATTATGAGGGGGTTTCTACTGATCGTTCATATGTTTCCTTGGTTCAATAGAGTGATCTATGTATTCATTATTTGTTCCTATGTACTAGATAGATACAGTGGTTGGGTACCTATGCATTTTAGTGAGATTGATCATTTACCATATGGAAACTCTTTCTTTCCTATTTTTGGAGGCACACTTCCATCTTTGAATGATCAAATCTTCATGCTTTGGTGTTTTATGCCATCTATATGTTTTATTTTAGTTGTTTTCCTTTGTTTACCTCCTAATTTGAGTAGTGTCATTTGAGGGCACTCATGTAGATTATAGTCTTCTCTACCTAGTCATGTTCTATTTCAATGGAGGTTCTTCAGATCAACAATTATTTTTTATAGAATGTTTAGTTTCTTTCTTCAGTGATGTTTTGCATGTTCATTCTTTGTTCCTTTTTTAGATAGAACATTCCCTAGTTTTGGAGGATTCTTCAGTCCTTCATCTAGTCTTTGTCTCTTTTTGGAGTAGATTTTTTCCCATGTGGTTTTCTCTATTTCTCCACTTTATAGAGACTCTCTTTTGTACTTGGGTACCTAATTAGGCCTTTGTTGTCAGGAGGTCCATTTTCTTTCAGCAGTAGTTCTAGGTTTTTAGCTACTCCCTAATTTTTTCTTGTGGGGGGGGGGGGGGTGTTAGAGTAATAAGTTGTTTTTTTTATTAATTAAATCATATTGATTTAATTATTAAGTCACTTATTACCTCTTTATTTACTTAAGAAAAAAATTAGGCATACAATGATTAATTATTATTATGCAACCTATTTTTTATTTTATCTGGTTTTGATCTCCTTGTATAAGGATTGATCTCTCTTGTAAATAAGAAAACATTATTTTATTTGATTGCAACTTTTGTTTTTGCACATCAAAAATGTCTCCTCTTTCATGGATCCTTGCGTTCAGGCCTTCATAGCTCTTTCTATGACGTGTTTGCATGCAGGTGTTCTTGGGAGCTATGGGTTGTTTTATCATCAAATCCAACACATTTACCCAATCAACCAGGTTTGATTATTTTGGAGTACGATACCACTAGGGGGAGGGGGTGAATTAGTGGTATACCAATTTCAACTAATCTTAAATAGAGTTTGAAGAAACTTGAAACAAAATAACTGTGAAGATATCAAGACCTTTTGATCAAATCAACATAACAACCATAATGAATGTGAATAGAAAGTATAATTTCAAAAAAAGGATACACAATGTGTGTGAAGGAAGATCAAAGGAACAAATTGGAATATAAAGAATACTATTAATCATATATTTGAGATTCAAGATTTATATGAAAGTACTGATCATAATAGAGAAAATTTCAAAATTGAATCAAATAACATAGACAAGTGAATCTAAGAGACCAAATAATACATAAACTCATGACACAATATTTCCTGAGTAGAAACCCTCATGATGAATAAAACCACTTGAAATTGCCTCACTGGATTATCTTAAAAATAAATTTTACAAATACCTCATTGGTTGTGTTGTCTCATGGACAAAATGCCTCACTGGCTAGTGTATATGTCTCACTCACAAAAATGCCTCATTAGCATTATCAAAGTCTTACTAGACTTACAATAAATCACTGGAGTTAGAATGTCTTACTTTTACAATTTGAATTTTCATACAAAGTTAGGATTATTTGTACATAGAATAGTCATCACAACTTAGTAAAATACACCATTAATTACATATGTGTCATCCTATACTCAATAATGAATTATATCAAAGAAGGATAACTGCATTATTCAATAAGTATTACTTCCTTTTAAACCAATGTGCACAATATTTATGCATATACAAAGAATGTTTGATGTAATCCTAGTCTCTTTCTCTATACTCAAACAATGTTCCCAGTGTCATGATTATATAATGTCCTTTATAGATAAACTGAATAAAAAATGTCATTTTAAAAAATGATTTACAACTTATCAAAATTTATTATGCTCCTTATAATCATGTGTCAAAACATATTTTCATTTAAAATGATTCTTCATAAAATTATTTTTTAAATATGAATGTTTATCTTTGAACTATCATTGTTAACTAAAGACCCTTTTTCTCATAACAAAAAAAGAGTTACTACACTGTCTAATCAGACCCTTAATCAAAGAATAATGTGGACTAGTAGCATAAGTCTAGACAAAACAAAAACATGTTACAAGACTCAAAAACCAAAGAGCCCTTTAATATGGTTTAATACTCTTTAAAAAAGACAATCAACTTGAGAATACCAATACCAACTTGGGTATGACAACTTGAGATTCAAGTAGAGAAGATCCTTGATTAGGTTTTTTTGACAAGAAGATAAACCTTATCAACTCATTCTTGTTCACCATAAGATAAAGAATTTACAAAACTAACTCTAAACTCAAAATGAACTTCACATGCTCATAAAGGCATAATAATATAAACCCTAGTATGAAGATAATATTAAAATAAAACCTCTATTGGTAAGCTCTAGTTTAGACAAGAGAAACAATCTTGGTAGAGTAACCTTTTAACAAACTAATTGTAGTTTAATCAAGAATTAAAGCCTTCAATTTTCTTTTTATCAAGGACAACGAAATGAGAAAGTTTAACAAACTAATCACAACCTTTATAGTAATACAATAGTATTTAACAACTAGGAATGATTTAACAAAAACTGAGATGGATTAACCTTTTACACACAATGAAAACTCTAACTCTTGAAATGAAATAATTAGGGAAAGCTCAAGGAGATCATAGAAAAGAAGATATGTCTATTATAGGAAAATATTGCAACTAAATCCCACATGATCTGTTCACAAATTTCTCCTTCACAATGCTTCCCAATCTTTTCTCATCCACAAAAATAACAAACTAAAGAAACTCTTTTTTTGCTGGCTCTGGATCTGGTGGACTAGTTCCCATTCCTGTTTCTTTTCAGTATGCTTAATGATGTTATCTTTTGATCTCAACTTGTATGGGGTTTCGGGTCCCCCCTAAAACCTATTTTTCTTGCAATAAAAAATAAACCAAATCAACTATCTAAATATCTCATGTATCTTCTACGATCAAACATTCTTCAAAACTATAATGTTTCTCCATGCCCATGCCCTAGCTTGGGTTGTGCCCTATCTCATTTGAGCTTAAGGGTTAACAAAATGATAATAATAATATGTTGCAAGTTACAAGTGACTATATGCCGATAGTAATGGAATGTATTTTCATGCTTCAAAATCAATACCAAATCCTTAGTACCACTCAGTGCTAAGTATTGTGTTAAATAACATTACACATGTTAACTCTTTAATCGCCTACACAAAGTTGACCAAAAGACTTGCCTATGAAAATTGCCCTTTCTAATTCCAATTTTTATGACCATCAAGTCACTTAATGTGACGAAGAAATGTTTAAACATGAAATTCAACTTGAATATCAAAATAAACATGTAAATTAACTTCGAATGCAAGAGCCAAGAGAAATACAAGTAACTATTTCATTGGTGACTTGGAATGTAACTTTGGAAAAATAATGATGAATCTCTAGATCAATATTGAGAATCACATGATTTGACTATCATTAGGAATTACTGATAATTAATCTATTTAACATTGTAATTGATTCTAATCAATTAAAAAACTTTTCATCACACCAATAATGTATCACTGCAAAAAATGATTGGCATGCATGCATCATATAGAAAAATAATCCAAACTAATCATTAGCAAATCAGATAATTCATACTCTTAGATACTCAATACTCCCAAGTGTCACATGTCAATCAAGATGACAATAAAATTCCATATAGTCAAGTGATCAAATGAAGTACCAAGTTTCATTTAATCAAGTAATCAATGCTAAGTAATTTCAAGAGTAGTGCATGAAAAGTTAGTGCTTTGGGCATCAAGGACAACACGATGGTAGGAGAAACAATTTATAGAAAATGATCATTACTCTCTCTTAGCGATTAATCTTACTTGAGCCTAGTGGGTCATCTTCCTTCTAATGTAACCAAGTTTGGCTTGATTTCATATTAGGGAACAACATTAGAATCCCTTCTTATTATATAAAAAACCAATATTTTATGTTACAACACTAATATTTGATGATTAATCACTTCAAGAGGAAATTTTGAAATGCATGAAAAATATATGTTATGGTGGTCCACATGATAGTTCGGTTTCTCTCTAGTGATAAGAAGATAATTGGTTGGGAGTTCTAATAGTGGTGTTGGTGGATGGAATCACTAGGTATGATCCTTTCAGTTATAGTTGATCTTAACCTATTTCTCTTGCCATGGAGGATTTGGTATGACATGTTTTGGATTCAAATTATATCTTTCTCTATCTGCAACCTATTCTTTGTTATAATTAGATGCATTTGAATTTGACCTATGTAGTGTTGCATATTTTATTTATTAAGTCATATTTAAGTGCCAACATGATTGAGGTGTTGGGATGTTTTGGAGGATATATAAGGAACGATAATTATTTTTTTGAATAATGTTAGAAGATGTGGTAGGCTATGATGTGTTAAAAAAATCAATGATGTATCAAATGATTATGAAGTGTGTAGAGTCAATGCAACAAAATATTTGGGTTACAAAGAGGAATACTTTAGCATTATTTATCAGATTCTTCTTCCACAATAGTTCATATTTCATATTTCATTGTAATATCTTTGTATCTTTCTTTTGAGAAGTGATCTTAAGTTTGAAAGTATATTATTTCTTGTTTTAAATGGCTATGTGCGCTAGCCTACAAGTCCATTTAGGAAGCATTGATCCTAAAAAAAATCTTTAAAATCCTGTATCATATATTGTGAGTTGATTCTCATTATTGTTTTTACCTTCTTGAGTTTTCCATGTAAAAATATTGGTGTTCTTTTGTAGTGTATGTTGGTCTTTTACTCTTTACTTTTGTATGTATGATTAAATGGTTTAAAAGTTAATAAATGACTTAAAGTTTTAGTTTATATTTATTCATGCCCCTCTCAGCATCTAGGTGCATTCAATACATTCACTTTATCTTTGATGATTTTAAGAGATCTTAAATATTATTTGTAAAAGAAAAATTGTATTAAAATAAATTGACTAACACTTCTATTATTAAATTTTAAGTACTTTTAAGAATAAATGCTCATTTTAAAAAAAAAAAATATAAAACATTGTATCTTTACAATTAAGGTGCAATTATTTATTTGATACATTATTACATAGCCTAAGTATTGTATAAAATTACAAATTCACAATATATATGATCCCTTATTTATATTTGTAATGTATGAACTTCATGCTACTAGTACATATGAGGACTTTTTTTATAATAACATGTTAGTCAAATGTGCCTAGTTGGACAATTCATTCAAATATTTCAATCAAAATAAGAAAGAAACTCATAAAATTTATCATTTAGATACTTCTTAGGGTTTAACCAATCTAAAATATAATTTTACAAAAGAAAAGGTAGATTTTAGTTAAAAGTTCAACTTTCAAATTAGTTGTGTCCTAAATATAGTACATGATTTCAATAAATTACATTATGGAAGAACTACAATCTATCCTTAGACCCATTATTTATTTCACACAAAAGTGGAAAATTATTTATTATATCTTCTCTTTTGATAATGCATGATGATAAGACACTAAATTCCCATTTGACCATATATTCATTAAGATTCCCATACTTAGATAGGATTAGAATTAAAGATATCTCTTGTTTCATGCTTATCTAACAGATATAGTGAATCGATATCCTATGCTATCCAATGATATTTCACATGTATAAGCCTTGCTTGATCTTTTTTCTAAAAGGTGCATGAAAGTTTGTCTCCTTTGGGATTGTGATAGGTAGTGTGGACTTATTGAATACACAAACCCCCAAAAAAATTCAAAACCTAATAATATAAAAAGAAAATATATATTTTTAAATTTCTCTAGAAAATTGAGAGGAAACCTCTGTGGAACACAGGTTTCTTCAAATAAAGGCATCATTTGAGCTCAGCGAATTATTTCTTGTCTCATTCTCTTAACTTCTTCCATTTCAAGTACCTATTGAAGTTAGCATAGCCAAAATACTCTAGACATAGATAATGATACTTAAGAGAAAGCTAAAACAAAAAAATTTGAAGTGTTCTATGAACAAACCTTCTATATCCTCTCTTCTTCTTTCCTTTCTTGTTTTAACTTTTTTTTTCAATCCAACAAATCACTTACCAAGTCCAACAACCTATTCACAATATGTATCTTCTCAAGCTATGCTTGCTAAATAAAAACTACTTATATTGGACACAAATAGAAATTAAAGAAACTAGAGAAAATGACATTCTATAGTAGTTCCATACTTTTAATAGATCATTATGAGACTTTTTTTGGAATTTATTTTACATATAAGAATCAAAACATAAAAATGTGACACAACATTAAAACAAGATAAGACAATCTAAACAAATGAGAGACAAAGATGTAATTTAAAAAAAAAATATTTTTCCTTCAACTAGTGTACATGTAGTCAATCTTGTTTACTCATTAACATGAAGGAAGGATTTTATAACAAGGTTCAATTATGAGGAAATTGATAATCATTACGTAAACAACTAAAGGTGAATTCTAATTATTTTCAAATGTAAAAAAGATTATTTTACCATTTAATCAAATTGAGTGTGTTGAATCCCTCTTGTCTTAGTATGAAGCTTCACATTTGTTTACCCTTTTGTTGGTGACTTTGGCAAGATCTATTAATTTTTTTTAAAGTACAAACAAGATTGATTTATGGAAATTGTGTAAATAAATCATAAAAGAGTATGTTTGATATGTTGTTAAAGGTAATACTTGTGAAATTGTGATACACCATTTTTCTTCTTGAGAAAGTATGTCATGTAGCTTTTTCATAAACTCTCATTCCTTCAATTGACCCCTTTCCTACAAACATGAATTTCTTTTGACATTGTTAGCATGTGTATTTCTAGTATACAATTCAAATGATACTTTTCTCAAACCTACAAGCATATCAAATGCAACATCATTAATGCACTCAAACTATGGATGAGAAAAAAATACCAATGGGTTAAAAATAAAGTTTCTCTAAAAAAATCAAAATACAAAAGCATTTTAGTTTTCTTTTCCATTCATGAATAACATGAAAAATATGTTATGTTTTATGAGGCTAAAGCAACACAATATGTATATAAATTACATTTTTATTCATATGAATGAATGCTTTTATAACTTAAAAGCTTTATAAATTACTTTACTACAATTACAATATTTAATTTAAAAAGATCTCATATTACTCCTTTATTTATTTAACAATCTCTATTACTCGAAACTTAGAATTGAAATTTTGTTGCTTAATCTTCAACCTCTAATTATTTACAACCAAAATTCAAATCTTAAATTATAATAAATGAATTATATTAAAAGTAGTTCTAAACAATCTCAGAATTAACTCTAAATAATAGCAGACAAGCACATTTCAAAATCTTGGAGTAGTGCCCAAGTAAAGGCTAAAGGCAAGTTTCTGTCAATAATGGACATATGATAGTTCAGTATACATAGATCTACCAACACGAAATTCATCTTCCCATCATCTAATTGGCCATAAGAAATAGTTTTTGAAAAAAATTATGAGTTTTTTTTTTTAACATCTCAGTGATCTATTATTTAGATGGTAGAGAATATGTAAAGTCCTTTAAGTATCTAACATCTAAGTAATTTTATTTAAGTATCTTTATGATCTATCTGTTAAAACATCGATCGGAGGAGGAACTCAAACATGAGTTCTGAGATTGTATTATTGTTACCTTCAATTTATAATCAATACATTATGAATGTTGGTCACCAAGTTAGGTGCAACATTAACAACATTTAGTTGGAGATAAGATAAGATAAGGTTGAAGATAAGACTAAGCTTTTGGAGGTGGACCTATAGTTGGTCTGTGCCAACAGACTACACATAGATAATTAATTTATCTTTCTAACATCCCCCATAAATTAATTATGCTAATTATTTTCAAATGTCCCCCATAATCTAGAAAAGATGAGTCTAGGCTCAAAGCCTTATTAGGTACTCATTTATAATAGTTATACAAGTTCTTCTTAACTGGGATTTAGTGTGTTGTTTCATTTTTCAGACTTTCCCACATCATAATCACCTTGGGATTTTGCAACTTATCCATAACCAATATGCTTCTCAAATGGTTTCTATCTTACCACAAACTCTTCACACAAATGGTTTATAGCTGACCATAAACTCTATGCTTGAGTGGTTTTGGCTAACCACGAACCTCACATACAAGTGGCTACTGCTGACCACAAACCTCATAGATGGTGTTGGATTACCATAAACCTCATGTAATGGGGAAACTAACTTATAATGCACACACTTATTGATCATCACTCTGGGTTTTCTTCACTGATTTGTGTGCTTCTTCTTCTGTACTTGCATCAATCATTGAGTCCATATTAAAAGTGATCCATCTACTGAGATACATGGGTACCCAACCACTATACTCGCTAGTTGTATAGGAATCCTTTTCACCTATATGATTCATCAATATGATAAGACAAAACACTTTGGGGGTGTTAGGTACAACCGATCATGCACCCCCTACAATAACTCAAGTACAATAAACATCCTCTCATTGAGACACATTACTAGTGCTCAAGAATCCTAGCTTTTGTGGGCTCCATCAGCCTCATACATTGCTTGCACAAATTTAGAAACAGAATGCTACAATATTCAAAAATATTTTTCTTTTAATATTTGCATAGAAATATAATTCTATTACTTAAGCTCGATATTACGGGGAATCTTTGTTCTACCTCTTCTTTTCTTCTTTGCATAGATTTGCACAACTTCAATATTTTTTCACGATTTCTCTGATTTCAGGTATAGTTGATCAATTTCTCTCTAACTTCGATCCAAACAATTCAACGATCTCAATTAGATCAAGATTTTCCTAATAGTAAGGATCTCACACTAGACAATTATTTTTGTGCTTGTACACTTCTTTGCCTTTACAAGGACTTATTTCAACTCAAATATATTTTTCAACACCTTCAGCTCCTCTTTCATTGATAAATTTCAAACAACAAAAAGAAACTGACCACAACTGATCTCTTTCTCTGTGCTCTGTTCTTCAAACAACCACAAATGTCTCACTATGAGGCAACTCATGTATATAAAAAGACACCCTTTGCCACTTCTTCTTGTAGAGAGGAGCTCCACATGCTACTAAGCTTTTACAAACTCTTGCAGCAATGAATTTGGCAACAACTACAAGCACCTTCACTGGTTTCTTCTCCAACAAATCAAATCACAAGGATCAGGCTTGGAATTAATTCCTCCAAGCGAGTTCACACTTGGAAAAGGATGTGGTTTTAATCTGAAGCAAGCGACTCATACTACACTCAAACAATGATCTAACTTTTTAATTGCTACATCTCCATGTTGGAGCTTGCTTGCTTCCAAGATTTGGGTTCTGAACAACTTGCAGTCATTCTATTTAGTAGCTCCAGTTTAGATCTCAGATCTTTCTTCAAATTTCTCTCTTACTCCTAACAGCTGATTTGTATGTGCACTGCTAGCACTCTTCTTCTACATCTGCATCAATTTTGGGAACATCTTCCATTGGCTCTGATACCATGTTAAAACATCGACCGGAGGAGAAACTCAAACATGAGTTCTGAGATTGTATTATTGCTACCTTCAATTTATAATCAATACATTATGAATGTTGGTCACCAAGTTAGGTGCAGCATTAACAACAGTTAGTTGGATATAAGATAAGATAAGGTTGAAGATAAGACTAAGCTTTTGGAGGTGGACCTATAGCTGGTCTATGCCAACATACTGCACATGGATAATTAATTTAGCTTTCTAACACTATTATCAATGAATTTTGTAATGTGTATTTAATTTGACAATGAATTATGAAATATGATCTTAAATATTGATATAAAAATTTCTTATACAGTCTAGTAATCTAGAGATAACAGTTGTTAAGATTGAATCTTAAAAAAGGATTAGATAGTGTGAGAATTTTTTGTATCAATATGTCTGAATTTTGTTTTGAGTAATAGAATATGATCCAAAAGTCTAATGTAAAAAACTCATCCACGTCTAATCTAGAAATATTATTATTAAGATTAGAACATTCTTAAAAAATATAGTAAGAAAAGACAAATTAGAAGATAAGATAGTGAGAATATTTTCCATTTTCATCAATATTTCTTGATTTCTGATAATAATGAATGATAGATTATGATTCAAAAGATTGATGTAAAAAGCTGTTACACAATCTAATCTAGTTCAACAAAACTGATCAAGATTAATCTTCTCAATTGTTTTTCCATCAACATTCCTTAATTTCTGTCATTCTACATCAATCTGATGATAATAGATAATAAAATATAATTTAAAAATTTAATAAAAAAAAGACTTTTCACTCAATTAATTTAGAAATCCCTAGCTACCCATAGTCCCTTCCTGGACGCCTTTGTTCTTCCACAACTGCATAATGAAGCGGGTGTTTTTTTTTCTTCCATTGCCAAAGCCATTGTCTTTTCACTCCTCCAAATAATATTACTCTCTCCTCCAACTCCAACAGACAACCGTTGAAGTTCATTTTCAAATTCTGGTGGCGGGGAATAGGACATCAACGTCTTTAATTGCGTCTCTCCCATTTCTCAACGGCTACATATCTCTAACAACCTCCCATTTTGGATTAATTTGCGCCTCTCAATTACTTCAGCTTTCACTTTTATAGCAAGTTTTGGAGGAAGAAGAATGGAACGAGCTTCAAGCCAAAGTAACCGTTGATCGCGGCTATTTTTTCTGCCCAACTGAAACCCCTCCTTCACGGAACAAACAATTTGCAAAGTTGTAATCTACTTTCACATCAAAGTAATGTCGAGAATTCCGTGCTTCATACAACTGATTGACAAACACTTTCTTATCTTGTGTTTGTTTGATCTTGAATCTTTTGCCGTCTATCTAATTCCATGAATAAAATAAAATAAAACAAAAGGCACCCACTAAACGGTACAAGATTACATATTGGTTAACCATTGGTAATGGAGACTCTCAAACCACCGTCAGTGCAGGGTAAAGGATGTGTTAAGCTGCGGTTATCTGATGTGCTTCATCAAACTGTCATTACAAGCTCAAAAGAAAAGACAAATACATTCCTCAAAATGATTTTTAAGGAGGATAATATGATTTTCATATCTAATTTAAGACCATAAGTCTTAGATGGAAAATTTTTCAATCAAGAATGAAGGATCGAGAGGATTCATCCGAATACAATCATAAGACTGATAATCTATAATTAACTACAAATTTAATTATGTGTACTCTTTTCTAGTTTCATGAAATAATATAAAATCTACATTCTCAATATTTGATTACTTTGAACTTTGAACAAATATATATATATATATATATATATATATATATATATATAATTTGATGTTTTCATAATTTTATAATTTTTTTTCATGGAGTTTAAGATCTACATGTTTCATGTTCGTCCCTAGAAATGTCATGTTTCAAGTTAGTTATTATATACTTCATTTTGTAGGCATTGAATATTATTAATTGATGGACACAACCAACTGATTTGCTTTGATCTCCACCATACAAATAGATGCCCTCAAGTATTATTATATGCAATGAAAGGACAACAAGGACAACACTAATTAAAGTTGTAAATTAACGTGATAGATCAATTCCAGATGTTTTGTAGTATAAAGATGAATAGGTTGTTTGTTGAAATTACTTTCACATTTACAATTATTTTACTTTGGTAGTAATATCTTCTCCATCTAGGTTGTCGGGAACTTGCCACTACATATCAGGTAAATTTTGTCAATGTTCTCTATATTTTGGAACACAAGTAATTATATTGCACCTGATGAGAATCATAGAGGATATGTAAAATGTGCTTTACAAATGTACAAATTAGTGTTTTTTTATAGTGATCGATTTCTCTACCCTTGACAAAAATCATAGAGGATATGTAAAATGTGTTATGAAAACGTACAATTTTTTTGCATTGTATGTCATTTGATTTTTCTCAGGGATTTTTTTTCCCATGATCAAACATGACTAAATGCATGAAGTGCAAAGATTAATTGGTGAGCATATAAAATTCTCTAAATTCATCGTACATTAATGCAATCAAAGAGGAACTAATGCAACCCAAATCAATATATAAGCCTTGAAATATAAAGGGTCCTTGAGAACTATCACCCAAATGAACATCTCTCCCAATTCCAACAAGGGGATCCTTAATAAAAAACTACACACCAAGCCTAGCCTAGACAAAATCCAGGCAATTAGGATTAGCGGACAAAAACCCAAAAAGGTGTTAGGAATGAAAAACTAGGAAATAAAAAAACCCTTAAACAAATAGAAAATGAGAGAAACCCCTACCAAAGATTTTCTCAAATTTTTCAAAGAGACATAAAAGCCCACAAGAGAAAAAACAACTTCCTGCTCAATATCTTAAAAAATGAAAACATCTCTAAAGACCCTCTAGACAAAGGTCCATGAAACCAAAGCAAAATGAGACATTGCAACGAACATATTTGCAATAAAAATATATCATCCTTGAGGCCCAATAGCCTACAAAATAACAACCTAAGAACCACTTCACCAATCACAGTAGGGCCATGGTCATTGAAAGAACTCAAAGCACGCTTGATAGAACCATGAAACTCGTAAAAATGCAGAGTTAAGATCCAAACAAGGGAAAGAGACATATCCAAGGAGAACAAAATGAAACATGCTAGGGAGAGAACAACCAAAGCAGCCACAATTGCAATATTTGAACCAATAATACATGTCGCTACTCTTCAATAGGTAACCTAAATATCGTATCATCCAAGAAAGGTAAGACCACACCCATGTAAGTGGTAAACCCTGCAAAACAAAAGTAGAACAAAGTGAAGCCAACCTCCAAGGACCAACCATCACAATCACACTAATCGAATGCCAAGCCCCACAAGGCATGACATGGGTGTGATGTAGCCTAGACAAACTCAACAGCCGCAGAGCATAGAGGAACAAAGATAATCAACACCATGGAGAAAACATAGAAAATCACCTACAACGAAGTAGAATCAATCATAGGAATCCTTCCCCCGCACACCTAGAAGCATCTCCAAACACGTCACTAGATGATTGGTCTGAAGAAAGGAATGGAGGGCCAAATGAACAAAGGAGCCAAGAAGGCCACAACTCCAAAAAGGAGTGCCCACCCAAACAAAAGGGCACTAAGAAAATGTGTAGACCCCCCACCTCAATTTGATCTAGATCATCTTTATTGAGAATTTTGTGGTTAGCTAAACCCACATGTATGCAAGGTTTGTGGTTACTAGAAATCACTCGAGTGCAGAGTTAATAAAGTTAGCTAGAAACCATTTGTGTGAAAAGTTTGTGGTTATTTAAAAACCATTTGAAAAGTGCATTGGTTAGAGATAGGCTGAAATATCCCAATGTGATTATGATGAGAGAAAGTCAAAAAAATAAAGCAACACATTAAAGCTTAGTTTAACATAACTTGTATAAGTGTTGGAAATGGGTATCTAATAAGACTTTGAGCTAAGACCCATCTTTTCTAGATTATAGAGAGATATTCAAATTAATCAACTTAATTGATTTATGGAAGAATGTTAGAATGCTAAATTGATTATGATCAACTATTAACATAGACTAATAGAACCCTTCATAAACTTCAACCTTTATCTTCTAGAAACTTTATCTTATTTTTTCTACCAATATCCAATATTAATGCTGACCAGCACTTATGATGTATTGCTCTATAAATTAATGAATTGGACTTATATTCATGAGAGTTGATATTTGAACTTCTCTTCCGATCTATGTTTTTATCAATTTTTTTGTCTTTCTTTTGAACTTGTTTAGTCGGTGGCTTTTATTTGATGTTTTCCATGGATTTGACAAACATAGAAAACAATAGTCAAGAGCAGAGAAAGTTGAGCCCCCATGAGAGAGCAGAGAAAGCCATTTGACCTTAACAGACAGGTAACGTACTTTTCTGGGTACACACTGACTGCGGAACATTCTTTAATGGGTAAAACGGCTAATTTTCATTGTTTCATTCTATTTCAATTTTCTCTCCATCGTTTTCTTATTGTTTTATCTCTGTCTGGTAGATCGCGGGTTAATACTGAAGTATCATATGTCCGTTATTGAAAGAAACAAGCTTGACCCGTGCTTCCGGGCTACTCCAACGTTTTGAGATGGGCCTATCTGCTTTTATTTTGAATCATTTTTTTATGATAGAGTTATTAGAAGAATTGGATTTTCGGTTGTAAATAAATAGGGGTAGAAAGTTAACTAACAATATTTCAAACATTTAAAGTGATTGTTAAATATTGAGATTTCTCTATTAAATATGCTGATTATAAAGAATCAATTTATAAGGTTTAAAGTTATAAAAATATTTGTTTAATTTATATTTTCTGTGAATAAAAGGTCTTCATAACTTGATAAATTTTTAGAGAGATCTTATTTTATTGGTCTTTTTCTCTTATTCATTGATTAAGTGCATCGAGGCTATTGTAATTGATATGCTTATAAGTTTAAATCAAAAAATATCAAGTTCTGATTTTTGTTGGATTTGGGTATCCAAACCCAACAAAAAATATGAAGCTGTGAATTCAACCAGCAAAATGATCAGCAACTAAACTAACCAGAGTCCATAAACATAGGAAACTAAATTGAAGGATGCTGGACTTCCTTTCCATTCCACGTTGAGCTCTTTGAGAGTGTCCAGGAAAAAGACTTTCTGGGCTACCGCATAGCAACATCTGGACTAAATTAGAAGATAAGATAGTGAGAATTTTTTTCATTTTCATCAACATTTCTTGGTTTCTGATGATGGTGAATGATAGAATATGATTCAAAAGGTTGATATAAACAGTTGTTACACAATCTAATCTAGAAACAAAAGTGATCAAGACTAATCTTTGCAATTTTTTTCCATCAACATTTCTTAATTTCTATCATTCTACATCAATCTGATAATAATAGATAACAAAATATAATTAAAAAAATTAATTAAAGCAAATCTTTTCACTCAATTAATTTAGAAATATCTAGCTACCCATAGTCCCTTCCTGGACGCCTTTGTACTTCCACAACTGCATAATGAAGTGGGTGTTTTTTTGTTTAAGCAGTTGTGGAAGTACTACTGCTCTCAAAATCCTTGGCTCAATTTGGTGCATTGTGGGTTGTATTTTAATAGACGGAGAGAGAATTCTTGGCATCCGAATTGGGATTACACTTCCATTGCCAAATCCATTGTCTTTTCACAAGAGAGAACCGAGGCAGAGGACTTCAAATAATATTACTCTCTTCTCAACTCCAACAAACCACCGTTGAAGTTCATTTTCAAATTCTGGTGGCGGGGAATAGGACATCAACGTCTTTAATTGCGTCTCTCCCATTTCTCAACGGCTACATATCTCTAACAACCTCCCATTGTTAGCACCTCTCAATTACTTCAGCTTTCACTTTTATAGCAAGTTTGGGAAGAGGAAGAATGGGATATGGAGCTTCAAGCCAAAGCAAACGCTGATCGCGGCTATTTTTTCTGCCCAACAATTTGCAGTGTTGTAATCTACTTTCACATCAAAGTAATGTCGAGAATTCCGTGCTTCATACAACAAATAATGTAACAACTGACCGACAAACACTTCCTTATCTTGCGTTTGTTTGATCTTGAATCTTGTGCCGTCTATGTAAATCCATGAATAAAATAAAATAAAAGGCACCCACTAAACGGTACAAGATTACATCTTTATTAACCATTGGTAATGGAGACTCACAAACCACCGTCAATGCAGGGTGGAGGATGTGTGCAGCTGCGGTTATCTGATGTGCTTCATCAAACTGTCATTACAAGCTCAAAAGAAAAGACAACAGCAGACGCGTTTTGAGAATATATAGAATTTTAGAATTTTTGTGCGTGTTCTGGCAGGCGGCAACACCAGACGCGTTTTGAGATTTTCGAGCAACCTAATATGCGTATTTTTAATTATTATTTGAAAAGAATGTGTTGTCGATTGTATTATACATTATTAAATATATTTTGAAATATTATTATTATAAATTTTTATATTTATACTGTTTATGTTAGATTTTAATATGTTTATATTTTGTTTATTGAGTGAGTTTATCATTCATTTAATATATAATTCTTGAGTATAAATTTACAATCTTTAACTATTTACATTGTCCAATAATAATGTATAATTGTTTAATTTAAAATATAGAAAATATGTATACATTATTTATAATATTTGATTTTTATTTTATTAGTATGGGAGTGGGAGTGGGAGAGAAGCGTGGAGGGAGGGAGAGAGAGGGGGGATGAGGGGAAATATATCTTGTGATTTTAGTGACATTGGATAATTTGCAATCAATGTAACCCTTGCACCTGGCTGGTGTTAGTCTTATCTAATTTTAGAGCATAAGTCTTAGGTGGAAAAAATTTCAGTCAAGAATAAAGGATCGAGGAGTCATCCAATTACAATCATAAGACCGATAATAATATCTAATTAAGTACAAATTTAATTATTTGTAGTTTTCATAATCTTATAAAATTACTTTTCATGAAATAATATAAAATCTACATTCTTAATATTTGGTATATTTGGTTACTTTGATCTCTCTCTCTCTCTCTCTCTCTCTCTCTCTCTCTCTCTCTCTCTCTCTCATTAATTATCTGATGTATCTACATGTTTCATATTTGATGACTTTAGACTTTTAACACATTTCTTTAATTTTATGATTATTTTAATAAAATATTGTAAAATTTCAAAAAAAATTTAATAAGTAAATATTGTATAATGCACACTTAATCACTTCAAAATAGAAAATGAAAAAGTGGTTTAGTTAAACATTTTAAGTCAATATGTTGTTCTATGTTGGAAAGCCACCAGAAATGTCACAGTCTCACCCCAGTTTCTAGCGGCTTTCCCAAGCCGAGAGGATTATATCATCTATTTGTTGGATATTGCTAATGCATGGGGTGGTGATTGATACATTTAATATGTTTAATCACTATGTTACCGAATGGTCATTCATACTGTTGTGATTTGTGGTTTGTCATTAATGTCAACATATTTTTTTTGAAGCGTACAGGCTGAGTATGACAATGTGCTGACACTGTACTGATGATTCAGAATGTGCGAAGTCAGATGAGAGTTTAGGAAGGTGTTGTGATCTTATATCCAAGATCGTATCATGTGATGTTTCATATTGGATGAGTTACAGAAGTTTTGGTGAAGATTGGTTACTGAACAATGATAGTGGAAGTTGACAGAGATAGTCTCTGTGTTTTTGGCATATCTTACAGAAGGTTTGGATTCAATGTATGCGAGCTTGAGGGATGAAAGACAAGGTAATGGAGAATGTTCATTGGTTAGCGCAAGGTACGTAATGCTAGATGATGTTAGCTGTGACATATGCTCTGGAGAAGACTTATTTGGGAGCCGACTTGGGAGATGTAGCATATGTTTTGTTTAGTGAACATGAATTAAGGATGTCGGTCCTTAATTATTATAATGTAATCATTGTATACTTGTTTTAGATACCGTGTGTATCTTAGCAAGAGTATATGTAATTAGGAAAGCCTAATGGGCCAACCTGATCATGTAGAATGTAATAGGGTATATATGTAAGATAGTTTCTTTGGAAAAGATATGGAGGGAATGTATGTGATGTAAAAGGTATTGGAAAAGTTGTGAGCTTGTGTTTGTCGATGTAGAGTAGAGGATTACTGGTGAACTTCATTGGAACTAATAAAGAAAAGAAAGTTGTTGTCGGACAGTTCAAAAGATTGTGTATTTCTTCATATACACTTGTTGCGAATAGTGAGTTCTGAAGGTGGATTTAACCTTCTTTAGGTAGTGACCCTAGGCTATGAGCCCACCCTTCTTTCTTGACTCCTAATAGGGTATGTCCTCTAACAAGGAATGTGTACTGTAATGTGTCAATAAGCTCCTAACATGGCTATATCTTCTAACAAGGATACTATACTCTCAATACATCATTTGTGGGTGCTAATTCCCACTGAGGTTTTTACCTTTAACAAGGTTTCCCCGAGACCAAAATATTGTGTTGTTGTGTTGGCATTCATTGTGTTCATTAGATCTGATATTGCCGCTACTCAAAGTTTAAAGTTTAATAATCTTTCATACAAATGATTCACTCCCCTCTTATATGTATTCTGGACTGTTATTCCTAACACTATTATATACTCTATTTTATGAGCATTGAATACAATTATTTGATGAACACGATTAATTGATTTGGTTTTATCTCCACTATACAAATAGATGCCCTCAGATGTTTCTATATGTAATAAAATGACAATGCCGATTAAAATTATAAATTAATGTAATGGATTAATTCCAACTATTATGTAGTATAAACATGAAAATATTGTTTGATGAAATTACTTTCACATTTACAACTATTTTACTTTGGTAACTTAATATCTTCCTCATCTAAGATGTTAGAATCCCATTTTAAGTGCACCTTCCTTAGAAACTTGTCGCTACACATCAGGTAAACTTTGTCAATGGTCTCTATTTTTTTTTTATGGAACACAAGTAATTATATTGCACTTGATGAGAATCATACATGATATGTATAATGTGCTCTACAAATGTACAATTTAGATTTTTCTTACGGTGACCAATTAATTTCTCCGCACTTAGCGAAATCATACAGGATGTGTAAAATGTGCTATGCAAATGTACAAGTTATTTTTATTATATATCATTTGAGTTTTCTCATGGATTTTGTTTGGGCCATGGTCGAACATGACTTTGGATAAAGTGCATAGATTAACTGGTCAGCATTAAAAACATCTAAATTCATCATGCATTAATGTAGACAAGGAGGAACTAACAAAACCCAAATAAATATATAAGATTTAAAATATATAGGGGCCTTGAGAACCATCATCTAGAGGCACATCTCTCCCAGCACTGCTAAGTAGATCCTTAACCAAAAACTACACACCAAGCCCAAACTAGACAAAAATGAAGAAATCAGGATTAGTTCACAAAATCCCAAGGGGCTAGGCATGAAAAACTAGGAAACAAACAAAACCCCTAACCAAATAGAAAAAGGAGAGAAACCTCCACCAAGGCTTTTCTCACATTTGTCAAAGAGACATAGAAGCCAATAGAAAGAAAAAATGACTTCTTTCTCAACATCTCCAAGTACCTTCAATCAAAGGTACATGAAACCAAACAAAAATGAGCTAGGGGAGAGAACATATATATAACAGAAATAACATCATCCCTAAGGCCCAACAATCCACTAAAGAAAAACCAACAACCCAGTTCACCAATCATAGTAGGGCCATGATCACTGAAAGAACTAGAAGCACTCTTAATAGAACCATGAAACTCACAAATCTATAGAGTTAAAACATAAATAAGAGAAAGAGACGTAACCAAGGAGAATAACATGAAGCATGCCATAGAAAGAACCACCAAAGAATCCACAACTACATGATTTTAAATAAGAAAACTCTACAACTCTTCAATAGACAAGCTAAACATCACATCATCTAATAGAGAGAAGACCACACTCCTAGAAGTCTCAAACCTTACAAAAAAATAAGAACAAAGACTAGAAGCCAACATTTTAGGACCAACCATCACAATCACACCAATTGATTTCCAAGTCTCAAAAGGCATGACAAGGGTGCAACCTATCCTAGAAAATCTCAACAACCACAAAGTATAGAGGCACAAATATAATCAACACCATGAAAAAAACAACCCTCCAACTTGAAAATCCCCTGCCAAAGGATGAAAAACATCTCTGGAAACACACTAGCAGGCAAAAGGAATGTAAAAAATGTCCACAATTGAGTAGAATCAGTAGAAGAAATCATTCCTTTGTAAACCTAAAAGCATTTCTATATGTAATAAAATGACAATGCCAATTAAAACTATAAATTAATGTAATGGATTAATTCCAACTATTATGTAGCATAAACATGAAAATGTTGTTTGATGAAATTACTTTCACATTTACAACTATTTTACTTTGGTAACTTAATATCTTCCTCATCTAAGATGTTAGGATCCCATTTTAAGTGCATCTTCCTTAGAAACTTGTCACTACACATCAAGTAAATTTTGTCAATGTTCTCTATTTTTTTTTGTGGAACACAAGTAATTATATTGCACTTGATGAGAATCATACATGATATGTATAATGTGCTCTAAAAATGTACAAATTAGATTTTGCTTATGGTGACCAATTAATTTCTCTGCACTTAATGAAATCATAGAGGATGTGTAAAAATGTGCTATGCAAATGTACAAGTTATTTTTATTATATATCATTTGAGTTTTCTCATGGATTTTATTGGGGCCATGGTCGAACATGACTTTGTATGAAGTGCATAGACTAACTGGTCAGCATTAAAAACATCTAAATTCATCATGTATTAATGTAGACAAGGAGGAACTAAAAAACCCCAAATAAGTATATAAGATTTAAAATATATAGGGGCCTTGAGAACCATCATCTAGAGGCACATCTCTCCCAACACTGCTAAGTAGATCCTTAACCAAAAACTACACACCAAGCCCAAACTAGATGAAAATGAAGAAATCGGGATTAGTTCACAAAAACCCAAGGGGCTAGGCATGAAAAACTAGGAAACAAACAAACCACTAAACAAATAGAAAAAGGAGAGAAACCTCCACCAAGGATTTTCTCACATTTGTCAAAGAGACATAGAAACCAACAGAAGAAAAAATGACTTCTTTCTCAACATCTCCAAGTACCTTCAATCAAAGGCACATGAAACCAAACAAACATAAGGTAGGGGAGAGAACATATTGATGCAAGAGCATCTCGGGTCCTTGGCAATCCTGTGTCACCAAAAATATTTTGAAGTTTGTCTATGTTGCTCGGTTCCTTCTTTGACTGAGTTGGTTCCGTGTTGCTCAGTTTCCTATATTCGTCGGTGTTGGTCAGTTATCTCGTTGGTGCTCGGTGAATTTCCCTAGTGCTCAGTAACCTTGTTTATTGATGGGTTTATTTTGAGTTCTTGTTGAGGCCGACTTATGCAATGATTTGGGTCATGGATTTAATGCTGGTATCCATCATTGTGAAGTGTGTGGTCCTAGATTTGACCGTTACTTCCATTGATTATGGATCTGAAGGCCGACTCAGTTCGGTAGCCTCTTATATAAGTATAGTTATTTGGCTAGAGTTTAGGGAGTCAATTTTTTGGTAGAAGATAGAAGATAGGAGAATAGAGATTGTGGAAGATCCTCGCATGGTTGAGGACTTCTGTAATTCATTATAATATCTTTCCCTAACTAGGAAGGCCTTACAGCCTGGCATGTATGAATCTATTTAAATGAGGTTAATATATCATTGATCCTACTTTCTCTCTCTCATTGTATGCTTATTTCTTCTGCGTGTTGTTGAGCAGGTTGGATCTGTAGGGTGTGCCATCATTTGGCCCCTATTATCCTTCCCTTTGCGTCAGGTGGTATCAAAGCAAGGTGAGATTTGGATCTAGGCCTGCGGAGCTAGGTTTGTAGGTTCCTTCTCGCGAAGCCCTAGTTGAATTATTGTGGGGTAGCAGATTGCAATCTGACCTGCAATTACAATTACAGAGGGTTCCAAGATGGTTCGTGGGAGGTGAGAAGTGGATCCAGGATTGGCAGGCATGTTGAGACAACTTGCTGGTAGGTTAGAAGTTGTTGAAACATCCTAGAGAAGAGGCATATATCTTGAAGATGTTAGTCATGACGAAGTTGAAGTGGAAGAAGGTGAAGCAGAACTTGCACCTGTGATGGATTAGGGTGAGGAAAGATTCTTGAAGGCATTGACAATCTTGAAGTCAACACCACATTTCAATCCTCTTGAATATAGTGGAAAATTAGATTCTGATGAATTGATAGACTAGATCACCGAGATGGAAAAATATTTTGAATATCAAAATGTATCTGAAGAAAAGAAGGCGAAGATTGTAGGCACAAAGTTGAAAGATCATGTATCCTTGTGGTGGGAGCATCTGCAATTGGATCAGAAGAAGAAAGGCAAAGACAAAATCAAGGTATGGAATAAAATGGTGAATAAGTTGAAAGGAAATTTCTTACCTTGTGATTATTAGATTAACCTAGGTAGGCAAAATGCAAAGTCTAAAGCAGGAAGATAGCTTGGCAAAAGAGTATACTAAGGAATTCTATAGATTGGATATCATATATGGACATGATGAGGATGATGTGGAAAGAATTTCTAGATACCTGAATGGTTTGAGAGTTCCCATCCAAGAGGAAATCAGTTTGGTCAAGTTGGAGAACATTGAAGAAGCTTATCAATTTGAATTGAAAGATGAGGAGAAATTGAAAAAAAGACATGAACAGAGACAAAGAGGTCAAGGTGGTAGATTCCCTAGAGGAAGAGGTAGATCCTATGGTGAAAATAGTAGATCTAAACTTGAAAAGACAAATTTGGACAAGGGCAAGATCGAGTGGAAAGGTGAAAGTTCATCTAGAGGTAGAGGCAGTAACTATCGAGGTGGTTATCGTAGAGGTAATTTTTGAGGAACTTATTACAATTGTGGAGAAGAAGGAAAAAGGTATTTTGAATGTACACATGCTAGTAAGAAGGCTGGTAGCAGTAGAAATGCTTTGGTGGAAGAAGAGTCATTGAATGAACTAGAGAAGGAAAATAACTTGATGGTAAGGAGAGCATTGTGGAATGAAAGTAAAAAGGAAGATCTGGTAAGGAAAAGTTTGTTCAAGACTAGATGTAGAGTTTATGACAAATTTTGGAAGGTAATCATTGACAGTGGTAGCTTGGAGAATCTAGCATTTGAAGAGATGGTCACAAAGTTGCAGTTGGAAAGGTTGGAACATCCGAAGCCCTATCAGATTTCATGGGTCAAAGATGAGCATACAGTCTTGGTAAGTGAACAATGTTATGTGAATTTGAAGATTAGAAAGTACTATGATAAGGTGTTATGTGATATCATGCCTATGGATTGTTGTCATATTTTGTTGGGCAGACCTTGGCAATATGATAGACATGCTATATATGATGGGAGGTTGCATAAGTATACTATTGTAGCAGATGGAAGAAAACAAATCTTGTTACCTTTGATGGAAGAACCTATTAGTATTGTTTGCACATCTGTGAAATTTTTTTTGATGGAAGGAAGGAAGTTTATTAAGGATTTGAAGAAGAATGATGTATGTTTTGTTGTGATTCCTAACAAATTGAGTAAGAAAACAAAGGATAATGTCCCTGAGGAGATTGATAAATTACTCACCAAGTACAGTGATATCATTTCTGATAATGTACCTGATGGTTTGCCACCAAAGAGAAGTATTGATCATTACATGGATCTAATCCCTGGAGCTAGTTTACCAAACAAGGCACCTTATTGGTTGACACCTACTAAGAATCAGGAATTGAACCGAAAGATTCAAGAGTTGTTGGATAAAGGTTGATCAAAGAAAGTTTGAGTCCTTGTGTAGTACCTACAGTATTGGCACCTAAGAAGAATGGAGAATGGAAAATGTGTACTGATTCCAGAGCAATCAATAAGGTAACAGTGAAGTATAGGTTTCCTATATCAAGAATGGATGACATAATAGACAATTTGACTAGAGCAAAGTATTTCACCAAAATTGATTTGAAAAGTGGGTATCATCAGGTCAGAATCAGAGAAGGTGATGAATGGAAGACTACTTTAAAAAAAAAACAAGGTTTGTATGAATGGTTGGTTATGCCTTTTGGTTTAACTAATGCACCGAGTACTTTTATGAGGTTGATGAATGAATTTTTGAAGAAATTCTTGGGTAAGTTTGTGATTGTATATCTTGATGATATTCTAATATTTAGTAAGACTAGAGAAGAACATTTGTTGCATGTTAGACAAGTTTTGCAAAGGTTGAAAGAACAAAAGTTGCTGATAAATCTAAAAAAGTGTTCATTCATGAAAGAGGAGATTGTGTATTTGGGATTTGTAATTTCAGCTGATGGTTTGAAGATGGATCCTGAAAAGGTTAAAGTTATTCTGAATTGGCCTACACCTGTGAATGCTAGTGAGGTAAGATCATTTCATGGTTTGGCAAGTTTTTACCAGAAGTTCATAAGGAATTTCAGTTCTTGTAATGCTATGACTCAGACTATGAGAGGAGAAATGAGAACTAATTTGATAAAGCAGAAACATAGTAGTGGTTTGGCTAGACATTTTGGTATTGAGGAAAATTTGAACTTTCTTAAGCAGAAATACTTTTGGCCGTAGTTGTATAAAGATGTTTAGAAATGTGTGAAAAGTTGTGGAATTTGTCAAGTTGCAAAAGGAGTAAGTCAGAATAGTAGATTGTATACACCGATTGTTGTACCTGAGACACCATGGACTGACATCAGTATGGATTTTGTTCTTGGCTTACCAAAGACAGTAAGAAGTAATGATTCTATATTTGTTGTGGTAGATATATTTTCAAAGATGGCATATTTTATACCTTGTAGAAAGACATCAGATGTAGTACATGTAGCAGATCTTTTCTTTAAGGAAATTATTAGATTGCATGGATTACCGAGGAGTGTTATCTCTGAGTGAGACAATAAATTTGTTGGATACTTTTGGAAAACTCTTTGGAGAAAGTTTGGAACTGAGTTGAAATATAGTTCTACATTTCATCCATAAACCGATGGATAGATAGAAGTTGTAAATAGAAGTTTGGGAAATCTTTTGAGATGCTTAGTTGGAGATACACCTAGTAATTGGGATTCTGTGTCGGCACAAGAAGATTTTGCATACAATAATTTGGTGAATAGGAGTACTGGGAAAACACCATTTGAGATTGTGAATGACATATAGTTGAGAGGTATATCTGATTTAAGAGACATTACTGATGAAAGTAAGAGAAGTGTTGAAGGAGTGAAATTTGCTAAGTACATGAAGACATTGCATGAGGATGTGAGGCTAAAGCTAGAAGAGAGTAATCAAAAATATAAAGACGGAGCTGATAGATCAAGAAGACATAAGACTTTTAATGTTGGTGATGAAGTGATGGTTCATTTGAAGAAAGGTTGATTTCCTGTTGGAACATATGGGAAGCTAAAGAGGAAGAAGTTTGGACCTTACAATATTTTGAAGAAATTTGACAGTGGAAATGTATATGAGAATGAGTTACCTAATGACATGGACATATCACTAATTTTCAACATTGATGATTTGTATGAGTATCATGAACCTGATGAAGACATGGTAGTACCGATGGAATATCCTAAGAAGTAGAATGAAGAACTTGAACAAATTTTGGAACAAAGAATTAGCAAGAGTACAAAAAGTAAATAGTATATGGAATATCTGGTAAATTGGAAGAATAGACCAATTGAAGACAGTTCATGGATTTCACAGTCTGAGTTGGATGCAACTCAGACCAGACCTACTAAATCATTCAAAGAATCATTTCTAAATAACCCCAGGTGTCTAATGTAGGAGAATCTCAGGTCCTTGGCAATCTTGTGTCACCAAAAAGATTTTTAAGTTTGTGTTGCTCGGTTCCTACTTTGACCGAGTTGGTTCAGTGTTTCTCGATTTCCTATATTTGCCAGTTTTGTTTGGTTATCTCTTTGGTGCTTGATGAATTTCCCTAGTGCTTGGTTATGCTTGTCTGGCACTCGGTAACCTTGTTTATCGACGGGTTTATTTTGAGTTCTTGTTGAGGCCAACTTATGCATTGATTTGGGTCATAGATTTAATGCTGGTATCCATCATTGGGAAGCATGTGGTCCCAGATTTGACCGTTACTTCCATTGATTATGGATCTGAAGGCTAACTCAGTTTGGCAACCTCTTGTATAAGTATAGTTGTCTGGTTAGAGTTTAGGGAGTCAATTTTTTGGTAGAAGATAGAAGATAGGAGAATAGAGATTGTGGTACATCCTCGCATGGTTGAGGACTTCTATAACTCATTGTAATATCTGGCCCTAACTGGGAAGGCCTTATAGCTTGACATGTATGAATCTATTTGAATGAAGTTAATATATCATTGATCCTGCTTTCTCTCTCTCACTGTATGCTTGTTGCTTCCGCATGTTGTTGAGTAGGCTAGATCTGTAGGGTGTGCCATTTTTTGGCCCCTCTTATCCTGCCCTTTGTGTCACATATCTTCAACAAAAATAACATCATCCCTAAGGCCCAACAATCCACTAAAGAAAAACCCACAACCCAATTCTGTTGGAAACTGAATTGAAACAATTGTTGTATTGTCATTGATGTCAAACCTTAATTGGTAAGACTGTTGCTACTTAGGAAAGTACTATATCTATTTGAGTGTTGCTAAGGGGCTAAGAAAGGTTGGTAACAATAGCACCTAGGGAAAGGTTGAGTTATCTTGATACTACAAAGTGTACTTGACTATGTTGCACTATGATGAGATAATGTATTGTTTATCTTAGTAAGACTGAAGACTAAACTGGTAGGCTTAACTGAGCAAGGAATGGAAAAATCTTTTTTAAGCCAAGTGATGTTAGTGTCGACTGAGTTAGTATATGCCGAGAAAAATTATAGTGTCGACTGAGAATCAGTAAATTGTCGAGGAAGACAGTGCAAGCCGAGGAAATAGTTTTAGTATTGACCAAGCGTTCTACATGAAAACCGAGTGAACAATCATAGTATTGATTGAGTATCAGCAATTTTATATTTGAAGAGAATTTAATTTTGGAGCTGATATTGTTGAATTCTTGGATTATGTAAAATGTATTGACTTTATTTATTGATTTTTTGGAAGCATTAAATGCTTTGTAAAACATTTTATTGTAAATCTTTAAGAGATTTGAGATGATTCTAGAAAAGGAGCCGAAGAACATGAAGCGAGTAGATTCAATGAATTTGACCTAACCCTAGGATCTACGAATGAGATTGAGCAGCAAAAGATGAGTTAACCTAATTGAGGAAAATATAAGGGAACCTAAACATTCTGATATGTATGTACATGGTGAACAGAAAATGCTGGAAGAGAAAAGTTTTATTGACTGAATAAGCAAAAAGGCTGAAGGAGAATGGTGGTGATTGCTTGAAGAAAAGTTTTGAGGAGATCAGAGATGGAAATGGAAAATTTTCAAAGTCATTAAACCAGCATTAGTGTACGGAATCGAATCTGATATTTGCAAAGTGAGTTGTATATTTTTTAGATAATACTGCTGCTACTTTCTAACCATTGTAATAGTCAAAATCCTTTTAACAGAGGTTGACCTAACAGTCATATGTTAAATCCTTTGAACAAGGTTGCATTCTAATGGAGTGTATGTAAGTCCTATGACTAGGCTCACTTTTAACAGGGTGATTAAAATCCTTTAACCGGGTCACATTTCACAGTGTATATTGTAACTTTTGACAGGGTTGGCTTTTTACCGAGTCACTTCAGAAGAGTGAAAATAATAGTAGCATGTTACAAAGTGGTTTTTCCCAAATTGGGTTTCCACTATAAATCCTGTTGTTTATACTTGTGTGAATGTTTTGATCTAAACATTGCTATGTTTTACAAGTTAAGTCACAGCTGGATAGTGGACTCCATTGTTAGATGTTTCTATTATTGAATAAGTGATGACTGAGTTTGTTTTGGTTTTAGATCTGATTTAAGGATAAGTTTATGAGATTGTTTTATAGATCAGGACCTGAGAACAATTGATTCACCCCCCCTCTCTATTTTTCTAAATCATATTAACAATTGGTATCAGAGCTTTGTTGCTTATGTTTAGTGTTGACAGATATTAAGTTTAAAGGGGCTTGAAGCAAATGATTAGGATGTATAAGAAGGAGGTACCGAAGCTGAACAAAGAAAATTTCCCTTCATGGAAAAGCTTGATGAAGCTACATCTGGCTGGTATTGGTGACTCTGCAAAATACTACATTGAGAATAGTTATGTCTCACCTGTCGCACCTTTGACTGCCGAAGAAATGAGAGCTAAGAAAGAACATAATTAGGTAATGCTAGAAATTGCATCTGCCCTAAGCTATCTAGAATTTGAGGACATTAAGGACTGCACAACTACAGAGGATATGTGGGACACTCTTGCAAGGATCTATGGTGGTGACTTGAATGTGCTAAAAGAAAAGGCTAAGAGTCTTAGAGGAAAGTTTGATGAAATGAGAATGCAAGAAGGTGAAAATATTGCACAATATTGTAGTAGAATAAAAGAAGTTGTGAATGCTATTAGAGGAGCTAATGGGACTATTGATGATGAAACTATAATTGGGAAAGTATTAAGAACCTTGCATCCTATATATGCTATTAAGATCTTAGCTATTCAGGAATCTAGATGTAACTCTGCTAATGTGCTTACTTTGGAAAGTTTGGTTGGTAAGCTGACTGCTTTTGAACTCTCTAATTATGATAATTTCACTGTTGGAAGCATTGGAAATGTTGAATCTGCTTTTAAGTCACAGCTATTTCTGAATAAGCCAAAGAAAGAAAAAGAAAGATGCATCAGTGAAAGTGAAAGTGAAAGTGATAGTGAAAGTGACAGTGACACTTCTGACGAAGACATAGAAGATCTAGAAGCTCTTATGGCTAGAAGATTGAGAAGGGGAAAAGGAAAGTATAAAGGTAAACTCCCTATTATATGTTTTGCATGTAATAAAGTTGGTCATATAGCTGCTACATGTCCTGATAGGAAGGATAAAAATGATGATAGGAAAAGCAAACACAAAGACATAAAAGATGACAAAAGCTACCGATGGAATAGAGACTACAAGGGAAAAGGTAAGAAATCTTGTTACATTTCTGAAAAAGAGACTGACACTGATTGTGATGATTTTGAAATTGAGGTAGTTTATGTGGCAATGAAAGATGAATCTGATGAGGATGAGAAAATTGCATTGATATCCTATGTGAACAAGAGTGATAAATGGATTATTGATAGTAGTTGTTCACATCACATGACTAGTGACAAAAATAAGTTTGAGACCTTACATCATTACAGAGGTAAAAGTGTAAAATTTGGTAATGATGCACCATGTCTTGTTAGAGGAAAAGATTTGATTAAACTAACTGATAAGATATCTTGTGAAAATGCATATTGGGTTGAAGGTCTTAATTACAATTTGTTAAGTATTGCCCAGCTTAACAAAACTAGTTACCGAGTGGAATTTCATCACAAGGAAGCTAAAATATTTAATGCTCCTGGAGAACTGATTGGAAGTGGAGATCAGACTAGAGGTAATTTGTTCTATCTTGACCTATCTAAGGAAACATGTTTGATTGCACAACTTGATGATATTTGGTTATGGCATAAAAGGTTGTGTCATGTTAACTTTGACAATCTAGTAGAGATAAGTAAGAAGAAAAAGGTAAGAGGTCTACCTAGATTGAAGAAACCTAAGAATGTGATGTGCAAGGAATGTCAGTTAGGAAAAATGACAAAATCAAGTTTCAAGAGCAAATCCTTTACTTCTGAAAACATTTTAGATTTGGTTCATACTAACCTTTGTGGACCTATGGGTGTACAAAGTTATTGTGGTGCTAGATACTTTATTTTATTTGTTAATGATCATACTAGGATGATGCATGTGATGTTTCTAAAAGAAAAATCTGAAGCTTTTTAATATTTTAAGTGGCATTTGGCTAAGGTTGAAAAGGAGATAGGTAGGAACCTGAAATATCTTAGATCTGACCGAGGTGGAGAATTTACATCAAATGAATTTAATCTATTTTGCAATGATAGAGGAATTAAAAGATAGA
Organism: Chamaecyparis obtusa; assembly: GCA_027943335.1. Classification (NCBI taxonomy): domain Eukaryota; kingdom Viridiplantae; phylum Streptophyta; class Pinopsida; order Cupressales; family Cupressaceae; genus Chamaecyparis; species Chamaecyparis obtusa. The sequence goes on from BSBK01003444.1 coordinate 763,408, forward strand.
TGTTTGCACCTAGAACACCTCCACAGAATGGTATAGTAGAAAGGAGAAACAGATCTATCTTGGATTGTGCAAGGACATTGATGATTGAAAAGAATGTGGCACAAAAATATTGGAAAGAAGCTATAAGCACTACTATCTACACTCTTAACTGGGTACATATCAAGAAAGGTACAAATCTAACACCTTATGAATTATGGCATGGACATGCACCGAGTGTTAAATACTTTAAAATCTTTGGAAGTAAGTGCTATATATTAAAAGACACTAGGAATGGAAAGTTTGATGCTAAGAGTGATGAAAGAATATTCCTAGGGTACTCCACAAAAACTAAAGCTTATAAGTGTTTGAACTCTAACACTAACAAAATTGTGGAAAGTGTGAATGTCAAAATTGATGAGTATGCAGAAAGAAATGAAGCTGACAGTAAAAGAGAATCAGAAGATTATAGATCTTTTGTGTACATTGAAGAAGAAGAAGATACAAGTAACAGATTTGCACCTGATGTCGAGTCTCGGGTAAGCAATGTTGAGCGACAGACAGAAGTTGTCAAGCGTCAGGAAAATAATGCTGAGAGAGAACAAGAACATGTTGAGCTACAAGAAAATGATGTTGAGTATCAGGAAGAGGTTGCCGAGCATTCTGAAGTTGAATTTGACAATCTTGTTGAGGAACATGATGAAATAGAGGAGAGAACAACTGAACTTGTTTTGGCAAAATATGTGAGAAGACATCATAAGCCTAAACAGATAATTGGAGACAAAGATATTGGAATCCAAACTAGAAGTAAGACTAAGGATCCAACATGTCTACTATGTGAATTTGAACTGAAGACAACTAGAGAAGCATTGGAGAATGAAGACTGGATACAAGCAATGAATGAAGAAATTGACCAGATTGAGAAGAATGATACTTGGAATCTGGTACCGAGACTTGAAAGCAAGAATGTTATAGGAACAAAGTGGGTATTTCAGAATAAGATGAATGAAAATGGTGAAATCACTAGGAACAAAGCTAGATTGGTATGCAAATTTTACACACAAGAAGAAGGAATAGATTATGGGGAGACATTTGCCCCTGTAGCTAGATTGGAAGGAGTAAGAACTCTACTTGCATATGCTACTTATAAGGATTTCAAGGTATATCAAATGGATATCAAGTTTTCATTTTTGAATGGTATACTAGAAGAAGAAGTTTACATAGAACAACCAGAAGGTTTTATCGATCCAAACAGGAGACACATGGTGTGCAAACTGAACAAAGCATTATATGGATTGAAGCAAGCACCTAGAACATGGTATGAGAGGCTGCACAACTACTTGATACAGATTGGATTTTCAAGAACAATTGACACAAGAAATTTATAGATGAAGGATGAAGAAGGTAAAGGTATCCTGTTGGCAAAATTTTATGTTGATGACATTATTTTTGGTGGACAAGATGCATTATGTAAAATTTTCTCAAATGAAATGCAAACTGAGTTTGAAATGAGTATGTTTGGTGAGATCAAATTCTTTGTTGGTTTACAAGTATATCAGAGGAAGAATGGAATTTTCATTACATAGTCTAATTATGTTAATGAAATACTAAAAACTTTTGGGATGGAACATTCTAAACCAATGGGAACTCCTATGGTTACTAGAAAAAATTTATCTAAGAATGATGATGCTGCAAAAGTGAATCAAACTCTGTACAGATTTATGATTAGAAAATTGCAGTATGTTGCACACAGTAGACCAGATATTGCATTAGTTGTTGGGATTGTGGCAAGATTCTCTGTAAATCCTAAGGAAACACATATGATGGCCGTGAAAATAATTATGAGATACTTGAAAGGAACTACTGACTATGGTCTATATTATAAGAAGGATGACAAATTTGAACTCTGAGTTTATACAAATGTTGATTGGGTAGGAAATGTAGATGACAGAAAGAGTACAAGTGGTGGAGCTTTCTTTCTTAGATAGAGATTAGTCTCCTAGACAAGCAAGAAACAAAATTGCATTTCCCAATCTACTACCGAGGCTAAGTATGTTGCTGCTGCAGTGAACTATTCAAACTTGGTATGGATAAAATAATTATTGATAGGCATGAAAGAAGAAATCATTGAACCTGTTGTTATTTTCTATGACAACACAAGTGCTATCAATATTTATAAGAATCCAGTGATGCACACTAAGACCAAACACATTGCAATCAAGTATCACTACTTGAGAGAATTAGTACAAGACAAAGAAGTCCAAATGGAATATGTGAATACAAAAGAACAACTAGCAGACATATTCACTAAAGCTTTACCTAGAGAAGCTCATGAGTATTTGAGAAGTCAATTAGGGGTTCTTCCCCTCACTGAGGCTACCTAGACAAGCTAGAAGCACTACATCAAGTGTGCTACAGCAGAACATTTGACAAATTGATGCAGAAGATTGTCACACTTTAGGGCTGGCCTAGAGTTGTGAAGAGAAGCAAAGACAAGGAATCGGTCATAAGCAAGATGACAGAGGGAGAAACACTGAGCTGCACAAATATTATCTACATCTGATGTATGTAAGTTTTAGTTGTTGCTTTGGCATTTTTGTCAAAGAGGGAGAATGTACTGATATGATAACACATGATACTGAAAACTAAGAGTTGATGAGCTGATGAACTAAAAGAAAAGGGGATGATGAACTGAAATGAAGAATCAGGATAGAGGAAGATCTGAATACTTTTGATGGTCACAGGAGTGAGGCTTATAGGATTCTGAATCAGAATGAAGCTAAGGATATTATAAATAAGTTTCTGATGGACAGATAAGATTTTGGATTGGTTGGTAATCCATGTGTTATTTAGGTGATATCATATGGTGTTGCCATCAATGCCAAAGAGGGAGATTGTTGGAAACTGAATTGAAACAATTTTTGTATTGTCATTGATGTCAAACCTTAATTGGTAAGACTGTTGCTACTTAGGAAAGTACTATATCTATTTGAGTGTTGCTAAGGGGCTAAGCAAGGTTGGTAACAATAGCACCTAGGGAAAGGTTGAGTTATCTTGATACTACAAAGTGTACTTGACTATGTTGCACTATGATGAGATAATGTATTGTTTATCTTAGTAAGACTGAAGACTAAACTGGTAGGCTTAACCGAGCAAAGAATAGAAAAATATTGTTTAAGCCGAGTAATGTTAGTGTCGACCGAGTTAGTATATGCGGAGAAAAATTATAGTGTCAACTGAGCATCAGTAAATTGACAAGGAAGACAGTGCAAGCTGAGGAAACAATTTTAGTATTGATCGAGCATTCTACATGAAGACCGAGTGAACAATCACAGTATTGACTGAGCATCAGCAATTTTATATTTGAAGAGAATTTAATTTTGGAGCTGACATTGTTGAATTCTTGGATTATGTAAAACATGTTGACTTTATTTATTGATTGTTTGGAAGCATTAAATGCTTTGTAAAATGTTTTATTGTAAATCTTTAAGAGATTTGAGATGATTCTAGAAAAGGAGCTGAAGAACATGAAGCGGGTAGATTCAATGAATTTGACCTAACCCTAGGATCTACGAATGAGATTGAGTGGAAAAAGATGAGTTAACCTAATTGAGGAAAATATAAGGGAACCTAAACATTCTGATATGTTTGTACATGGTGAACAGAGAATGCTGGAAGAGAAAAGTTTTATTAACTGAATAAGAGAAAAGCCTAAAGGAGAATGGTGGTGATTGCTTGAAGAAAAGTTTCGAGCAGATCAGAGATGGAAATGGAAAATTTTCAAAGTCAGTAAACCAACATTAGTGTACGGAATCAGATCTGATATTTGCAAAGTGAGTTTTATATTTTTTAGATAATACTGCTGCTACTTTCTAAGCATTGTAACAGTCAAAATCCTTGTAACAGAGGTTGACCTAACAGTCATATGTTAAATCCTTTGAACAAGGTTGCATTCTAATGGAGTGTATGTAAGTCCTATGACTAGGCTCACTTTTAACAGGGTGATTGAAATCCTTTAACTGGGCCACATTTGATAGTGTGTATTGTAACCTTTGATAGGGTTAGGCTTTTACCGAGCTCACTTCAGAAGAGTAAAAATAATAGTAGCATGTTACAAAGTGGTTTTTCCCAAATTGGGTTTCCACTATAAATCTTGTTGTTTATACTTGTGTGAATGTTTAGATTTGATCATTGCTATGTTTTACAAGTTAAGTCACAGCTAGATAGTGGACTACATTGTTAGATGTTTCTATTATTGAATCAATGATGACCGAGTTTGTTTTGGTTTTGGATCTGATTTAAGGATAAGTTTATGAGATTATTTTATACATCAGGACCTGAGAACAATTGATTCACCCCCCCTCTTTGTTGTTCTAAATCATATTAACAGTTCACCAATCATAACAGGGCCATGATCACTAAAATAACTAGAAGCACTCTTAATAGAACCATGAAACTCACAAATCTGTAGAGTTAAAACACAAATGATAGAAAGAGGCATAGCCAAGGAGAATAACATGAAGCATGCCATAGAAAGAACCACCAAAGAATCCATAACTACATGATTTGAATTAAGAAAATACTACAACTCTTCAATAGACAAGCTAAACATCACATCATCTACTAGAGGGAAGACCACACCCCTAGAAGTCTCAAACCTTTCAAAATAATAAGAACAAAGAGAAGCCAACCTTTGAGGAACAACCATCACAATCAAACCAACTGATTTCCAAGTCTCATAAGGCATGACAAGGGTGAAACCTATCCTAGAAAATCTCAACAAACACAAAGTATAGAGGCACAAATATAATCAGCACCACATAAAAAACAACCCTCCAACTAGAAAATCCCCTGCCAAAGGACAAAAAACATCTCTAGAAACACACTAGCAGGCAAAAGGAATGTAAAAAAATGTCCACAATTGAGTAGAATCAGTAGAATAAATCATTGCTCTGTAAACCTAAAAGCATCTTCAAATACACCACCAGATGGCCAATTTGAATCTGTTAGAATTTTTAATCTTTCCTTGGTTTTATTTTTGATAAACCAAGGCATCCTACATGTATTTTTGTCCTCTAGTTCAAGTGGGAGAATATGTCATATTGTGTAATTCCTTTAATAAGGAAAATAGTTTATCCTCTGTAAGAGGATGTTGACACTTTGCACATGCACCTATTATGAATGTTGGAATTCATTGATTGGAGAGTTACTTTGTAACTCATCTCCTCATATCTATTTAAGAGATTCTCTCCTCTCTCATTCTTGACATAATGATCTCTCTCTCTCTCTCTCTCTCTCTCTCTCTCTCTCTCTATATATATATATATATATATATATATATATATATATATATATATATATATATATATATATATATATATATATATATATATATATAGGCTTATAATGCCTCTTTCATAATTCACACGGGGTTTTTTTTCCTTTTCCCCTTATAAATCTTCTTGTCTCCTTGTCTTGGATCTTTAGTGCATGCTCCAAGTTTTTTTCTATTCTTATGGTAATGTAATATTCACTACAAATAACTCTCTTGGATTTATTATTTGTTTCATTTCTCTTGATTTATTTTTCCTTTCATAAGCAAGGACTGGAGGGCTAGATATACAAAGGATCCAAGAAGACCAAGACTCCCAAAAGGATTGCCCACCCAGACACAAGGGCACCAAGAAAATGTGTAGACTCCTCCTCACCAGCTTGTTCTAGATCATCTTCATTGAGAAGTTCATAGTCAACCAAACTCACCTGTATGCAAGGTATATTGTTAGTCAAAATCACTCAAGTGCAGAGTTTATATTTAGAAAGAAATCATTTGTGTGAAAAGTTTGTGGTTAGCTAGAAACAATTTGAAAAGTGTATTGGTTAGGAATAGGCCCAAATATCCTAAGGTGATTATGATGAGGGAAATTTAAAAAAATGAAGCAACACACTAAAGCCTAGTTAAACAGAACTCGTGTAAGTGTTGTAAATAGGCACCCAATGAAATGTTGACCTAGGAACCATCTTTTCTATATTATAGAGATAATTGATTTATGTGGGATGTTAGAATGTTAAATTAATTATAATCTACTATGACCATAGACTAGTAGGACCCTTCATAAATTTCAACCTTATCTTCTTTATCTTCTTTTTTCTACAAATGTCCAATATTACTACTAACCAACATTTCTCTATAAATTAATTTATATTAGACTTATATTCATGAGAGATGATATTTTTAAATTTCTCATCCGATCTATGTTTTTATAAATTTTATTAGTCTTTCATTTAACTTGTGACATTTTGATAAATCACGTCTCATAAACACATAATACATATACTTTGTCCTATACTAACGATGGTTTGAGAGTATCCATCAACAAAGGTTAATGAAGATGTAACCTTGTACAATTTAGTCAGTGATGATGGGATTTTTATACTTACTGAGTTGTTACTCGCATTGGTTATCATTGATGTCAAAATATTCATAATGACATCTTGGTGGTATCAATTGTGTTATTGGGTATGTGCAAGATCATGAGGGGCCAAACTATGCCCTTAAGTGGCAATGAAAAATCAGACAATCAGGATTAGTCAACTTGGCATGAAAAAATGAACTAGTTATCAACCTAATATCAAAAAGTTGTAAGAATATAATTTGTAGGAAATTGAATGTAGTTTCTAAAATACTAAGCCTTTTCTAAAAAAAAATTAATATGATTGGTAAAAAGTATAGATTACAATGCAGCACTACAAATATTTTAGCAAAAAAATAAGAAGTACGTGTATGTCTGACCACCCTAATCAAAAGCAAATGATAATATTTTTTTATAATATTCTATATATAAGTAGCTGACTCATGCTCGGATGTGACGCATATTTTTTGGTATTTGTATTCCAAACAGATAATTAATTATGATTTTTTTGCTACAACGCTTTAAGAATTTAAAAACTCTCATGTCTGCCCACCTTAACTCATTGAAAATTTATCATAATTCCATTTTTTTTAATTTTTTCTTATACTAGATGAAGCATAGAATGTGACGCATCTTTCGGATTTCAAAAATGTTATACCGTTTGAAAGATATAGTCATTTTTCAATCAGTATCTAAATCAGCACTTTAGAGGTAGCTCGATTAGAAAATAACTAATAATTACTTAATGAATTCAAAATTTGACAACAGTTATATCGATAGAAAGCTGATAATCTCCTTAAGATACCCTTTTTGTTTTATCAAATTCGGGTGAAAAAAAAGTCGTCAGCTACATGGTCGAAGTCTGGAACTGAGAGAAATAGAAGAAAAACACATTTTTGTGACACTTGAAGAGTTGACCAGGTAGGTTTGGTGCAGAGACCAATACCGAACCTAATCGGGTACCCGAATCTAGCGGTAGAATTTCAAATTTTTGCTTTGCCTCCACTTTCTCTAATTTCTAATTTCAAAATTTGGTTCCACTTTATCAATTATAGTTATATATTTGATATATATTTGATAGTTATTAGTTATATATTAAATATTATATAATATGAATTATATATTAAATGTTATATTTAATATTATTTAATATATATTAATATTAAAAACTATATATTAGATTATATATTATACATAATATTATATATTATATATTAAGTATTATATAATATACATTTTACATTTTAAATATCATTTAATATGATTCAGAGCACAAGCATGAGTCCCTATAGTGGCATACTAGTGCCTTTTACAGGTGCCAAAAACCCTAGCTACGCAGAAATGGAGGCTTTGAAGAATAGTTCACTAGAGGCGGATTATAGAAGCAGAGGGCAAGAGAATCACTCTGTTTCCACCACTTGTGGCTATGAAATGGTATCTTTCCCTACTTTTTCAACTGAAATGCTAAATTGTAAAGGTTCTTGAAATAGATTCTAGTCATGCCAGACAATTGTAGCATGCCTATTGATAATCCGGTAGCTGAACAGAGTCATTGGGAGGTTAAACAAGAACAACCGGATGGATCTTTGAACCGGTTGAAGATTATGGAGAGCGGGGAAGGGTTTGGTAAAATGAGCAGTTGTACTAGAAATGATGCACATGTCATAGAACTGACCGCATTAATAAATTTAAAGAAGAGATCAATGGTGACACGACATTATGAGGAAAGCCTTGCCATTTCAATGGTGCCCCCCCCCCACGCAATATTATGAAGAATGTCTTACCACTTCAATGCTGGCACCACCTCTGTCTCAAACTTTTGCCATTGCTTCTCATTAGTACTCTGAAATATGGCAGGGATTGTGGGCACATTATTACCCCTAGGGATTGGGATTGAGATATCACATGTTACGACCCCTAGGGAGTCCCCATGACCCCTTATGACACATTGGAATGCTCAAATGTGTCTTAAGAGGTCTTAGGACCCCTTCAAACACACTTGAACATTCCAATGTGTCAAAAGGGGTCATTGGGACTCCCTAGGGGTTCTATTATGTCTTATCACACGTTATGACCCCTAGGGACTCCCCATGACCACTTTTGACACATTGGAATGCTAAAGTGTGTCTTAAGGGGTCCTACAACCCCTTAAGACATAGTTGAGCATTCCAATGTGTCAAAAAGGGTCATGGGGACTCCCTAGGGGTCCTAGTATGCCTTATCACGTGTTAAGATCCATAGGGAGTCCCCATGACCCCTTATGACATACGACCCCTTAAGACACACTTGAGTGTTCCAATGTGTCAAAAGGGGTCATTGGGACTCCCTAGGGGTCCTAGTATGCCTTATCACATGTTAGGACCCCTAGAGAGTCCTCATGACCCCTTTTGACACATTGGAATGCTCAAGTGTGTCTTAAAGGGCTCTACAACCCCTTAAGACACACTTGAGCATTCCAATGTGTCAAAAGGGGTCATTGGGACTCCCTAGGGGTCCTAGTATGCCTTATCATGCGTTAGGACCCCTAGAGAGTCCTCATGACCCCTTTTGACACTTTGGAATGCTCAAGTGTGTCTTAAAGGGTCCTACAACCCCTTAAGACACACTTGAGCATTCCAATGTGTCAAAAGGGGTCATTGGGACTCCCTAGGGGTCCCAGTATGCCTTATCACATGTTAGAATCCATAGAGAGTCCCCATGAACTCTTTTGACACATTGTAATGCTGTAGTGTGTCTTAAGGGGTCTTAGGACCCCTTAAGACACAATTGAGCATTCCAATGTGTCAAAAGGGATCATGGGAACACCCTAGGTGTTCTAATGCATGATAAGGCGTACTAGGACTGCTAGGTAGTCCCCATGACCCCTTTTGACACATTAGAATGCTCAAGTGTGTCTTAGGGGGTATTAGGACCCCTTAAGACACACTTGAACATTCTAATGCATCAAAAGGGGTCATGGGGACTCCCTAGGTGTCCTAATGCACCTTATCACACATTAGGACATCCAGGGAGTCCCCATGACCCCTTTTGATGCATTAGAACACTCAAGTGTTTCTTAAGGGGTCCTAATACCTGTTAAGACACACTTGAACATACCAATGTGTCAAAAGGGGTCATGGAGACTCTCCAGGGGTCCTAACATGTGATAAGGTGTACTAGGACCCCTAGGGAGTCACCATGACCCCTTTTGACACATTAGAATGCTCAAGTGTGTCTTAAGGGATCCTAATACCACTTAAGACACACTTGAGCATTCTAATGTGTCAAAAGGGGTTCTGGGGACTCTCTAGGGGTACTAGTACACCTTATCATGCATTAGGGCACCTAGAGAGTCCTCAGATATGTGCAGGATCATGAGGGGCCAAACTATGCCCTTAAGTGGCAATGAAAAATCAGAGAATCAGGATTAGTTAACTTGGCGTGAAAAAATGAACTAGTTATCAACCTAATATCGAAAAGTTGTAAGAATATAATTTGTAGGAAATTGAATTTAGTTTCTAAACTACTAAGTCTTTTTTGAAAAAAAATTAATATGATTGGTAAAAAGTATAGATTGCAATGCAGCACTACAAACATTTCAGCAAAAAAATAAGAAGTACGTGTATGTCTGACCACCCTAATCAAAAGCAAATGATAATATTTTTTTATAATATTCTATATATAAGTAGTTGACTCATGCCTGGATGTGACACATATTTTTTGGTATTTTTATTCCAAATAGATAATTAATTATGATTTTTTTGCTACAACACTTTCAGAATTTAAAAACTCTCATGTCTGACCACCTTAACTCATTGAAAACTTATCATAATTCAATTTTTAAAATTTTTTTCTTATACTAGATGAAGCATAGAATGTGACACATCTTTCAGATTTCAAAAATGTTATACGGTTTGAAAGTTATAGCTATTTTTCCATCAGTATGTTAATCAGGACTTTAGACGTAAGTGAACTAGAAAATAACTAATAAATACTTAACAAATTCAAAATCTGACTTATATCGATGGAAAGCTGACAATCATCTGAAGAAACCCTTTTTGTTTTATCGAAATCGGGTGGAAAAAAAGTCATCAACCTAATGGTCGAAGTGTTGACATAAGAAAAATAGAGAAAACACACATTTTTGGACACCTTCAGCGTTGACCATGGAGCTTTGGTTTCCAAAGCTATTACCCGATTTTGCTTTAATTTCAAATTTGAAAAGTTTCCCCCACCCACCCTTTTTTTATTTCCCTTTAATTTTGATATTTTTTTCTTTCACCCTGACAATGAATAATTTATATATTTTATATTTAAGTTTTATATTTTATGTTTTATATTTTATATTATATAGTATATATATTATATATTATTTATTTATATTATATATTCGATAATATCAATTTAAAAGGCCTAAGTATATAGTCTGTTCGGATTTATATTAAATGCAATATTTTTATATTATAATATAAATGTTACATAATATATATATATATATGTATATGTTATAAATTATATATTAAATATTGTTGTGTATATAATATAATAAAATATAATATAATGTCTAATATATATAATATATAAAATGAATAGGACATTAATATATTGTATATTTGATAATATATATTAAATGTAATATCTAATATATCTTATAATATATATATTATATATTTAGTCTATTAAATATTGTATTTTTTCAAATATTTTATATATTATTTTAATATTTAATTTAAGTTATAATAGATCCTCTCATGAGACAACAGGTCGAATTAGGGTCACTAGACATCTTAAGGGGTAATTAGGGTTTGTGACGCAACTTCAGATGTACAGTGACCATTTGGAAGGCAGTAGGGCATGTCCGAGTACCAATGTACCAAATTTTAATGACTTTTTCCTAGTCCAACTCGAAAAGGGTCCATGGGGTGCTCTCAAGAGACCACATGTCCAATCAGTGTTGCTAGGCATCTTAAGGGGTCGTTAGGGCTCGTGAGACAACCTTTGATACACGATGACCATTTGGAATGCATTAGGACATGTCAGAGGACCTAAATCCACAATTTAGATGAATTTTGATTAGTCAAACTCGAAAAGGGTCCATGGGGTGCTCTTGCGAGACCATTGTGCGATCCGGGGTCGATAGGTGACTTAAGGGGTCATCGGGGTTCCAAATGAAACTTTCAATGAACGGTGATCCTTTGGAATGCATTAGAGCATATCAAATGACCTACGTACCAAATTTGGATAACTTTTTCCTAGTAGAACTTGAAAGGGGTCCATGGGGTGCTCTCGGGAGACCACATGTCGAATCAGGGTCTGTAGCTGCCTGTTAAGAGGTCATTAGGGCTCCAAATGAAACTTCGATGGAACAGTCACCCTTTGGACCAAATTAAGATATTTCATAGGACCTATGTACCAAATTTCGATGACTTTTGCCTAGTAAAACTCAAAAGGGGTCCATGGTGTGCTCTCGGGAGACCACATGTCGAAATGGGGTCAGTAGGCCTATTAAGGGGTCATTAGGGTTCCAAATAAAACTTTGATGGAATGGTGACCCTTTGGAATGCATTAGGACATGTCATAGGACCTACGTACCAAATTTAGATGACTTTTTCCTATTAGAACTCGAAAGTGGTCCATGGGGTGCTCTCGGGAGACCTCATGTCGAATCGGGGTTGGTAGTCCTGTTAAGGGGGCATTAGGGTTTGAAATGAAACTTCGATAGAATGGTGAACCTTTGGAACACATTAGGACATGTAAGAGGACCTAATTCCATGATTCATATGACTTTTTCCCAAAATAACTCAAAAGGGGTCCATGGGTTGCTCTCGGGAGACCTCATGTCGAATCGGGGTCGGTAGGCCTGTTAAGGGGTCATTGGGGTTACAAATGCAACTTTGATGGAACGGTGACCCTTTGGAATGCATTATAACATGTCATAGGAACTACGTACCAAATTTGGATGACTTTTGCCTAGTAGAACTTGAAAGGGGTCCATGGGGTGCTTTCGGGAGACCACATGTCGAATCGGGGTGGATTGGCCTATTAAGGGGTCATTAGGGTTCGAAATGAAACTTCGATGGAATAGTGACCCTTTGGAATGTATTAGGACATGTCATAGGACCTACATACCAAATTTGGATGACTTTTTCCTAGTAGAACTCGAAAGGGGTCCACGGGGTGCTCTTGAGAGACCTCATGTTGAATCAGGGTCGATAGGCCTGTTATGATGTCATTAGGGTTCCAAATGCAACTTCAATGGAACGGTGAGCCTTTGGAACATATTAGGACATATCATATGACCTATGTACAAAATTTGGATGACTTTTCCCTAGTAGAACTTGAAAGGGGTCCATGGGGTGCTCTTGGAAGGCCTCATGTCGAATCAGGGTTGGTAGGCCTATTAAGGGGTCATTAGGGTTCAAAATGAAACTTTGATGGAATGGTGACCCTTTGTAATGCATTAGGACATGTTAGAGGACCTATGTATCAAATTTGGATGGCTTTTTCCAAGTATAACTCAAAAATGGTCTATGGGGTGCTCTCGGGAGACCACATGTTAAAATGGGGTCGAGAGGCCTATTAAAGAGTCATTAGGGTTCCAAATGCAACTTTGATGGAATAGTGACCATTTGGAACACATTACTACATGTCATAGGACCTATGTACCAAATTTGGACTAATTTTTCCTAGTATAATTCGAAAGGGGTCCATGTGGTGCTCTCAGGAGACCTCATGTCGAATCAGGGTCGGTAGGCCTGTGAAGGGGTCATTAGGGTTCCAAATGAAACTTTGATGGAAAAATTACCCTTTGGAATGCATTAGGACATGTCAAAGGACCTACGTACCAAATTTGGATGACATTTCCCTAGTAGAACTCAAAGGGGTCCATGGGGTGCTCTCGGGAGACCACATGTTGAATCGGGGTTAGTAGGCCTGTTAAGGTGTCATCCAAATGAAACTTCGATGGAATAGTGACCCTTTGGAACACATTATGATATGTCATAGGACCTATGTACCAAATTTGGATGACTTTTTCCTACTAGATCTCGTAAGGGGTCCATGGGGTGCTCTCGGGAGACCACATGTCGAAACAGGGTCGTTAGGCCTATTAAGGGGTCAATAAGGTTTGAAATGCAACTTCAATGGAATAGTGACCCATTGTAACACATTAGAACATGTCATAGGACCTATTTACCAAATTTTGATGACTTTTTCTTAGTAGAACTCAAAAGGGGTTAATGGGGTGCTCTCGGGAGACTACATGTCAAAACGGGGCCAGTAGGCCTGTTAAGGGGTCAATAGCATTCGAAATGAAACTTTGATGGGATGGTGACTCTTTGGAACACATTAGGAAATGACAAAGGACTTAATTCCATGATTTAGATGACTTTTTCCTAGTAGAACTCGAAAGGGGTCCATGGGGTGCTCTCGGGAGATCACATGTCAAATCAAGGTTGGTAGGCTTGTTAAGGGGTTATTAGGGTTCCAAATGCAACTTTGATGGAATAGGGACCTTTTGCAATGCACTAGGACATGTCAGAGGACCTACGTACCAAATTTGGATGACTTTTGCCTAGTAGAACTCAAAAGGGGTCCATGGGGTGCTCTCGGGACACCACATGTCGAATCGGGGTCAGTAGGCCTGTTAAGGAGTCATTAGGGTTCCAAATGCAACTTCCATGGAATGTTGACCCTTTGGAACCCATTAGAACATGTCAAAGGACCTACATACCAAATTTGCAAGACTTTTGCCTAGTAGAACTCAAAAGGGTTCCATGGGGTGCTCTCGGGACACCACATGTCGAATCAGGATCGACAGGCTTGTTAAGGGGTCATTAGGGTTCCAAATGAAACTTTGATGGAACGGGGACCCTTTGCAATGTATTAAAAATGTTAGAAGACTTACGTACCAAATTTGGATGACTTTTCCCTAGTAGAACTCGAAAGGGGTCCATGGGGTGGTCTCGGGACACCACATGTCGAATTGGGGTCGGCAGGCCCGTTAAGGGGTCATTGGGGTTTCAAATGCAACTTTAATGGAATGATGACCCTTTAGAATGCATTAAGACATGTCAGAGGACCCCTTAAGACACACTTGAGCATGATAAGGCGTACTAGGACCCCTAGGGAGTCCCCATGACCCCTAGGAGTCCTAAGGCATGATAAGGTGTACTAGGACCCCTAGGGAGTCCCCATGGCCCCTTTTGACGTATTGGAATGCTCAAGTCTATCTTAAGGGGTCCTACGACCCCTTAAGATAGACTTGAGCAGTGTGTCCTAAGGGGTCCTATGACCCCTTAGGACACACTTGAGGGTTCCAATGTGTCAAAAGGGGGCATGGGGACTCTCTAGGGGTCCTAACGTATGATAAGGCTTACTAAGACCCGTAGGGAGTCCCCATGACCCCTTTTGATACATTGTAATATTCGACTATGTCTTAAGGGGTCTTAGGACCTCTTGGGACACACTTGAGCATTCTAATTTGTCAAAAGGGGTGATGGGGACTCCCTAGGGGTCTTAAGGTGTGATAAGGTATACTAGGACCCTTAAGGAGTCCCAATGAGCCCTTTTGACCCCTAGGACCCCTTAAAACACACTTGAGCATTCCAATTTGTCAAAAGGGGTCATTGGGTCTTCCTAGGGGTCTTAACGCATGATAAGACATACTAGGACCCCTAGGGAGTCCTCATGACCCCTTTTGACACATTGGAACACTCAAGTGTGTCTTAAGGGGTCCTAATACCCCTTAAGACACACTTGAGCATTCCAATGTGTCAAAAGGTGTCATGGGGACTCTCTAGGGGTCCTAACGCATGATAAGGCATTCTAGGACCCCTAGGGAGTCCCCATGACCCCTTTTGACACATTGGAATGCTCAAGTGTGTCTTAAGGGGTTGTAGGACCCCTTAAGAAACACTTGGGTATTCAAATGTGTCAAAAGGGGTCATGGGGACTCCCTAGAGGTCCTAGTATGCATTATCACACCTTAGGACACCTACAAAGTCCCCACGACCCCTTAAGACACGTTGGAATACTCAAGTGTGTCTTAAGTGGTATTAGGACCCCTTAAGACACACTTGAGCATTCCAATGTGTTAAAAGGGGTTATGGGGACTCCTTAGGGGTCTTAATATACTTTATCATGCCTTAGGACCCCTAAGGAGTCCCCAGGACCCCTTTTGACACATTGGAATGCTCAAGTATGTCTTAAGGGGTCCTAATATGCCTTATCACATGTTAGGACCCCTAGAGAGTCTCCATGAACCCTTATGACACATTGGAATGCTCAAGTGTGTCTTAAGGGGTCGTACGACCCCTTAAGACACACTTGAGCATTCCAATGTGTGTTAAGGGGTCATGGGGACTCCCTAGGGGTCCTAGTACACCTTATCACATGTTAGGACCCCTAGAGAGTCCCCATGACCCCTTAAGACACATTGGAATGCTCAAGTGTGTCTTAAGGGGTCATAGGACCCCTTAAGACACACTTGAGCATTCCAATGTGTCAAAAGGGGTCATGGGGACTCCCTAGGGGTCCTAGTAAGCCTTATCATGTGTTAGGACCCCTATAGAGTCCCCATGACCCCTTAAGACACATTGGAATTCTCAAGCGTGTCTTAAGAGGTCAGAGGACCCCTTAAGACACACTTGAGCATTCCAATGTGTCTTAAGGGGTCATGGGGACTCTCTAGGGGCCCTAGTATGTCTTAGGACCCCTAGGGAGTCCCCATGACCCCTTTTGACACATTGAAATGCTCAAGTGTGTCTTAAGGGGTATTAGGACCCCTTAAGACACACTTAAGTGTTCCAATTTGTCAAAAAAGGTCATGGGTACTCCCTAGGGAGTCCCCATGACCCCTTAAGAAACATTGGAATACTAAAAAGTTCCAATGTCTCCTAAGGGGTCATGGTGACTCCCTAGGGGTCCTAGTACACCTTATCATGCCTTACGACCCCTAGGGAGTCCCCATGACCCCTTTTGACAAATTGGAATGCTCAAGTGTTTCTTAAGGGGTCGTAGGACCCCTTAAGACACACTTGAGCATTCCAATGTGTCAAAAGGGGTCATGGGGACTCCCTAGGGGTCCTAGTATGTCTTATCACACCTTAGGACCCCTAGAAATTCTCCATGACCCCTTAAGACATATTTGAGCATTTTAATGTGTCAAAAAGGGTCATGGGAACTCCCTACATGTCCTAATACATGATAAGGCGTACTAGGATCCCTAGGGAGTCCCCATGACCCCTTTTGACACATTGGAATTCTCAAGTGTGTCTGAAGGGGTATTAGGACCCCTTAAGACATAGTAGAGCATTCTAATGTGTCAAAAGGGGTCATGGGGACTCCCTAGGTGTCCTAATGTGCATTAGGACACCTAGGGAGTCCCCATGACCCCTTTTGAGACATTGAAATGCTCAAGTGTGTCTTAAGGGGTCCTACGACCCCTTAAGACACACTTGAGCATTCCAATGTGTCAAGAGGGGTTATCGAGACTCCCTAGGGGTCGTAGTACGCCTTATGACATGTTAGGACCCCTAGAGAGTCTCGATGACCCCTTTTGACACATTGGAATGCTCTAGTGTGTCTTAGCAGGCCCTACCCTAGAGAGTCTTGATGTCAGATAAGGTGTACTAGGAGCCCTTAAGACACACTTGAGCATTCTAATGTGTCAAAAGGGGTGATGAGAACTCCCTACATGTCCTAATACATGATAAGGTGTACTAGGATCCCTAGGGAGTCCCCATGACCCCTTTTGATGCATTGGAATGCTCAAGTGTGTCTTAAGGGGTCTTAGGACCCCTTAAGACACACTTGAGCATTCCAATGCGTCAAAAGGGGTCATGGGGACTCCCTAGGTGTCCTAATGCGCATTAGGACACCAAGGGAGTCTCGATAACCCCTTTCGACACATTGGAATGGTCAAGTGTGTCTTAAGGGGTCCTACAACCCCTTAAGACACACTTGAGCATTCCAATGTGTCAAAAGGGGTCATCGAGACTCCCTAGGGGTCCTAACACATGATAAGGTGTACTAAGAATCCTAGGGAGTCCCGATGACCCCTTTTGACACATTGAAATGCTCCAGTGTGTCTTAAGGGGTCCTACGACCCCTTAAGACACACTTGAGCTTTCCAATGTGTTAAAAGGGGTCATGGGAACTCCCCAGGTGTCCTAATGCATGATAAGGAGTACTAGGACCCCTAAGGAGTCCCCATGACCCTTTTTGACACATTGGAATTCTCAAGTGTGTCTTAAGGGGTATTAGGACCCCATAAGACACACTTGAGCATTCTAATGTTTCAAAAGGGGTCATGAGGACTCCCTAGGCATCCTAGAGCATGATAAGGTGTACAAGGACACCTAGGGAGTCCCCATGACCCCTTTTGACACATTCAAATGCTCAAGTGTGTCTTAAGGGGTCCTAATACCCCTTAAGACACACTTGGGCATTCTAATGTGTCAGATAAGGTGTACTAGGACCCCTAGGGATTCCCCATGACCCCTTTTGACACATTAGAATGCTCAAGTGTGTCTTAAGGGGTCCTACGACCCCTTAAGACACACTTGAGCATTCCAATGTGTTTGAAGTGATCATGGGGACTCTCTAGGGGTCTTAAGGCATGATAAGGCATACTATGACCCCTAGGGAGTCTCCATGACCCCTTTTGACACATTAGAATGCTCAAGTGTGTCCTAAGGGGTCTTACAACCCCTTAAGACACACTTGAGCATTCCAATGTGTCTTAAGGGTTCATGGGGACTCTCTAGGTGTCGTAATGCGTGATAAGGTGTACTAGTACACCTAGGGAGTCCCTAAAACCCCTTTTGACGTATTAGAATGCTCAAGTGTGTCTTAAGTGGTATTAGGATCCTAGGACCGCTTAAGACACACTTGAGCAATCCAATGGACTCCTAGGGAGTCTCTCTCTGCCTCCAGTGAACTATTCTTCAAAGCCTCCATTTTTGCGTAGCTAGGGTTTATGACGCCTGTAAAAGGCACATTTAATACAAAGATTTAGCCAATGACCTTTAAAGACCTAAAAGAAATGAGAAAAAAATTTAGGCCAAAAATGCATACCGCATTTCTGTATGTAGTACCGTAAGCTTGAACAATCTAGCTGGCTTCCTTTGCTAAGGCACGAAGAACTTCATTAATGTATGGTCTAGGAGGAAGATTATAATTTCCATATTTCTGCAAGAGTTTCTCCTTAATTTGTAATATTATATATAATATATTAGTATACATTAGTATATGTATTATATATATATACATATTATATACATGTTAGTATATATTATACATTAGTATATATATAATATATTATATATATTAGTATATTTAATACATTAATATATATAATACATTAGTCTATTATAATACATTAGTACATATATTATATACATTATATATATCATATGCCTCTTTTTTATAGATATATTATATACATAAATATATGTAAAAGTTCAATTGTTTTCATTTGCTCCCACCGGTTTTTCATTGGCAAGAGAATATCGGGTACCCAATTTTTCCCAGGCAATATTTGACCAAAATATTCCCTGTCCCCATAGAGTAGACAATCACGGGATTTTATACTTTTTTCACGCGTTGCAAAACAAAAAATGTGATTTGGGGCCCATTGTTTGATTTTTGTTGACTTGTAGTCTCACCATGGGAAGCACCAGTCGTCGAAAGGCTAAACGCAAGAGGAAGCTGACAGATGACAAAATTTAGGCATATAGGGAAAAAGATCAGGAAAATCACCGAACAAGGAGAGAAGGTATGTTAAACATTAATCAAGGTGACCTTGTAAATGTAGTTGTAAGTGAAGAGGATGTTCAATTTGAAAATGCATAGATGGAGATTGAAAATGTAGACTTTGGGAACGAAAATGTTGCACAAGAACCACATGAATGTTATACATCTCCAAATTATATGTGAAATGAAGTCCCTTGCAATAGAGATAATCAATCTTCAAATTTGGGGCTTTCAAGAACACCTAAATGGTTAATTGAAATTGAGGAGAACATTATGAATAATTGGGAAGGAAAGAGGTCACATAGAACCGTTAGGTTGTGGGCTTCAAAACTTTATGATCAATTTTTTCGAAACAAGACATTGGTTGAGAAATGTCAAATTTTTGTGCAGTTGTTAAAGATGCAAAAGATGAGACTTGTGCTTGTGAAATTGAAGATTCTTGTGAACAAGAAAATGGAGAGAAATGCCATTGTTGTGAAGAATCTTTTCAATGCTCTCAATAGCATTGGGAAGACTAGCAGAGAAAAAGACAAGAGAGTTTCTCGGAGGGTCATTACAACCTCCTTAGTAAGTCATCAGTTGAGAAAGGCTCATTTGATGAGACAAACTTGTGTTGACTTCAATATAGACCGTAAAACTTTGGGTAGAGCACTTGCAAGAAGTGAAGGACTTGATGATCCCCTTCAAATTGATACATGGGCTTATGGTGGGAGACTTCCACGTTTCGATAAGAAGTTAACAGATGTTGTCAAGGATGAAATTCAACAATTTTGGGATGCTAACTCAAGAGTGTCACCAAATGTGAAGGATGTCTTGAAGTTGAGAGTTGGCAATCGAGACTACACTCCACATCCTAAACATTATGTGCAGGTATGTCAAACAATGTTGTATAAAAAATTTTGTGAGACACATCCAACATTGAAAATATCACAAAGGTCTTTTGAATCCGTGAAGCCATTTTATTGTGTACCCCTTAAGATTCGAAATACATGTTGTTGCAAATATCATGTTGAGTTTTCAATGCATCATGAATGATTATGGTCCATTCATTCTACTCTGCATACTAATGAAATGCTAGAGGATTGTGGTGCAAGTGGTCTTCCCAAATCATCAAGAGACTTGCTAGATCAATTTTTATGTCAAAGAGATGATCGTTGTTTATTTTATAAAAAATATTGTTTAAATGCCAAGTGCTCAGAATGTGGTGGCTTGTCCAAGTTTAGAACATGTTTTCATGAGGGTTTGGAAAACAATTTTGGAAAGACACTCGTCCAAAAAAAGGTATATGAAACAGTGAAATATACATTGAAGAGTGGAGGTGAAGGCTCTAGATGTGAGTTAGTTGCAAATGAATACAATGTTGCTGATTTTATCTCAGATTTCAAGAAAAATCTTTTTTACAAGTATGCAAGGCATAGTCACAGGTCTCAATGGTTAGATCAACAATTCAGGACATGTAAGGACACTTTCCCCATTGGAACTATTATATCCATTGTAGACTTTACGGAGAACTATACATTGCAGCCCCAAAATGAGACTCAAGCTCAATATTACAATTTGATTCAGGTTGCTATTTTTGTACACATCACATATAGACATTCCCTTGATAGCACAAAAGATGAGTGAAAGATAATCAGAGAGTACCATTTTTATATGAGTGATGACAAGTCTCACTCTCATGAGTTTGTTGAACATTGTTTCCAGAACTATTTTGACTTCTTGTAGGAAAATGGTATTGCTATGGATAGGCATCTCATTTGGTTGGATAATTGCACCGGTCAATTTAAGAATGCCAGAATGTTTTATTGGTTGTGTAGAATGCATGTGGAGAGAGGTGTACCTCATATTTGGAGGTTTTTTGAGTCAGGGCATGGGAAAGGGGAGCATGACGGAGCAGGTGCCTGTGTGAAGAGAGCTCTAGTTAAGGAGCAATTGAGGATTTTAGGTACTGTACTTCTAGATGCTCATTCTATTGTTGATTGGTGTACTTTAGCATTGTCATAGGGGGGGACTCTTGATTCTACAGTGCGTAGATTCTTTTGGTTGGTTGAGGAGGGAACTATAGGAGATAGATTGGATTTTCAAACAGTGAAAGACTCTTCAAAAATGCATTCATTTCGAAGCTCCAATAGTAGTACATGGACCATTTGGACACGAGAGTTGGCTTGTTTTTGCCCCATGTGTTTTCAGTATGATTGGGATCATTGCAAGTCAAGTGAGTGGGTGGATACATGGGTTCCACAGTATCTAACTCCTTTATCTTTGACACTCTCTATAAGAAATGATGACATGGACACTTTAGTTGACTATGACCATCTTTCAGATCTTTTGAAGCCAAGAGATTTTTTTGCATTGGTTGCACCATAGGGGAATGATGAGAGGTCAGATTATTCATTAGCACATTGTGTACAAGGTAAATAAAAGCTTGTACAACCGATGACAGATGATGATGGGTTCACATATCCTACTGGTTCAGTTGTTGTTGCAGGAACATGGTTGCGAACATACATGATTAGAAAGAATGGAGTTCCCGCATTTGAAGACTATGAGAAGCACAAACTATTCTGATGTATTCACACCTTGTTATAGCAACAAATGTCAAGTTGTCAAAGCATCATGGAAGACCAAAGACAAAAGAACTTTGGACTATTACTACTACTGCTCATGAAGCACTATTGGAGACCTTGAAGCAAAGAGATGACCCTTCAGGAACACTTGACTAGGTAATAAGTTAACTTAGTGCATTATTTTCTAAGTTCGTTAAGCTTAATTTCAATACATTAATTTGACCTTTCTTAGATTGTATTTTGAGTCAATAAACTTGGTTTTGTATGTGGAATGTAACTTGTGCAGGAGTACCTATGAAGACACCTACGGTCACCATGGATCCAATCAGAGATAGAAGGACAAAAGGATCCTTAATGGTTAATTGAGATCTTTTGAAGCCTATAATGGAAATTTGTAACAATCAATTTGATTTAAAAGTTAAATGTCCTTAAACTCTTCATAAGGACTTATGACCAAAATCATGTATGGGTGGCCAATAGTGCCAAGAAGAGATATTAAATGTCATATACTTATGTCATTTGCATGGCTTGAATTCTTACATGTTTGATTGTTGTTTTTAATGCTTTAAGGATATTATTTTTTATCATTTCAAAAAATCTATAAAAGTTAAACCTCAAACATAATAAGCTCCACAGTTCAAATTTAACAAGATTAATCATGATTAATTTCACAGTTCAAATTTCAAACATACCATTAACAGTCAGTTGAAAGTGGCTAGTATCCAAGACCTTGTGAGAGGTATTAAAAATTTTTTAGGTGCTACAGGATCATGTTTTCAAGGTCTACAATAACCTCTCTCAATTTTGGGTGATTTGACTTCATTTGCATTTGGCAAGGTGATCTCAGTCGATGCCAAAACTTGTAGTGAGGGTTAGTTGAAAGTGGCTCAATAGCATATCTTTCAAACCGTCTGACCTAGCATCAAACTGTCTACTCCATTAGCTCTGATTGGTTGGGTAAATGCTAATGAAAACCCTATTTTTCCCACAGAGTCACCAGAACTCTCGTGACCACACTCGACCCAAGTGACCCCAAGGTGCACTAAGCATGATTGGGCCATGATCTTCTGGGGATCATATCTTGGACCTCGTGAGAGCTATTGACAAACTATTAGGTGTTATAGGATCATGTTTTTGAGGTCTACAATAACCTCTCTCAATTTTGGGCGGTTTGACTTCCTTTGCATTTGGCAAGGCAATCTTAGTCGATGCCAAAACTTGTAGTCAGGGTCAGTTGAAAGTGGCTCAGCAGCGTATCTTTCAAACCATCTAACCTGGTATCAAATCATCTACTCCATTGGCTCTAGTTGGCCAAATAAATTCTAGTGACAACCCTGTTCTACCCATAGAGTCACCGGAATGCTCGCGACCATGCTCGACCCAAGTGACCCCAAGGTGCACTAAGCACGATTGGGCAGCAATCTTCTAGGGCTCGTATCTCAGACCTTGTGAGAGCTATCAACAAAATGTTAGGTGCTAAAAGATCATGTTTTTGAGGTCTACAATAACCTCTCTCATTTTTCGGCGATTCAACTTCGTTTGCATTTGGCAAGGTGATCTCAGTCGATGCAAAAACTTGCAGTCAGGGTCAGCTGAAAGTGGCTTAGCTGTGTATCTTTCAAAACATCTGACCTGGCATCAAATCATCTACTCCATCAGCTTCGGTTGGCTGGGCAAACGCTAGTGACAACCCCGTTCTACCCACAGAGTCACTGGAACACTCGTGACCACGCTTGACCCAAGTGACCCCAAGGTGCACTAAGCACGATTGGGCAGCGATCTTCTGGGGCTCATATTTTGGACCTCGTGAGAGGTATCAACAAATTTTCAAGTGTTACAGGATCATTTTTTTGAGGTCTACAATAACCTCTCTCAGTTTTGGGTGATTCGATGTCATTTGCATTTGGCAAGGCAATCTCAGTTGATGCCAAAACTTGCAGTCAGGGTCAGTTGAAAGTGGCTTAGCAGTGTATCTTTCAAACCATCTGACTTGGCATCAAATCATCTACTCCATTAGCTCTAGTTGGCTAGGTAGACACTAGTGACAACCCTGTTCTACCCACAGAGTCACCGAAACACTCGCGACCACACTCGACCCAAGTGACCCCAAGGTGCACTAAGCATGATTCGGCAGTGATCTTCTGAGGCTCATATCTTGGACCTCGTAAGAGGTATTGACAAATTGTTAAGTGTTACAAGATCATGTTTTTGAGTTCTACAATAACCTCTCTTAGTTTTGGGCAATTCAACTTCATTTGCATTTGGTAAGGCAATCTCAGTCGATGCCAAAACTTGCAGTGAGGGTCAGTTAAAAATGGCTCAGCAGTGTATCTTTCAAACCATCTGACCTGGCATCAAACCATCTACTTCATCAACTCTAGTTGGCTAGGTAAATGCCAATGACAACCCCATTCTACCCACAGAGTCACCGGAACGCTCGTGACCACACTCGACCCAAGTGACCCCAAGGTGCACTAAGCACGATTAGGCAGTGATATTCTAGGACTCATATCTCAGACCTCATGAGAGCTATCAACAAACTATCAGGTCCTATGGGATCATTTTTTTGAGGTCTACAATAACCTCTCTCAATTTTGGGTGATTTGACTTCCTTTGCATTTGGAAAGGCGATCTCAGTTGATGCCAAAACTTGTAGTCAGGGTCAGTTGAAAGTGGCTCAGCAGCATATCTTTCAAACCGTCTGACCTGGAATTGAACCATTTGCTCCATCAACTCTAGTTGGCTAGGTAAACATCAGTGACAACCCTGTTCTACCCATGGAGTCACCAAAATGCTTGTGACCACGCTCGACCCAAGTGACCCCAAGGTGCACTAAGCACGATTGGGCCATGATCTTCTGGGGCTCGTATCTTGAACCTCATGAGAGATATAAAAAAACTATTAGGTGATATGGGATTGTGTTTTTGAGGTCTACAATAACCTCTCTCAGCTTTGGGCAATTCGACTTCATTTGCATTTGGCAAAGTGATCTCAGTCGATGCCAAAACTTGCAGTCAGGGTCAATTGAAAGTGGCTCAGCAGCGTATCTTTCAAACCGTCTGACCTGGCATTGAATCATCTACTCCATTGGCTCTAGTTGGCCAGGTAAACACTAGTGACAACCTCATTCTACCCACAGAGTCACCGGAATGCTCGCGATCACACTCGACCCAAGTGACCCCAAAGGTGCACTTAGCACGATTGGGCAGCAATCTTTTGGGGCTTGTATCTTGGACCTTGTGAGAGGTATCAACAAACCGTTAGGTGTTACACAATCATGTTTTTGAGGTCTACAATAACCTCTCTCAGTTTTGGGTGATTCGACTTCATTTGCATTTGGCAAGGTGATCTCAGTCGATGCCAAAACTTGCAGTGAGGGTCAGTTGAAAGTGGCTCAACATTGTATCTTTCAAACCGTCTAACCTGGCATCGAATCATCTACTCCATTAGCTCTAGTTGGCTGGGTAAACACCAGTGACAACCTCATTCTACCCACAGAGTCATCGGAATGCTTGCGACCACACTTGACCCAAGTGACCCCAAGGTGCACTTAGCACGATTGGGCAGTGATCTTCTGGGACTCGTATCTCAGACCTCGTGAGAGCTATCAACAAACTATTAGGTGCTATAGGATCATGTTTTCAAGCTCTACAATAACCTCTCTCAGTTTTGGGTGATTCGACTTTGTTTGCATTTGGCAAGGCGATCTCAGTAGATGCAAAAACTTGCAGTCAGGGTTAGTTGAAAGTGGTTCAGCAGCGTATCTTTCAAACCATTTGACTTGACATTGAACAATCTACTCCATCAACTTTGGTTGGCTGGGTAAATGCTAGTGACAACCCTGTTCTACCCACAGAGTCACCGAAACACTCGTGACCACGCTCGACCCAAGTGACCCCAAGGTGCACTAAGCACGATTGGGTAGCGATCTTCTGGGGCTCATATCTTGGACCTCATGAGAGGTATTGAAAAATTGTTAGGTACTATGAGATCATGTTTTTGAGGTCTACAATAACCTCTCTCAATTTTGGGTGATTCGACTTCATTTGCATTTTGCAAGGCGATCTCAATCAATGCCAAAACTTGCAGTGAGGGTTAGTTGAAAGTGGCTCAGTAGCGTATCTTTCAAACCGTCTAACTTGGCATTGAACCATCTACTCCATTGGCTTTGATTGGCTAGGTAAACACTAATGACAACCCCGTTCTACCCATAGAGTCATCGGAACGCTTGCGACCACACTCGACCCAAGTGACCCCAAGGTGCACTAAGCATGATTGGGTAGTGATCTTCTGGGGCTTGTATCTTGGACCTCATGAGAGGTATTGACAAACCGTCAAGTTTTATAGGATCATGTTTTCGAGGTCTACAATAACCTCTCTCCATTTTGGGCGATTTGACTTTTTTTGCATTTGGCAAGGCTATCTCAGTCGATGCCAAAACTTGCAGTGAGGGTCAGTTGAAAGTGGCTCAACACCGTATCTTTCAAACTGTCTGACCTGGCATCAAATCATCTGCTCCATTGGTGCTGGTTGGCTAGATAAATTCTACTGACAACCCCGTTCTTCCCACAGAGTCATTGGAATGCTCGCGACCATGCTCGACCCAAGTGACCCTAAGGTGCACTAAGCATGATTGGGCCGTGATCTTCTAGGGCTTGTGTCTCTGACCTCGTGAGAGCTATCAACAAACTATTAGGTGCTATGGGATCATGTTTTTGAGGTCTACAATAACCTCTGTCAGCTTTGGGTGATTCGACTTCATTTGCATTTTTCAAGGCGATCTCAGTCGATGCCAAAACTTGCAGTCAGGGTCAGTTTAAAGTGGCTTAGCAGCTTATCTTTCAAACCATCTGACCTAGCATTGAACTGTCTGCTCCATCGGCTCTAGTTGGCTGGGTAAATTCTAATGAAAAAACCATTCTACCCATAGAGTCACTGAAATTCTCATGACCGCACTTGACCCAAGTGACCCCAAGGTGCACTAAGCACGATTGGGCAGCGATCTTCTAGGGCTTGTGGATGAAGTAGAAATTTTTCTGAGCAGACATTGTCCTATTTGGTATGGTTATGAAGGTAGACTAAAATGGTTGGAGAGGCTATCAATGCCACTATCTATCCAAGGACATGCCATCATCCTTGGGGTCGGTTATAATTTTAACTATCGAGTCCCATAAAAATTGTGACTTGGAAGCATAGACAATATATGTAAACTATTCAACAGAATGCCTGCAAGCAGAGCACGACATATGGAATTGCAGATAGGAGTAGTAGAACTAGTAAAAGGTATCCAAAAATGAAGTTTCCAAAGCTTTGTCAGGTTAGACTGGTCGATGACAATGAGAATTGGTTTTACACATCGACAGTATTGGCATTCGAGAACATGATAATCTATAACACAATTTCAATATTAAGACATTATCATTTCCTGAGAATTCCCCAACACCGAATGTCAAGGAGGACCTGACATCTTCCTTGATGGACAGAACCTTGTTTCATGCTCGGTTGTTGGATTCATAGAGGTTTGGGACTATATCAGTGGGAAACTTAAGAGTGATTTTCAATACCAAGCTGATGATGCCTTCATGACGCATGATAATGCAGTTCTTTGTGTTGACATCAGTCATGATTCAGAGATGTTGGCTTCAGGTTCACAGGGTGGGAAAATTGAGGAGGACGTGCTCGCAATTGAATCCCAAAATACATATGTATGATGGCTCGACAAAATGTTTCTTGGTGTCACTTGCATGAAGCGGTATGTTTGTGGAGAGCCAAAAATGACACGCTCTAGTTATAGCACCAAGCGTCCAATCAAAACATAGAGGCATTAACACTTGTGTTGCAATAAGATCCAGATGGCACTATTCTATAGGAATAGATCCATTTTGAAAGATGTAGAGCACCAAGTAACATGGACTTTCATAACAAAATATTACTAAGGCACTCACAAAGGGATACTTTAATGTATTCAAGAAAGAAGATGTGGATAGACACATCCTGAAGAATTAGTTATTATAACAGGAAAGAAACTAACTGAAAGGGGAA
The DNA here is from genome assembly GCA_027943335.1 of Chamaecyparis obtusa. Taxonomy (NCBI): domain Eukaryota; kingdom Viridiplantae; phylum Streptophyta; class Pinopsida; order Cupressales; family Cupressaceae; genus Chamaecyparis; species Chamaecyparis obtusa. The sequence continues at coordinate 791,138 of BSBK01003444.1, forward strand.
AATAAGTAAGGCTTGTAGAGGAGATTTTGGGGGTTCTGGATTCTGCCTAACCTGAGAGCCTTTGTGCCAGGGGAGGGATAGATTAGGATTTTTATTGTAATGTAGGGAAAGAGGGATTTTATTTTCTGATAATGATTAATGTACAGGAACATTAGAATCTTTGTTGTTTTTCTATGTTTAAAGAAGGATATGTCAGCATATTAAAACTTTGATTTTAGATGCTCACTTTCTGATTGATATTCATCTTTGAATGATATTGGTTTCTTTTGAATGCATATCTGTTACGTCTGATCATTAGCATGATCATTTGTGGACTTTATGCTATAGTTTTTCGTGTATTTGGAAAGAACCATTCATCTTTCTCTCTTAGTTTCTTTTTGTAATGCATTGTTTAGGCAAATGAAATTTGTAGCATTTACTATCCTTTTCTTTTTAGTAAATTAGTCCCTTTGCGTCTATCTCGTGTTTACGAATAGATGTTTGTAAGCCTTTATTGCTTTTAGGTTTAAAGCATTATCATTTATAGTTTAGTTGATTCATTGTAAATCCTGCACGGGGAGCTATACCCAGATAATTCAAAGGGTGCTTACGCTTCTCAATAGTGAAGTGACCCAACTATTGGTGTTGGTTAAGTCTTTTTGTTTGGGCTTTAAGGGTCATTTTGTAAGCATTTCTTTTGAAGACAAATCTGTTCACCAACAAGAAGTTAAACCTCAAACATAATAAGCTCCATGAACAGGGTATTCCAAAGTAAAGAAAAACAAATGTAACTTCAACAACATATAATTTAAATCATAATGATAATCATAGTCAAGATATAACTTCACCATTCAATTCCATAAACATGAATAATAAATATGTATATACAAAAGATGACGCAAATATAACATATAAATGAATATGTTCTATATATGTATCAAATGTATCAAAAGTATGTCCATATACAAATATGGCACATGCCATTTCAAAATGTCTACAAAATCAATGTTTTAAGGTGTACAATGTGGCATATATGCCATCTCAAAATGTGCCAAGTGTCATCTCTAAATGACCACAAAACTAAAACTGCATCCTATGCTGTAGGGGGATCATCAAAATGTAGCCTCTTTGAAGGAGTGTTGGGCTCTGATTGATCCTGCATAAAAAAATGAGCTCAAACCAAAGTTAGATTGCTTACTTTATATGATTTGTACATATGTATATATATATATATATATATATATATATATATATATATATATATATATATATATATATATATATATATATATATATATATATATATATATATATATATATATATATATATAATTCATAATTTTCAAACACTAATTTAATTAAAATTATAACCGAATACAAATAAATTTGTACCTGGTCTCTTGATCGCCTACCACGATCAGGTGTCCTAGCATAAGTCTTGGGTAGCGAAGGGACCATGCCAACAATACCAACTCTGACCCATAAATATATATTTGCAATAATGAGATTAGTAGACTGGTGCAACATAGAGTAATAAATCTACAAAATAGGATGATAGCATAATAAAATTACAAATTGATTGAACTAAAATTAAAACTTACATCTGGTGATCCCTCCTCTGGAATAGTGGGCTGGGTCAACAAAGAAACAAAAGATTCTCATGGGACCTCCCTCATAGTCAGAGTAACCTATGAGAGTAAAAAGATTGTCAATTATATATCAATGTACTTCATCATAGCAACCCTAGTTACAAAATACAAATAACAATATGTAAAAGTCTATGTACAATCAGGCTATCACTCTGAATCGAGACGCCTGTAACCCTACGCTGCCGAACTGGTGTCGGGACATCATCAATAGCCACACCCTATACAATAAAGTGCAAGTAAAATATTTATTACTACACACAAGTGGCATACATATGCATGCATAATTAATCTTAAACAATTAACTACCTTTCCTTTGTCAACACCTGATGAAGGAACCCCCTCACACCCCCCACTGATGTTGGCTGTAGCCTGCAACAACACAATAAGATGACAATATATATTAGTAAATGTATGAATTTTATTGCTCTAATTGATAGAGATTTAAGCATGTACACCAAATGATATAAAAAAAACTAATGGGTACATAATTTATAATATGCCCTATAGTCATCAAGGCCAAATGAAATGGCCAAAAGTGTGGACTCATCCACCTGTCTCACCTCCTCCTATGTCATTGACTGAACATAAATGGAAAAAATATATATACATAAGTGCATGCAATCATTAAAACTAATCTAAATAAATAAATTATTTTTAAATTAAATAAGTCATGTGAAAAATTTATTTATAATGTTTACTCTTACCGTATCAACAAGAGTCAATGGCTCTACGTGAACCTCCTAAGCACTCTCATGAGATGTAGATGCTCCATGAGGTGTTGCAACCTCTCATGTATCTCCCTCATCAATATCATGAAACTGATATATATCAGAATCAGTAAGCGGTTTGAGGCACATATGCCTGCACATAATGCACATATGGGGCTCGCATACATGTGAACTCTGATGAGATGTCGATGCGCCAACAACATCCACAGGAGGCAACACTGACCTAGTTTGTGTGATCAACTGATCACTCAGTAAATGAATGGCCCTAATAGTCAGTTCAGTAGCCTCATAAATGATATCAGGATGCTGCACTTGAGGAGGGGGTGTGACATAAGTGAGGGGACAAAGGTAGTGGCCTTTTGGCACTGGGAAGATGGCCTTATCTAAGGAGCTCCTCTGCCTATGCCCATGTTGGGCCTCATACTCCAATAACCAACATGGTGACCAAGCACAAACACAACATAAAATTTTTTAAGGAAATAAAATGGGACCTCCAAATTGCTATGTGGCGGTTTATCAAAAACCATCCACTAGCGATCCCAAAAGTTTGTGCGTATTGCTTCATTTGTGCACCATTTTATTGATAATTTGGGCTTTTTGGGGTGAACTGGTATTCCAGTTTTAGGATCGACAAAAAGGGCAGCTATATCTTCCTTACTTATATTAAGGGCCGCAAAACCATCATGGTCAAGCCCATCATCAAATTGGGTGTGCATATCATCACGCCAATGAAGAGCAACATTATGTTGCTACGTGAGTGTGTCAATATTTCCAACAATTGTATTTAGTGTGGCAAGCATGGGACCTAATGTAGGTATATTTTGATACATGTTTTGGAAACCTCATATTGTGTTCAAATTTTCTTCTATCAAATCTTGTAAAGATTTAGGGTTTAGATATGGGGGATTTTTTTCAGGATTGTTATTTGGAGGGTTATTTTCTTCATTGTTGTCAGCCATGCTTGATTAAATAAAAAACAAATCTAAGTTTCAAATATTATAACAAATATAAATACAAAACCCTATTTTTAAAAAAAATGCTACATTTATAATGAAAATGAAATAAATTAATAAAAATATGCAATTAACTACTTACCGAATATGCTCGGAGTCAAATTTGGGGTTTCCAATATCAGGGATCTGAAAATATATCGGGTATCAGAAAAATGCGGTTAGAAACTTGAAGAAATCGCACTAGGAAATGAAGAATAGGGCTCGTGGGTGTCAAATATATGCCACATTTATCGGGTACCCAAAAATATCAGGTACCTGATTAGGTATGTGCTTTGGTGGCAGCTTTTCCCAGGTGTACTGACACCAAGGCCTACTAAAAAGTCAACAAGCGCTTTCATGCACTTTTGGACGAGTGAAAAGTGAAATTTTTCACATTGCCACTTTTTGGCCCCTCATGATCTTGCACAGACCCTATGATAATTATTTAATTAATTTAGACTTAGGATTATTAAATCTAATTAGTTGTCCATGTTTATTTGACACTTGTTCACACAAGTTTTCATCATCTAGGAGTCCTCTACAATGGTTTTGGTTCTATTTCGACACATCATCTTAGGTTCCTGGGAGACAAATTGCCACCACTAATTGAGTGTTGGGTTCTACTTTTGATTCGACCCAATCACTCTTCATATTCATACTCTTCTTCTTCTTTGATTATTCAATCCATAAAAAGTTGACTTTGGGATCACATTTGGTTATTGTTCTTATTAATTCATCTCTTAGGTCTGTTGGATTATGGAGAGGGGGGTGAATAAGTAATCCTTGATTCTCTATACCTTAAAAACTTTCTCTGATCAAAATCAGTGTCAACTCATTCAAACATACTTCAACATTAATTGACAATAGTAAATTAACTTTATCAATCAAAAATAAAAATAAAAATAATCATTGAACACATATAACACCAATATTTAACGTGGAAATCCAACTTGGGAAAAACCACTATCAGAATTCTCACCCACTAAAGAAATACTATTCTAAATTATGCTCAGTTAAAAGCCAACCTGGTTAAAGATTACAATGCACACTGTTAAATGTGACCTTGTTAGGGGATTTGCCTCAAATTTGTTAGGATCTTCACCCTGTTAGGACTGGCCTGGTTAAAGTTCTTCAAACAATCTTTCTACAATGTTACCTTTTTCAAGGATTTTATAATAAGATTGTTAAGTCCACTCGGTTAAGAGATTTTTCTGTTACAAATGTTAATAAGTAACAACAAATAAACTAACCTATAAATTTTCAACTATCTTTTTCATAATTAGATCCTTTGTGCGCTATGTGGCTTCACTTCAATCCTTCACTTTCCACTAGCTTCAACAATTCATCAAACTCATCTTTCTGACTCTGAATTCAACCTTTTTCTTCTTCACTTTATCAGTCAGTGAGTCAATAACTCTTCAACTTGCCAACATTTTTTCCATGCAGTTTCATCATTTACATAGACTTTTTTTTTCCTCTTAATCTCCTTTATCACGTTTTATTTTGACTAATTTCAACTGTTTGATCATCCTCATACACTAAATCAATGAATTTAGAGCTCGGTAAAACATTTTATCATCACTTCAAAAATTAAACTTTCTTGGAGCTTGTAACTTCTCTTTTTGTTTCTTAGATCTGTATCATGGATCATCATATTGAATTTTCATTATCGCAGATCTCTTCAACTAACTCTTCATCATAATTATAATCTTCTAGCTCATCATAGCTCAACATTAAATATCATTCTAATCCTTGTATTTAATTTATGTTCCTTTCTCAGTGACTAGCTTCTTTTCTTCAACTAAATTTTAGTTATCTATGCTCGGTAATTGAAACCTTCATCTTTGTGTCTTGACTTCCTTTCTCTTTACCAAAACTTACTTTCCTTTTATTGAATGACTTTTTCCTGCTCGGTAGCCAAAACTGTTTTACTTACTGACTTGACTGATCTCCTTTACTGACTTGATATAATTAAATATTTGGTAAAAAATAGTTATATCAACATAACCTTAACATTGTCTAATATGTATCATATACCCAATTAAGTTCTTCATCTTCTCATCATTCCACTTCTTCTTTTTCTTAACTCACTCAACTTATATCATACTCTGAATGATATGGCAAATCAATATAAATCATAAATTAATTATTTGACATCAATGACAAGATAATAACTGATATAATCTTTCTACAAACATGTATACCTCTGATATTAGTCAGACTTCATCATCATCACTATCATTTATAGTAATAATCTCCCTCATTGGCATTGATGGAAACACTCACAGTCAATCTTTATTGTTCAATTGATGATGGCACCACTTATTGTCAGTATTTATCCTGTACTCCCTCTGAGATTTATCTTCTCCTTTTCTTTATCTCCTTATGTACATATTATCCCTCTATCATTTTTAATCATCAATAGCAATCTTCTCCTTCAATAAATCTTCTCCTCTTAGCAATCTTCTCCCTCTATCACTATTCAATCTTCTCCCTCTTTGATAATAATGCCAAACACACATACTCTTGAAAAATTTATTCAAGCAATAGATAATACCTCAAATGTACTGATTTATCATTTCTTACATAAATATTTTCACAACTCTAGGCATCACCCAAAGAGTGAACACTAGCATCAACTCAAAAAATAGAAATTCTAATGAAACTCTAAATTGATGCAGCATGCATCTTTCCTTAGTGAATATTGGATAGGGGAAGAACCCCTAACTTACCTCAAAGATACTCAAAAGCATCCTTTGGTAGTGGTTTGGTAAATATATCCTCTATCTTCTCCTTTGAAATCACATACTCCAATATCACATGCTTGTCTTGAACTTTTTCTCTCAAGTAATGATACTTGATAGAAATGTCTTTTGTCTTTGAATGCATCGTCTGATTCTTTGATATGTTAATAACACTAGTATTAAATCATAGTAAATTATAATTGATTCAATAACCTGCTCTTTCATATCTTCAAGTAGTTATTTGATCCACACAATGTTTGAACAATTCATAGCTATAGAAACATACTCATCTTCAATAGTAGATTGTGAAATACAAATTTGTTTCTTGCTTAGCCATGTCACTAACCTTCTCCTAAATAGAAATATTGGTCACTTGTACTTTTCCTATCATCAATATTTCTAGCCCAATCAGCATTAGTGTATACCTTCAGATCAAAATCTCCTCCTTTCTTGTATAGTAGACCGAAATCTTCAGTCCCTTTCAGATATCTAAATATTCTTTTGAGTCTAGACATGTGTGTTTCCTTTGGATTGGCAAAACATCTAGCAACAATACCAACAACATGAGTAATATCAAGTTTTTTGTGACTAGCATATTATAGCTTACCAATCATTGATCAATAATGTGTTTCATATACTTCCTTTGTCTCATCTTCCTTTGCCAATTTGCAACTAGTAACCATTGATGTACCAACCAGTTTTGACTCTTCCGTACTGAATGTCTTTAGAATCTCCTTGATAAATTTTGACTGTGTTATGTAGATCCCATCTTTCACTTGTTGTATTTTTAGTCCAATAAAAATATTTATCTCTCCTATCATGGACATCTCAAATTCACATGTCTCATCTCTTAAGAAAATAATTTAGACAATGATTCATTTCCTCCAAATATAATATCATCAAAAAAAAATTTAGAAATCAAAATCTTATCATTACTATAACATTTTAGATACAAATTATTGTTGTCACTTTTCCTTTGAAATACAATCTTGATTAAATATGAATGTAATCTTTCATATCATGCTCGAAGTGCTTGCTTCAAGCCATATAATTCCTTTTGTAGTTTGCATACCATATCCTCATTAGAATTCTCAACAAATCCTTTAGGTTGTTCAATGTACACTTCTTCAAGAATTCCATTAAAAAATGAAGACTTAACATCTATTTGATAAAATTTTAATCCTTTATAGGAAGCATATGCAAGTAAAATTCTCACTCATTCTAATCTAGCAATAGGGGAAAGTGTCTCACCATGTCAATACTTCTTGTGCATATCCCTTCCATACTAGTCTGGTTTTATTTCTGATCACATCTCCATTCTCATTAAGTTTATTCTTGAAAATCTACTTTGTGCCAATCACATTCTTATCCTTAGGTCTCAGTACCAGTGATCAAGTATTTTTCTTTCCAATTTGATCAATCTCTTCTTTCATTGTATTAACCCAATCTTCATTTTCAAGTGCATCCTTGACTTGTCTTGGCTCAAATTCAGAAATCAAACATGTTTTATCCTCCAACTTACTTCTTGTCATGACTTTGCATTATTGTCTCCAATTATTTTTCTTGGTGAGTGGTGTATCCTCACATATTTTTCTAAAATAGGCTCGGTAAACTGTTCATTAGTATTTTCATCTCTTAGTTGAGGCTCAACTAGCTCCTTGATTTCTTCTTGTAGCTTGGGTAAAGTACTAGAAATCCCTATATGTAAATATACAAATCTTTGATAATCTTTTGGTTCCTTTTTTCTATCTTCTTCATTTTGTTCTTTCTTCAACTATACTCGGTTGAGAGTATAGACAACAATACTAATAGATTCTCTCCAGAATGTTTGTGCGACCTCTTTTTCAATCAACAATGTTCTAGCACAATCAACTATTGATGTGTTCCTTCTTTTAGCTATGCCTTCATTAGAGATAAATTCACCTCCTCTATCTAATCTTGAGAATTTCATCTGCTTATGTGTTTCCTTCTCAACTCCTACCTTATACCATTTGAACATTTGGAATGCACCATATTTTTCTTTTAGAAACATTAATGACATCACCCTTGAGTATTCATCAACAAACAAAATGAAATATTGATCACCATAATATATTTGAATTCTGATAGGACCACAAAGATCAATATTGTTGTGTTCCATAACACACGCCCCATTTTGGGCACTTGGCCTAATGGGGGACCCCCCTTTTTTAGGGTCTTTCAATCTTTTGGGTGGTTTTGAGTCCTTAGGGTAAGCCTGGTAAGGTATCCAACAAGTCAGATTGTGGGCCCCGTGGTGCTCTCGATAGCTGGATGCATTTTTTTAGGTTTCCCAGTGGTCTATTTTCCTTTTGTCTTGTCCTTTTCCTCTTGGGTTCAGTGTTTAGTTTGGGTTTTTGTTAGGCTTGGTTGTTTTTAGCTCTTTTTTGGACTATTAGACTTTTAGAGGTTCGGGGATCTTTGAAAGGTTGAAAGGTCGAAAGGCTAATCACCTTGCATTTTTCTAAGGAAATGCTATTTTTTTTCAGAGTCCAAAAATTTGCCATGTTTTCAGAGTTTTGGAGGCCAAAAAGGCTGATCATTTTGCAAAGACAGTGTTGTATTTTTGGGGTTTGAAAATTTTTGGTGTTTTCGGTGTCCAAAAATCTTCTAGATTTTTCAGAGTCTGAAAATCTTTGATGTTTTCAGCATCAGAAAATCTTTGGATTTTTTAGAGTCAGGAAATCTTTGGTATTTTCAGCATCCAAAAATCTTCGTGTTGAGCATTGTTTTTACACAAGGACAATGGCTAGGAATTTGTGCGAGAAACTTCCCCTCTTGGAAGACTGATAGAATCAATCTCAAGGTTCCTTCTGGCTAGGTCTCAACCGCTCGGATAGCTCAACAGAAGACAAATGTGAATTTGTTAACAAGGAGGCCTTTGCTGGCTCTTCTCTTAAGGGAAACTGCAAAATAGACTTTAGAGTTCCACAATATCTTTTTTTTTTTTTATACGATTTTTAGATTTAAGAATGAAAGCAATGCTAATTTAAGTGATCTACTGAAAATAACTTGTAATTAGGGTTAGAAGATGTAGGGTAACAAGAGACTTGAAAGAAATTGTTGAAAAGAAACCTATTGGACAATTGCTAGCATCACACCACCATGTGAATTAAATAACCAAGAAGATGAGAAAACCCACACAACAAAGATTAGATCATGTCACAATCTTTAGCTAAATGGATACAATCATCGATGGAAGTTGAACAAATGGAGATGTATGATAAGTCAAAACTCATCAGATCACAAAGCCACTCCAGATGCGTGCACATGTGAGACAAGTTAATCTTTAGGCACCAAAGAAAGATCTTCTCAGAGATTCATCACAACAAAGCAGTGTGATACTAGCAAACACCTAACTACAAGATCGCAGACTTAAAATCATTAAACAACCAATTGGCTCTTTGAAATAAAGAATGAGCAATTCACACATTCACAAATTTTGCATAGATACTAGGAAAATCACACCATGAATAAAGCACCAATTGTATATCTTGTATTAATGATCAAGTCGACCTTCATTACATCATTTTATTACAATTTATAGAGCCATGCTCTTATTTTCACAGCTAGGGTTTCGCTACAACTAAAACTTGAAAGTAAATCTAAACTATAGCTTGCATTAAAGAAACTACTTCTAAAGCTTAGCTAAGCTATCCTAGCACCGAATTAATCCTCGTGCATTACAAAGATTTGAATAAATAACACATTAAACAACTCAAAAAGGGAGCTAGAACTCATGCATGCTCTTGATAAACTTCATGTTTTTGCCCTTGATCTTTGGCTCCAGCTTCTCCACGTGAACCCAACTAGAAGAGATCCCAAAATCATGCATAATCGATCCCAAAAAGAAAGCCCAGTTGACTGGAAAATGATCTCTGAGATAACTGGAGTTAACTTTCAGACGTGAGAAAAAATGCCCAAATCTTGATAGTTGGTTCGAAAAACTCAAGCTCCAAAAATGACCAAGTGCCAAGTCTTCCCTTTCAGAATTTTGGACTTGTCGAACTTGTCAGACTTGTCGGACTTGTAGGTGGCCGAAAAACTCTTCATGGCTAAAATGCCAAAAAATAAGCTCTGCAAAACTAGCTAAGTACAAAACTACTTTTTCCTGCACCAAAATTTGACTAAGTCTGGATTGGTTGCTTGCTAACTAGGGAGCACTTCGGGATGTGCCTTTCAGAACCTATACATAATCTCAAGTACTTCTTCAAAATCAACCATTTTGACCCCTTCAAGGATCTCTTGTTGCCTATCTTGGAAGGCAACCAACTCTCTTGCAAAACCTTGTATTTATGTTTTGGACTTTCAGCACTGAAAAATGGCTAAGTGTTAAAATTCTTTGAACTTTGTCAAAATTGAAGACTCAAGGCTTTGGAAGAATGTTGGGGTGAGCTCTTTAAAACTTCTCTGTCAGTTTTTTGGATTTCCAAAAATCCTAGTACTTCCATGGATGGTAGTTTCCCTTGTTGTTTCTTTGTAAATCTCAAAAGGTGGGCATCAAACTTCTGCACACAAAAATAATTGTTAGTAATGTCTTATTGAAAGCATGAAGAAAAATCTAACTATCTAAGCTAATTGCACAAGAGAAAATAAACTAAAAACTCTAAAGACAACAACACAAAAAAAACCTACAAAACTAACCCCTTTTCGGACTTTCAGACCACAAAGAACAATCAGACTTCGAAAAAATTCAGAAGATTTTCAAACGCCAAAAACACCGAAGATTTCTAAACTCTGAAAAATCCAGAAGATTTTCAGATGCCGAAAACATCAAAGATTTTTAGATGCTGAAAACACCGAAGATTTCCTGACTCTGAAAAATCCAAAAGATTTTCGGATGTCGAAAACACTAAAGATTTTCGAACGCTAAAAACATCAAAGATTTCCAAACTCTGAAAAATATAGAAGATTTTTGGATGCCGAAAACACCAAAAATTTTTAGACACCGAAAATATAGCATTGTCTTTGCAAAATGATTAGCCTTTTTGGCCTTTTGGAATTTTCAGCCTCCGAAACTCTGAAAACATGGCAGATTTTTGGACTCCGAAAAAAAATAGCATTGCCTTAGAAAAATGCAAGGTGATCAGCCTTTCGGCCTTTAAACCTTTCAAAGATCCCCGAACCTCTGAAAGTCTGATAGTTTGAAAAAGAGCTAAAAACAACCAAGCCTAACAAAAACCCAAACTAAACACTGAACCCAAGAGGAAAAGGACAAGATGGAAGGAAGAGAGACTACCGAGAAACCTAAAAAAATGCATCCAACTATCGAGAGCACCATGGGGCCCACAATTTGACTTATTGGATACCTAACTAGGCTTACCCTAAGGACTCGAAACTGCCCAAAAGACTGAAAGACCCTAAAAAAAGGGGGGTCCACATTAGCCCAAGTGGCCAAAATGGGGCATGTGTTGTGGAACCACAACAAGTATGAACTAGTTCCAAAATACCATTAGATGAGTAAGACTTTCTTGAGAAAATTGATTTTGTCATCTTACCAATATGACAATCCTTACACATCACTTTATCAAAATTTCTTAATTTCAATAAACCTCTGACTCTATTTTTTTTCTCACCTTAATCATGTTATCAAAATTTACATGAAAAAGTCTTTTATGCCATAACCCTACATCCTCAAATTTAACAAACAAGCAACTTTTTGTAGCAGTATCAAGGTAGAATAAGTTGCCTTTTGATTGCTCACCGGTTCCAATCAATTCTCCATCAACACCATAGATCTTCACTTTTATGTTTTGAAATTCTAGTTGGTGACTAGTGTTGTTCAATTGTGTAACACTCAACAAGTTGTATTTTAGTCCTTGAACGCAATAAGAATTATCACATTTGATCTTTTCATTCAGCATAATGGATCATTTTCCTTTTATAGAACATGGAGCGTCATTCCCAAATCTAAAAAATCCCCCATCATACTCTTCTAGGCTCTCAAACTTATCAATATTGCCAGTCATATGATGTGAACAACCGTTGTCAATAATTCATGGATCAGTTTTGCTAAATGAGAAATAATGGATTTTTCATCTTCATACCTCTCTTCTTCTGAATCATCCTTCATAGCAACATAGACAACTTCCACACTTTCTTCTGTGTCATCATATTCATCATGAGTTAATCCTTCCTCGACTAGGTAGCATGATTTCTTTCCTTTATCTTTGAAGTCTCTAAACCTTTGGTATCAGGTCTCCTTCTTGTCACTTTTATCATTCCTATCATTATAAGGACATCTAGATGCAATATGATCGATCTTGTTGCAATTAAAAAATTTTAGAGGCAGTTTACCTTTATACTTTCATTTCCCTCTTAGTAGCCTCTTTTCCAATAGTGATTCCAACTCTTCTTGTTCTTTCTCTTCACTTGGTATACTATCATAATCACTTCTACTTGAGCTATGGTGAATGTCTCTTTCTTTTCTTGAACTTCCAATGGTTAGATATGCCTTAAAAGTTATTTCAATAGTTGGTAGACTATTATCATAATTAACAAGCTCAAATATAGTCATCTTACTGATCAAAGCATCAAGTGTAACAGTGTTATTCGGCATGGACCTCAGTTTCTAAATAGCAGATACTTGAATAGCATACTTAGGTGAAAATTTTCTCATAATTTTTCTTACCATTTCTTCTCCAGTTAGTGCTCCGCCAACACCTTTAATAACACTAACAACTTCCTTGATTCTGAAACCATATTGTGCAATGTTCTCTTCTTCTTTCATTCTCATCTCATCAAATTTTACTCTTAGACTGTCAACCTTTTCTTTTTGTACATGCAGATCACCTCAATAAACTAGTGCAAGTTTGTCCCACATCTCTTTTTACATGTAATAGAGTTCTTAATATCATTAAACTCAACATCAGTCAGAAAGAGGCAATTTCAATCATTACCAAGTTGTGTTCTTACTTTTCTCTCATCTAATCAAGTGTCATGGGTCCATAAAGTGGTGGAGTGTAGTCAATATCTAAATGATTAAGTGCATAATCTCTAATCCTAGATAGATATAACCTCATCCCCCTTTTCCATGTTGATAAAATTTCCTTGTTTAGCTTAGGTAATTCTCTCCTATACATTTTTGAATATTTTACTCAATTATTTCAAACTTATCCCTTTAGAGTACTTAACTTTGATACCAATTTTTGGATTATGCAAAGGGGGGCTGAATCAATAATCCTTGATTCTTTGTACCTTAAAAAAATTCTCTGATCAAACTCGGTGTCAAATCGGCCAGACATACTTCAACATTAACCAACAGTAGTAAATTAAATTTATCAATTAGAAAGAACAATCACAATAATCATTCAACACATATAACACCAATACTTAAGGTGGAAACTTAACTTGGAAAAAACCATTGTGGGAATTGTCACCCACTAAAGAAATACTCTTCTGAAGTATGCTCGGTTAAAAGCCAATTTGGTTAAAGATTATAATGTACACTATTAAATGTGACCCTATTAGGGGATTTTCCTTAGATCTATTAGGATCTTCGCCATGTTAGGACTTGCCGGGTTAAAGCTCTTAAAACACTCTTTCTAGAATGTTACCTTTTGGAAGGATTTTACAATAAGACTGTTAAGTCCACTTGCTTAAGATATTTTTCTGTTACAAATTATGTTAATAATAAATAGTAAATAAATTGACCTGTAAATCTGCAAATATCTTTTGCATAATCAGATCTTTTGTGTTCTCTTTTTCTTCACTTCAATCCTTCACTTTCCATTGGCTTCAACACTTCATCAAACTCAACTTTCTAACTCAAAATTCAACCTTTTACTTCTTCACTGTATCAGTCGGCGACTCAATAACCCTTCAAATTGCCATCTTTTTTTCCATACAATTTCATCCTTTATATAAACTTGTTCTTTCCTCTTAATCTCCTTTATCACATTTTATTTTCACTAATTTCAACTTTCTGATCAGCCTCATACACTAATTCAATAAATTTAGAGCTCGGTAAAATGTTTTATCATCACCTCAGAACTTGAACTTTCTTGGAACTTGTACCTTCTCTTTTTGTCACTTAGATCTATACCATAGATCATCATCTTGAATTTTTTGGGTCGTAGATCTCTTCAACTAACTCTTCCTCATCATTATAATCTTTCATCTCATCATAGCTCATCATTAAATATCATTTTGATCCTTGTATTTTTGTTTTGTTCCTTTCTCAGTGACTAACTTTTTTTTTTCAACTCAATTTTTGTTAACTACGTTCGGTAACTAAAACCTTCTACTTGGTGTCTTGACTTCCTTTTCTCTTTACCAAAACTTACTTTCCTTTTATTGAATTAATTTTTCTTGCTTGGTAGCCAAAACTATTTTGCTTACCAACTTGATATAATTAAATGTTTGGTAGAAAACAATTTTATTAGCATAACCTTAATATTGTCTGATCTGTATTAGCTTCCTAATTAAGTTCTTCATCTTCTCATAATTCCACTTCTTTTTCTTCTTAACTCACTCAACTTATATCATAATCCGAGTGATATGGAAACTCAATATAAATCAAATCAATTTCTCAACATTAGTGACAAGATAATAACTGATCTAATATTTCTACAAACTTGTATACCTCTGATCTTAGTCGGTCTTCGTCATCATCATCGTCAATTATAGTAACAAGATCTTTCTCAATTCTTCATGGTATCAAAGCGGTTTGAGATAGTTTGTAGCCTATAGGTGGTCCCACAATAATGTGTCCCACTTTTTGGCCAACTTTGACACAGAGATCAACATTTTGAGAAAAAACTTCACTTCTATCGAACACCTATTGCTGCAAAACTATTAGGAATTTGAAGATGATGTAAACTAGAGTCTTTTAGAATTTTCTTTCTAGTTTCTAAATTTTTTTTAAAAACTTAAATTTCATTTAAATTCATTTTTCCTTCTCCTTCGAAAAGTGGTTTGTGTGAAAAATTGTGTTTTTAAGGAGTTATTGTCACTTGGATCAACATAAATTTTTTAAAAATTATGATAATGACGTAATTATTTCAAGATTATATTTTTAACTTCAATATCTAAAGGATATAATTGGTTTCATTCATTTTGGGTCAATATTTCATAGTTTATTAAGTTGTAAAGTGATAGTAACTATAATTTAGACATAAGGTCACTTGGATCGCTCTAACTTGATCTGTGTCTATCGAAATTTATTTTTTTCTTTTTTTATAGAAAGGTAACATAAATACTCTTTTCCTAAATATTTTTCAAAAATTTTAGTTTGTAGTTTACTATTTTTCTTGAAGTCTTGAAGAGACAAGTTGTTGATTGACCAAACAACCTATGTTTAGTTAAAGTAATATTTAAAAGTGATAATGAACAAAATATATATTAAAATTATATTCATTAGAAAACTTGTTCTAAATAGCATCATACTACATAGATAGGTTTTTCAAATGGATTCATTTGATCTACTAAAACATAAAGTCAAAGTGATTTTTTGTCAGCATTTTAATAGGTACGAAGGAGACTCCATTGAAGGTATGAATGAGGAGTATAGATGTTATATCAATGTTTTTTTAATCTAAGAGGCTTTGAGCTAACCATTTTTAATTAATTTCTTCAAATGGAACCTCTCAAGGCTTAAATCATCATATTTTATTAAAAATGTGTTATTTCAGCAAAAATCAGCATGTCTAAAAAAGTGTGACTCACTATTGTGGGGTCACTCCTATACTTGTGAGAAATTCATAGGTGTGTTGACTATGATCTCCTTAGGCATTTTGTGGAAGTGACCTTATGTACGTGTCAATCTATGGTGAGTGATTGTTGATCTATGGATAGCATCTATGGTGAGTGTGGAGGTTCGAAATCCATTCTAATCACTTCTCTAATTTCCCTTATATGTTTTCTCCTGTGGTAAAGGTGTCAACTCTTGAAAACACGCGAGGTGCTCAAAGCTTGATTGCCATGTCTAGGGTTTGAAAAATCATATCTCATGCATAGTGTAGAGCTACATTTGGTGACTTGGCTATAGCTAGAGGAGGATTGAAGGTGATCAATTAGCCTCTTGCATGCTCATGGTGATTGGTATTGGTACTATGCATATGGAAGCTTCTACTGCTAACTTTGTAATCAACCTGTGAGTGTAGCATGGTATTTTTCCCTCACATCTCTCTCTTATCCATATTTTCCCCCATCATTCTCTTTTATACGATAACAATTTTGATTTTATTCCCTACATGGCTCATGTTGGCCCTCGACACCTCTTCCCTCACATGCCCCTATGTTGGCACGACTTTGCAGATTGAGAAAAAAACATAGACATTGATCGTCACCCTCACTTTACACCCAGTTAGAATTGGTGCTAGATAAGCTCTAGAAAGAATGCACCAAAGACCACAAAATGTGTAGATCATGAAGAAAAAATGCTGAATTTTTTGTGAACATATGTTGTGTTGTCCCTTTTTTAAAATTTAGTCAATGGTGCATTATGTAGGGAGCTTAGCCACATCTGTTAGAAATTAGCCCCTATGGGATTCAACATGGCTCAAAATCATCCCCTGCAAGCTTCAATGTATGTCCTATCCTCTTATCTGCACACCTGTGAGGCCCTTCATTCAGCCCACAAGTCTCTCTTTGTGTAGTCCCAAGGCTTGTCACTTTGAGCGCTAGTTTTTGGTTAAAAAAAGTGAAAACCCACCAACACCCATCAAATTCATCGCCAAATTTTGGGGCATTATTTTCTCTTTTTAGATTAAAAGAGGAGGCTAATAAACTATCAATTTCAGGGCTATGGTTTGTGGTTGAAAAACTTGGGGATGCTCTTGTTCTATTTCATTCCCTCATTCTAAATTTTTTGCACTAAAATCAATTTTCTAAAATCAGAAAATTTATCTAGAGGATCAATAACATGTAATTTAAAAAGGCATATATATGTTTTCGTTACTAATATTAAGAGAATTTTATCGCACTAATTCTATAAAGTGTCGATTTATGGTTCTTTTAGATGATTTACAAGAACTTCTTATAAAGTGCCAATTTAGGGGGGGATCAAATAATGTAGGGGAAAACTTGGTGTATTTTGTTTCTCAAAAAGATCATGTCTCTCACAAATAATCCTTGCCATTTGAGTATTCTATAGAATCCTCCTAATAAATGAAAAATCAAATGTGGATATTATGGAAAGTATAGGCATACAATAGAAGAATGTTGGTTTCATCGATTTGAGGAAATACAACTCATACAGAAACATCATATAGTCCCACTTGGCCATTTAGTGAGAAACCATCACTTGTCACTACATCTAACTCTATTGTTCACTAATTCATGAGTTCCATAGATTATTTGCATCATGTATTTTTTATTGTCATACCAGATCCACCACATTGGGATGCATATCTACCAGACATAGCATCTTTGTTTGTAGAGTCCCTTCTTTCATATTTTGATGACAACATTGAATACATTTGTCTTCTACTTGGTGTTGAATTTCATGAAGTTGCATCACCATTTTCATATTTGGACATTACTCTTATCTTTTCTACATTAGCTCCTATCATGAAGGATTATGCATACATTCATGAGTTGTAATATCTAGTTCTCAGTTATCTTCATTTATAATAGTATTAGATTCTCATCAGTCCAGAAATGATCATACATCCATGGTCCTTGTTCTAGAATCTTTTATGGTACATGATCTGTCACACATCAACATTGGATTGGATATCTTTGGGCATCATTCGAAGGCATTAGTGGCATCATTTCAGTATTTGGGTTATGTGTAGGATTCATAGACATTCATTTTGCTTCCTACATATTCTAATCTAGAATGGAAGTAATCTTGCACACATTTATGGTGTTGTTTCATCCCAAGGGGAGGAATGTTGTTCAATGTTCATGGATCATCTTTACCATCTAGTGTCAAGCATCAACCAATAATACATTGATTTCATCACTTCATATCTTTTGTGGGGAGTCATATGATCTTCTCTACTTTCTCTCCTATGGGGAGAACATGTATTTAGTGATAGAAGTATTACAAAGTAGCTTGTAGGGGGTTATCATGTGTTCTCCATCTATCAATCTTCTTCCTCTTCACTCGTATATGTCATTGCATCTTATCTCCTTTTTGGAGGGAGCCTTTTTCCCACTGAGTTTTCCTAATTTCTCCTTTCATGAGAGATCTCATGGGTTCCTCACTAGACTTCTAGTCGCGACTCATTTTTTATCTTGTCCTCCTAAGTTATTCTTAAGGGGGGTGTTAGTGTAGTTATTTAATTGATTTACACTTAGGCTTATTAATCCTACTTAGTTGTCCATGTTTATTTGACACTTGTTCACACAAGTTTTCAGCATTGAGGAGTTATATAGAGAGGTGTTGGTTCTATCTCGACACCTCACCTTAGGTTCTTGAGAGGCAAATTGCCACCACTCATTGAGTGTTGGGTTTGATTTTAGATTCAACCCAATCTATCTTCCTATTTTTAATCTTCTCCTCCTCTGATTCTTCAATCCATGAAAAGTCAAATTTGGGGTCAGATTTGGTTATTGTGCTTCTTAATTTATCTCTTAGATCTTTCTCTATTCTTCAAGTTAGTTAATTGTCAGTTTTAGTTATGTACCTATTGGCTACCATTTATGTAATAGATGTTTTAGTTATGACAATATAAGGTTAGTATGGATAAATTTGGTGTTCCATGAAAGGTGGTTCTACTCATGGCCTACATGTTTTGATACACTTGTATTCTTTCAATGATTAGCATGTTACATGGAGTTGTCTATCAGTTTCTAGTGATACCCATGATTGCAATGGTCTTCCAAATGTTCTTGATAACTGGGCAATGGTGTAGTTCATTGGTTATTTTTGGTATATCAGCTCTACCATTATATGCACCTAGATACTATCAAAGTTTCATCTATCGGTGGGTTCATATATTTTGTGGATCAAGTCCTTGACTTGGTTGATGTGTTCCTATAATCTTGATAAATGTGATATGCATTGTATTCATCTTAAGTGTGACCTATATTTAGTTCTATTATGTAGTGTGTTGAAAAGTTATCTTAAGTATGTCCTAGATTTAAGATCAATGGTAATGCATTCAATTGTAATATATTTTTTAATCGAGGCCATCAAACATGTTTGGTGTGCCTGACATATGTATGGTTGGATATCTATATAAATTGTATCTGATGGTATGTGAGCATGGTATGAGGTGTTGTAAGAGAAGTCTAGTGTGAGCATGTATGATAAAGAATTGAAGGTAAAGTTAAATTTGGTATGTCAGACAAAAGAGTGGTTGGAGTGGAGTATTGTAGAAAAAATTCCTTATATACCAAGTTCCAGAAGATCAATGTATACTGGCAGAAGATTTATTGTGGATTTTTTCTATTGGTGGTGTATGTGATATAAATTAGAACTATCCATGCACAATTAAGTACAATTCTATCAGTTCTCTATTTGTCAGTAATACTTGTTTTGGAAGTTAGACACTTTCATATTTCAGGATAGTTAGTCCGATAAGTAGTGATCCAACCTATAGTGAGCACAATCACTAGTGAGGCTTTGTAAAAATTATCTTAACCAATATTTTATTTCATGGGAATTAGCCTCTCTATAGTTTTTCCTAGTTTGGCTTTCCACATAAATATTGGTGCTCTTTGTGTTGGTGTTTCTATGCTTTTATGTTTACATCTATTATGAATGTTTGATATGGTTAACTGATAGATCAGAAGTTGATATTTCTATTGTTTATAAGTTTATCAACAAAGTAAAAGTTTTATAAAGTGTATGGGAATAATTGATTCAGCTCCCCCCTCCCCTCCCCCTCAATTATTTGACTTGTTCAACAATAGGTATCAGAGCTTGGTCCCTTGCAGATATATCTTAACTACTTGAGGGAGATCTTAGTTGTTTGAAAAGATGGAAGCAAGATAGTTTTTTAATGAAGATTGACAAATCATGATGAGTGACTTTGAGAGTAGTGAATTAGAAAATGAGTCCAACTAAAAGATAACCCAAAGGAAGAAAATGCATATACCACAAAATTGAGAGATCAGGTCTAGAAGTGCAAAGAAAGACACAAGGAATTCTATTCGGGAATTGAAGGAATCAAAAGACAAAGTTGTAGATCAAGAGATGGAACTAAAGGAATCAAAGAAAAAGGTGTCACACCTGGAAAAGTACATGAATGATAATATGCATTCTAAGGAATTTATTAGAGATGAGTTAAATTTTTTTAGGGTTGTAATCTACTTTCACATCAAAGTAATGTCGGGAATTCTATGCTTCATACAACACGAAAAATAACAACTAATTGACATACAATTTCTTATCTTGTTTTTGTTTGATCTTGAATTTTGTGTCGTCTATCTAAAATCTATGAATAAAATAAAATGCACCTACTAAACGGTACATGGTTTTAAATCTTTGTTAACCATTGGTAATGGAGACTCACAAACTACCTTTAGTGTAGGGTGAAGGATTTGTAAGATATGATTATTCATTAAAAGAACTAGAAGCACTCTCAACGGAATCATGAAACCCACAAAACTACAGAGTTAAGATGCAAACAAGATAAAGAGATATAGCCAAGGAGAAAAAAATGAAACATGCCATATAAAGAAAAACCAAAGAAATGACAACTACAAGATTTTAACCAATAATACTCTGCAACTCTTCAACGGGCAATCTAAATATCACATCAGCCAACAAAGGTAAGACCATGCCCTTGCAAGTATCAAACCTTGCAAAAAGAAAGTAGAACAAAGTGAAGCCAACCTCCAAGGAACCATCACAATCACACTAACCAAATGCCAATCCCAACAAGGCATTACATAGGTGCAATGCGACCCAGACAAACCAATAGCCCCAGAGGGTAGAGGCATAAAGATAATCAACACCATGGAGAAAACACCCCTCCAGTTTGGAAAACCCTTGCCAAAGGCCAAAAAAATCATGGGAAACATATTGGAAGGCAAAAGGAAGGGCAAAAACGCCCACAACAAAGTAGGATCAAGCATAGAAATCATTCCCCCACACCTAGAAGCATCTCTAGGCATGACACTAGATGGCTGATCTAAAGCAAGGAATGGAGGGCCTGATGAACAAAGGAGCCGAGAAAGCCATTACTCCAAAAAGAGCACCCACCCAGACATAAGGGCACTAAGAAAATGTGCAGATCCCCCACCTTAGCTTGATCTGGATCATCTTCATTGAGAATTTCATGGTCAGCTAAACCCACATGTATGCAAGGTTTGTGGTTACTAGAAATCACTCGAGTCAAAGTTAATAATAATTAGCTAGAAACCATTTGAAAAGTGCATTAGTTAGAGATAGGCTGACATATCCCAATGTGATTATGATGAGAGAGAGTAAAAAAAAATGAAACAACACATTAAAGCTTAGTTAAACATAACTTGTATAAGTGTTGTAAATGGTTACCTAATAAGACTTTGAGCTAGGACCCATATTTTCTAGATTAGAAGATATTCAAATTAATCGACTTAATTGATTTATGAAAAGATGTTAGAATGCTAAATTAATTATGATCAACTATTAACATAGACTAGTAGAACCCTTCATAAACTTCAACCTAGAAACTTCATCTTATTTTTTCTACGAATATCCAATATTAATGCTGACCAGCACTTATGATGTATTGCTCTATAAATTAATAAATTGGACTTATATTCATGAGAGATGATACTTGAACTTCTCCTCCGATCTATGTTTTTATCTATTTTTTTTGGTTTTTCTTTTTAACTTGTAGTGACATTTTGATAAAGCATGTCAAGTAACCACAGCATACATATCCTTCGTCCTGCACTAACGGTGGTTTGAGAGTCTCCATTGGCAATGGTTAATGAAGATGTAACCTTGTACCGTTTAGTCGGTGGCTTTTATTTGATGTTTTTCATGGATTTGACAAACATAGAAAACAATAGTCAAGATCAGAGAAAGTTGAGCCCCCATGAGAGAGCAGAGAAAGCCATTTGACCTTAACACACAGGTAACGTACTTTTATGGGTACAGACTGACTGCCGAACATTCTTTAATGGGTAAAACGGCTAATTTTCATCGTTTCATTCTACTTCAATTTTCTCTTCATTGGTAACTATCGTTTTCCTATTGTTTTATCTTTGTCTGGTAGATCGGTTAATACTGAAGTATCATATGTCCGTTATTGAAAGAAACAAGCTTAACCCGTGCTTCCGCGCTTCTCCAACCGTGATTTGAGATGTGCCTATCTGCTTTTATTTTTAATTTTTTTTTTTTATCATAGAGTTATTAGAAGAATTGAATTTCCGGTTGTAAATAAATGAGAGTTGAAAGTTAACCAACAATATATTTCAAACATTGAAAGTGATTGTTAAATATTGAGATTTCTCTATTAAATATGCTGATTATAAGGAATCAGTTTATAAGGTTTTAAGTTACAAAAATATTTGTCTAATTTATAATTGCTGTGAATAACAATGTAATAATAAATAATGTATTTTCATAATATTCATGAATGAAAAAGAAAATAAAAAGGTTTTCATAACTTGATACATTTTTAGAGAGATCTTATTTTATTGGTCTTTTTCTCTTAGTCATCGGTTAAGTGCATCGAGGCTATTGTAATTGATATGCTTATAGGTTTGAATCAAATATCATGTGAATTGTTCTGATTAAGTCCAATTGAGAAAGGGCCGAAACCCAACAAAAAATATCAAGTCATAAGACAATTCAAAAAGAATTCACAAGTTGTGAATTCAACCAGCAAAAAGATGAGCAACTAAACTAACAAGAGTCCAGAAACAAAAAATAGAAAACTAAATTGAAGGAAGTTGGACTCCCTTTCCATTCCTCGTTGAGCTCTTTAAGAGTGTCCAGGAAAAAAGACGTTATGGGCTAACCCATAGAAACATATGGACCAAGTCCCTCTTTAGCCATAACAGGTCCCTCTTTCGCCAACTAGGTAGTAATCATATGAATTGTTTACTACAAGTACATGCCAATGATTTTGAAAGTAATTTATGTTTTTTAAGAAAGGGGTCAGCTGAAGGGGCAAGACTAGCTTATGAGAAAGCTACATGAAATTCTTACTCAAGAATAAAAATGTTGTACTGCAATTGTGTAAGACTTTCCATTGACAATAAATGAATTATAGGCATCCCTGATCTATATTTATTGAAAAATTCAATGTAAGAGATCAAACATACCCTTTCATGGTTACTTTCCATAATCTCAATAATTGAATATTGTTTATTCTTTTGAAAATTAAAAGATTTTTTGAAAGCCATGAAAAAAGGAAAAACAAAACCATTAGATATAGAGCTCCATATTGTGACAAGAGAAATTCAAAACCTACTTTATATTGAAGATGATTCTATCAAGTCAAATAAAATTCCCCCCCTTGGGAAGAAGGAAAAACCATATGATTTTATGTGGCATGTCTTCCCATTCTTGAAATAAATATAAGGGAAGAAACTTGATGAATAATCTATCTAAATCTTTCTTAAGTGTCTGGATTTTGATGCAAAATTTTTCCATAGGTGAATTAGGTGTTCTAGGTGACATTGATGAAGATGACAATCTCAATTTGAAATGGAAACATATTTTTGATTAAAGGTAAAGTGGTTTTGTAGGGACTAAAAACTCAAATCCAAAATTATTGAAAAAACCCAAAACCAGCAATCTACAACCAACAACTAAACAAACGTGAATCCACCAACATACAAAAGACATAAAAACAAGGGATAAAAACCCCAACAGACTACATAGAATTTACCTATTCAACATTCTTCATAAGAACATCCTCATGAATACTCCTAACCTTATTGATAATACTATTAACACGAGTAGAATTCTTATCTCTACTTTTGAGTCTCATAGCTGAAACAAGAACAATATCTTTCTCCAGATCACCAGCAACAACAACAACCATGACCTCATTAGAACTAGTCTCTCTATGATAACCCCCTCTTGCATACTTGACACTCATAGAATGAGAGGTGGGACCACCTTTAAAAAGATCCTGAAGTGCCTCTTCTTGTTCATTCAATTTCATAAGATCCTTAGCCAAATTGTCCATTTTCATTTTACTAACAAAAACCACAACCTTGACTCTATCCTACAACTTATTAAGAGTAGCTTCCATACTATTAATACATTTTTCATGGTCTTCATTGATCTCACTAATGCCTTTACCCAAGGTCTCAATAATGACCATTATTATGTCCAATTTAGGGTTTCTCATAGAAGGGTTTTCCTTAAGAGTCACGATTTCATCTAATTTAGAAGAGCAGGTTGGCTATCCATAAAATTCTTCACCATGCTAGTAATACTATTTATCTTAGGAATAGATGACCCTGTTCCCACCGACATATCCTTCACACCTCTAAGGGAATCTCAACATGAATATCCATGGAACCTATATCATTAGTGTCCTTTAGGGGATTATGATGGGATTTAGGGGAAATATTATTAGGAGAATTGAACTCCTTTTCATATGAGAAGACTTCTTAGATGCTATAGGAGGGTGGGAACCAATTGATTCCCTCTTGTTTCTCATCTTCCCAACCGACAGTTCAGTCTTTCCATTAGACTTCTTTGAAGGGCTAGGGTCAAGTGAATCATGAAAAAAATCCCTAGAGGAGGTATAATCTGACCCATCATCATCAGAAAGGACAACCCTTTTATGGATAGGAGCCATGTTCCTTTCATGAGTGTTCAAATGAAAAATTCTATCCCCATCAAAATCAAATTCCTCAAGATTAGACAAGCCCTCATCCCCATAATGCACTCTTACATTTTCTAATTTGAAATGGAAACATGAGCTAGAATATTAAGATATAATAATTAATTCAACTAACACATTTTATAACTTAATAATCATGACATATATTATGTAACCTAAATTTAACGCAAGAGATTTCTCTAAATTAATATCACATATAAGTGCAATGTGTTTCACTCTTTCATTACACTAAGTACTTTAACAAGGACTATTCTTATTACATATTTGTAATCTATCACTATGAAAATTTAACCAACATTTAAATTAAATAGTATAGCACTTGGTTCCTATAATTGTTACCTATAAGAAACCTAAATTATAAGACTAGATACACCATTATTGTCTCCATCTAGATGTAATAGTTCCTCAAAGAAATTTATAGGGGAATAAGTCCTAGGGATGAGAAACATGTCCTAGGGGATCATCCGAGATGGTTTTTCCTATGTAACAAGATAAATCACTTTGTAGTTCACTTACTTAGACTTTTTCACACACATATTTGGTTGGAAAAGAATAGCATACATCATATGGGTTCAATTCACATGAAAATATGACAATAATTTGATCATAGAATAATGTCAAATAAAATAAGTGTTAAGAATTAAATTATTACATGTATAATTGAAAAATTATAAAGGAAATTGTTTCTCCCTCTATTTACACTAATGTATATAGTGTCCAACATGTTCATTGTTGTGAAAAATATTGGGAGGGGAATGTCGAGGAGTGGAGTAGAGCAAGGGTTTGAACTAGCAAAAATAAAATGTAGGGTTTTTGGTCAGTCCTTTGGTGGATAGTCTCTGATGGTGGAGTTGAATCATGGTTAGAAGATAGTTGTTAAGGACAATGGGGTAGTTATGAGTTAGCCTTTTATGTAGCTAGAAGATGATGATGATGGAAAGGTTGGAAAGAATTAGGAATTTTGGCTGGATCCAGGAGGTAAGTTGACTACTACCAAGGCTATCATGGGAGAACATATGACTTCTCAAAAAGAGAAAACTATAGGCTCAACTAAGAATGATAATATTCTTAAACATTAAGGGCTAGATCTAAATCCTAGGGGCCAAAGCAATGTAGCCATATCTAAGGTCATTGGGATTGACTCTAGGGATGATGGGGCTAGGTTAGTGACCAAATAGAGTGAAAAGTACCTTGATAGGGTTAAAAAACCATAGACATCTTTTTTGGGGGTTAAACCTAGTGGAGAATTTTCTCTAACTTCAATTAACAACATTTCAAACCCCAAGAGTGGTAAGTTTGACATTTTAATTTTCCTAATTTTGTGATAGATCATAATATTTATTTAATGCCTCTCTCATTAGTGGGAAATTTGATGGGTCCAAGGACCAATATGGAAGTTGTGAGGGCTTTTGTGAGGAGAAATGGAGGCTTAAAGGCTAGGTTGAAGTTTTAGCTCTGCCAAAAGGTTTCTTATATTTTTCCTTTTCTTGTGAAGAGGACATCTAGACTGCCTAATGTGGGGGGCCTTGGGTTATCAAAAAGTCCTTTTTGGATCTTAAAAAATGGACCCCAAATCTAAATTTGTGTAATACTAATTTTGAGGAAGCTCCAATTGGGTGTGGTTAGCAAGTTTGAACCTATGTGGTATTGGAATGAAGATATTTTTAGGGGTATTGCAAGTACATTTGGAGAGATTCTATGTATTGACCCAAAGACGATGGCAAGGAAGAGGTTGGATTTTGCAAGGATCTATGCTAGTATTGTTTAATATACTAATATCCCTTCTTTTTTTAATATAGTTTCTAAATTAGGGTCATGGGTATAGCCCACTGAGTTTTTTTCCCTTTGTTTGGTTTATTTACAAAAAATCTAGCAATTATGTGAGGAAATAGCCTTCAGGGCCCAAAAAAAGGTTGCGAAAATAGCTAAGGTTTGGAAGGTCAAACCCAAAGATGGGGATAGTGGTTCTCAAGAGCCTTTGATTGGGAATCCTCACAAGCACCAGATGGATGGTAATAATGAAAGAGGTGATGGAAGAATTGGGGAAATACCTCAAGAATATATGAAGCCTAAAGATTGAATGGAAATCTCTTGTGTTGATAAGAGTTAAGTTTCTCCTGAAGGAGAGAAAGGAACACATTTTCTTTATGAGGATATTGGGCTAGATGAGGATGAATGTTTAGCTATGACTCCAATTACCTTTAACCAGAATACCCCAAAGATGGTCATGTCCACTTTGCAACATCTAAATGTAGATAAAAATGGAATACATCTAAATATTCTTTTTTTCTTAATCAAAATGTTTTTAGAATGTCTCCAAACTCAAGATATTTAAGGAGTGCCATTGTGGAAAAGTAAATATACTAGAAAAGAGAATATGAGTCAAGAAGAAATGGATATGGATGATAAGATTCCTTTTACTAAAGTGGAAAGGAAAATGGGAAGCAAAAAAATTACCTCAATGGAAGTGTCTACTAGAAACATATCCAATGTGGATTGCAGGGTCACAAAGAGCTCTAGAAGAAAATTATCAAAATGACATATAGATAGGAATCCCTCCAACTTATTTATGATGGGGTCCAAAGAATCATTCCATAGATATGTTTTAGTAGAACCCCTATTAAAAAATGAGTCATTTTATGGAATATTAGAGGGATAAATAGCTCTCATAATAAAGATATTTTGTCAAAAAATTTTAGGGACCACAAACCAAAAAACATTATGGTTATTCAAGAAACTAAAATGTCTAAGGAAAGAGAAAAAGAGATCAATTTTTTTAAGAATTGTGGAGTTTAAGGTAATAGTTTAGAGGGAGCCTCTAGTGGCATCACTACATTATGGAATGTAAACTATATTTCAGGCATTCCAATGTGGGAGGATGATAACTATGTTGCTACTAGATTTAGACATATTGGGGATGACTTCTGCTGGACCCTTTCTAACATCTATGCAAAAAGGAAGCTAGAAAAAATATTTTGAAATATCTAGTCTCTTCACAGTGAACTTTCTTGAAGATAACTAGATTCTTGTAGGGTAATTTAATGGAAAAATCAAAGATCCAAATAGATTGTAAAATAGACTTAATGGATTTTATAAATGTCCAAGGTCTTCATGATCTGGATTTAAAGGGAGACTCTTTTACTTGGATTAATAGTAGAATCAGAAATGATCTTATTTGGGTAAAACTAGACCGGGCTCTAATCTCTAATGAATGGTTTGTTTATTATTTTTCCTCTGTGATTTTCTTATCTAGGGTTGGATCAAATCATTATCTGATTAGATTTGTTGTGGATCCACTCTCTAGAAAGAGAAATTTTCCATTTAGATTTAAGAGAATGTAGATCTTCCACCCTCTTTTTCTTGACATGATTGAGGAACTATGGAGCATTCTGGTCAATGATATGGCTATGATTTGGTTTTCTAAGTTGAGAGAATTGAAGGATAACTTAAGAAGATGGAATAGAGAAATATTTCACAATATCTATTCTTCATAATCTACCCTCTAATTCTAGTTGAAGGACATTAAGAATAAGATTTAGAGGGAACAGTATTTAGCTGATTACCTAATGAAAGAAAATAAAATCATAGCTAAGTATCATGATATTATCTCAAACGAAGAAGAATTATGGAAACAAAGATTTAGATTGTTTTGGTTATTGTCTAGGGAGGGAAATACTAGATTCTTCAATTTGAGAACCCTCAAATATAGAAAATAAAATTCTATATCCAATATTATGAAGAATGGTGCTAGAGTGGAGAAGGAGGAAGATATAATAATGAAGGGTCAATATTTTTTGTGATTTTCTCACTACAAAGGATGGTTTGGATCTGAATGGATAGAAACAATATCTTGATGCTCCTCCTAATATTATGAGTGAGGAGAATAATAAATGTCTAGATCCCATACCTACACTAGATTAAGTGAGAAAATATGCTTTCTCTTTTGATGGAAATAAGGCACTTGGGCCTAATGGTTTCGCTATGTTCTTTTTCCAAAACAAATCAAAGATTGTTATAGATGATGTTGGAAATGCAATGAAAGATTTCTTTGGGTCAAGAAAGATCTTGAAGGAATTAAACTCTACTTTTATTATTTTCATTTCTAAATATCATTGGCATGTACTAGAACATTCTTTTTCTTGGCAGACATATTTTAGACTCTATTATCACTTTGCATGAGAATCTTCACTCCTTGGAGGCCTCTAAGAAATAAGGTTTTTTTTGCTAAAGTTAGATCTTTCTAAAGCCCATGATAGAATGGATTAGATTTTTGTTGATTAAAGTCTTGGTTGCCTTTAGTTTTAATAATATATTTTTTTAACTTTTCTAGAAACTCATTTTTTTTGCTAGATCTATCGTTATTGTTTTTTATTTCTACTAAAAATAGGTTTTAAGGGGACCCGAAACCCCTTACAAAGCTTACAAAAAAGGAATAAACATTAAGTCCATTGAACTAAAACAGGGCTGGAAACTAGCTCACTAAACCCAAAACCAACACAAAAAACAAAACAAAAACCAGAAATTGGAAACAACACCCAACAACAAAAAACCTTAAAACTAAAACAACAAGGGAACAGGGGAATGGGAGGACCTAGGGGAACTCAAGATGAGTTCCCCCTGCCTCTTTCTTGGCCACAGACACCTTCTTGATGGCCGCATTAAAATCAAAGAGTTCCAGGATCCTATCATGGATCTCCTTTCTTTTTGTTGATCATGTGCACTTTCAAGGACTAGCATCACCTGCATCTTCTTTATCATCTTCAAGCTTCATGGTAGGAGATCCAACATCTAGCTTCTCCTTGATATTCATGAAGCACTCCATAGAAGAATCCATAAATAGGTTATTATCAATCATATGATTCTTAAGGGTATTCTCTAGGTTTTCCATTTTGTCTCGCATGTCCTTCATGTTTTTCTCATCCTCTTTGACCTTGTAGACATCCATCCTATCCAACCCAGTGACCCGATTCCCCTGAAGAAGATCAACCTTGGCAGAGAGAGAGCAAAATTTGAGGTTGAGGCTTTTGATTCCTTGGAAGACCCATTTCATAAGGCAGAACGAATACATCAACATCACCTTCACACTTTGAAGGACACCAAAAGCAGGGTCAATCTTGTCATCCATATCCTCTTTAAGGAGTTAAACATTCTGCTCCTGCATGTCCACCATTTTCACAAAGGGAATGTTCCTAGAGCTAGAAGGGTTATTACCCTTTTCATCTGAATCCAAAATAGGAATGTCATTATCCTCCTTCCTATCCAATTGCACCTCCATTACCATTTCCAACTTCAGGGAGATAGGAACATCATGTTCCTCAGAGCTATCACAATTGACCAGAATGGGAACCTTCTGGCCACCCACATCCTCCTCTTTGTCCATAGCAATAGGGCCACCAATTTTATCCTTAGCAGTAGAGGCATACTCTTCCTTGTCCTCTTCGTTACTAGAAATACTTACTGAAGCCAATAGGGACTCTTTGATTTCCTCATCAGACTAGGTAAGAGGAGAATTATCAGTAGCCGCATAACCCTCAACACTCTCACCATCAGAATTTGTTTCCATGCCAGCCTTCTTATCCAATTTTAATTTTTTACCTGCAGACCTCTCCTCTTTTCTCTCACCCTCCGTAATACATTTACCCAAACCCTTGGTAGAACCAAAACCCTAGGCGAGGAGATAATAGTGCTACTAACATAAATTTTCTTAATATGATCCACAATTAAAAGAATAAGGCCCTCATGCAAAATTAGATTGCTCCATTTCTTCCTATAATCAATTATGCTATGGAAAAGGGAGTACAATAGAAATAATGGGAAAGAAACCCTAACCTTGTGAGCATGCTTATACCTACCATCTAGAGTGATATAATCCATGATAGCAGTCATCACCTTCGCCTAGATTTCCTTGAAAGCATCCACATCATAATAGCTAGGAGAGTCCTTCATCAAGAACTCGGCCTCCATCTTGTCTTTGGGGAAATGCTGAATAGCTTGTTGGGAGATCTTTTTGTCCCTAAAGAACTTCATGCCCTTGATGTTCAACCCAGACACCTCCGCAATAAACTCCTCTATGATTTTAACAACCATTCCTCCAATGGTCATAGTATCGTCATTCCAGCTCTCAACAAAAGCCTTCATAACATCCTCTTTAAACCTATGAAGGTGTTCCATGTACGTGGTGAGGCCTCTCTTCCTAAGCTTATCCCAGACCTTAGTCATATTCATTCATTTTATGCAATCCTTCGTCTTCCTGTGATTAAGCCCTCCACCCATAATGCTAAAGAAGAGACTCTCAACAGAAATTGTAGAGACAAAGCAAGGATAGAACACAATGGTTTCCTTCAAATTGAACACCATGCTATTATACACGTGTCTTCACTCTGTTAACTTAGGAAAATTGAGACTTTCCATAACCCTTATATCTTCTTTAATTAACTTATGTCTTTTCATCATAGCTTTCTAAGATATTCCAAATTTTCCCTTTTGCTATGAATCCTATCAAATGCCAACTTGGCCTTCAATCAATGGTGAAATCCTTTCCTCCATGCCAAGTCATGATGTCCTTAGCCCTGATAGTGATGTTAGCCAACACATCCATTGTACTATTAGCCTCCCTGAAGTTATGGGAAATAATAACCTGCGTAAAGAAATTAATGATAATTTGAGCCTCCTTAGTAATTTCCTTGATTGACCATGATGACTTGGTAATGCATTTAATACAATTTAAAATATTCTTGGAGTCACCTTCAATCCACATGTTCAAAGACATGTCCTTTTTTATAATTTTTAAAGTTTGAAGGAGAGCCATAGACTCCACCACATGGTTGTTCTGCATGCCAATACGGAGCACCATGATAGCAAGAGAGTTAGCCATGTCATCCCAAATAATGCCACCACATCTAGCAGGTCCCAGGTTTCCCTTCTTCACTCTGTCAAAATTAGCTTTGATCTAGCCAGGAGGGGGGCAAAGCCAGATGGCATTCTCCAATTGGAAAGAGGATTTCTCTTTGGTTCCCACCAAATAAATACTAGTAAAAAAATCTAGCTTAGTTCCAATCATGGTAGAATAGTTCTCCTTAATACTTCTCTTAATCTTCTCGACAATCACCATCGGAGGAAGGGCAGTATCTCTAAACACTTTTTTGTTGGGTTCTCTCCATAGTTTCCAGATGACATGAGGGGAAATGATGTTCCAAAACAGTCTATCCATAGGGACCTCAACATTTCTCCATTGGGTGAATAAATTCTCCATATTATTAAGGAAAAACTAGCATAACTTTCGGCATTACAAAATAAGACACCAGACTTCCCAAGAGTACCGACATTAGATAGCCAAATGGTAAATAGACTCCTCAACATTCTTACATAGAAAGTATCTATTAGGTAAAATCATGCCTCTCTTTTGGAGATTATAAAAAACTAGCCAAAAGAAAATATTAATTTTAGGAATTAACCATTTATCCCAAACTTGGACCCAAAAGGGAAGGGGATCCAATTGCTTCAAAAAAATCTTAGAGCAGAGGCAACAGAAAAGATTTCAGAAGGGAGAATCCCCCAAATCAAATCATCTTCCCTGTTAGTGTCCACTTTCCAAACATTAAGATCCAACATCAGAGGCCTAAGAGTGATATCAACAATAGAGAGATCAATCCAAGATTGGCTCCTATAGTAGTCTCTGACCCATGGACCGAATCTTTGTAAAAAAAGGTCAATAAAAGGTTGGTAGGATGGAACAAAGTTCAAAGGAAAATCTTTAAGCTATAAATCTTCCCATAATCTAATTCTTCTGCCATTACCCAAATACCACCTAGCTCCCTTGAGCGTAATCTCCTTAGCTTGCTAGATGCAATTCCAAATAAAAGAACCCTGCACCTTCATAGAAGACATCAAAAAATCTGAAATAAGAGGGAAAGAGTAAAGATATTTATTGTGGATAATCTCATTCCACTATTTTTTCTCAGGAAAGATCCTCCAAATTTTCTTAGCCAATAATGCTTGATTGGTAACTTCTAATGGGCAGATCCCCAAACCTCCCCACTCCTTCAGAGTGCACACCTTGTCCCAAGAAACTAAAGGTAGTCTCTTTCTTTCTTCCACCCCTAACCAAAGGAAATTTATCTAAATCTTCTCAATAATGTCAGAAAATTTTCTAGGGATCTTAAACATACTAAGTGCATAGATAAGGAGACTCTATAGAGTGGCCTTCAAAAGTTGGAGTTTACCACCTTGGCTAAGCAGAGATCTTTTCTAGCCAACTAATTTCCTATTGAGTCTATCCACAATACTAGCCCAAAAAGAGTCAAGAGGTCTTAAGCCCAAAGGAAGACTGAGGTAAGTGGCAGGCATGGTACCAATTTCATGACCAATAATTTTGGCAATTCTATTATGTCTTTCCACAGGCATATTAATAAAAACTAGAGAGATCTTATTCCAATTAACAATTTAACTAGTAGCCTAAGAGTAATTGGAAAGAGCATGTTTAATCATTCTGGCTTCCTAGATGGTCAAAGAGCCCATGATAACAATGTCATCAATGAATAGCTCGTGGGAGCACAACCTAGAAGCAGAAGGAGTGAGACCCTTGATTGATCTGTCAAACACCAGCCTCTATAAATAGTGACCAAGACACTCTACCGAGATGGAAGAGAGAATAGGGGACAAGGGATCACTCTGAAGGAGCCCTGGGGAAGGCTTGAAGAATCTGGAAGAGGAACATTCACAATAATCACAATCAAAGAAGTACTAATGAGATGGAAAACCAACTGCAAGAGTTTATCACAGAAGCCAAAGGAATGAAGAACCTTGATAAAAAAATCCCAATACACCCAATCATAGGCCTTTGAGAGATCGAGTTTCAATAGAAAACCATAATTAGAAGAGGAATGAGTAGAATGAATAACCTCATGCACCTTCATAATGGAATCAAGGATTTTCCTACTAGGGACAAAACCACTCTTCTTGGGGGAAATGATATTGGGGAGCATAGCCAGCAATCTAAGGGCCAGAACCTTGGAAAAAAATTTATACACCGAATTACATAAGCACCTAAATGAATCAATAGAGTCAGCTCCAAGATTTTTGGGAATCAAGAAAATTAAGGTAGCATTAATTTCTTTAAGAATAGATCTTTAACTAAAGAATATTTTCACAACATTGCAAGTTTCCAGGCCCATGATGTGCCCAAATTTTTGGAAAAAGAAGAGAGGAAACCCATTCGGCCCCAGGGACTTATCACCCTCAAAGGAGAACAAATCAAGCTTGATTTCCTCTGAGAAGGGAATAACAATGACCTTCTTATTAGTAACATCATCCAAGATGGATGGGATCGCATCAAGACACAAGGCCTAGTAATATAGGCAGAGCTCATTGTCTTTAGATAAGAGGGAAGAGAAGAAGTCAACCATAGCCAAAGAAATTTCCTTATCATTACTAACCACGCTGGAATCCAACCTGAGTCTAGAAATTCTATTGGAAGCTGTAGATGTTTAGAATTAGACATATGGAAGAACCTATTGTTTTTATCTCAAGCTTTCAGCCATATCGATCTTGACCGCTGTCTCTAGTACTCTTCCTCTTTGGAAATGATATTATGAGTATTGGCTAAAAGAGTCTCCTCCCTGTACTTGAGATCTTGAGACGTGCCCATCTATTGGATAGTCTCTTGAATATTGTCAAGATCCCTTTTCAGATCAAGCTTAGTTTTGAAAATGTCACCGAACACTTCCTTACTCTGAGATTTTATATTCTGTTTAATA
Organism: Chamaecyparis obtusa; assembly: GCA_027943335.1. Taxonomy (NCBI): domain Eukaryota; kingdom Viridiplantae; phylum Streptophyta; class Pinopsida; order Cupressales; family Cupressaceae; genus Chamaecyparis; species Chamaecyparis obtusa. Next base: position 825,698 of record BSBK01003444.1, read on the forward strand.
TGTTGGAGTTTTTTAGACACCCTAAACATAGCATTGCCCCAAATGTTAACATTCCACCACCCCCTAATCACCTTCTTAATCTCTGGGTGATCAATCCACAATTTCTCAAACCTAAAGGGGAGATTACTAGTAGTTTGAATCGATTTAGCAACAAAAGAGATAGGGAAATGATCAGACCCAATCGCTGTGAGAGAGGACACTAAGAAGAAAAAACTATTGAACCAACTTCCAGAGATCAGAGCATGATCCAAGCGAACGTAGATAAGATCCAAACCAACTCTTATGTTAGACCAAGTGTAATTAACCCCTTGGAGATCAATATCAAAGAGAGCATGTCTATTAACAAAGTCCATGAGCTCAACTCTACCATCCAGTTGACTCTAGCTATCAAACCCTCCAAACTTCTCATTATCTTTCAAAAGAAATTTGAAATCACCCATAACCAACCAGAGAGAACCCTAGAAATAGAGTATTTGATTCTCAACCATCTTACACTACTTAGCCCCGCTAGCTTTGGTATTAGGAGCATAAATATTAGTAGTAACCCATTCAAAATCAGATTTGAGGTGAAAAAATTATTCTACTTCCAAAAGACAACAGTACCACCCGAGGCCCCATCAGAGCTAGAACTAGCAACACCTCCATTTTTTAAGATTATAATTTTTTCCACTTTTTCTTTCACCATCTTGGTCTCCTGAACAAGAATGATATCAGGTTTGTGATCTCTAACCAAATTCCTAAGTGTATCCTACTTATGGGAGGCATTTAACCCCCTGATATTCCACAAGATGACTTTCATTTCTTAACTGGGGTGCATCTCTGGATGGTCAAATTCTTGCCATCTGTAATATCCTTCTTTCTTTCTCTTTCTCTAATATCTTTATTTGAAAATATTCCTTGGATTTTTTTCTAAGGTCCAACAGCTGACTTAAAAATCTTAGATCCCACATCTTCTTTACTATGGGTAACTACACCCTTAGAACCAGGAGTAGAAATATTTTTTTGCTATTTTTCTATTTCTTCCCCATTTGTATGGTCTAGGGATCACATTCTGATCATCCATGACATCAAGGCCATCATGAGCTATATGGTCCTCATCACCACTCCCAGAGTGGGTGTCAAGGACTGAAGAAAAGTCCTCTTCATCATACTTTTTAGGATTTCTAGGCAAGGGAAAATCCCCCATCGCATCATTGTACTTTTGAGCAATATGTAGGGTACCTTCCACATTTCTCATGTCATCAACCTAGATAGGGATGAAAACCTCCACATGCACTAATTCATTCATCTGAAAACCCAAAGATTCAACATTAGATGGGATCTAGGAGTTTTCCATTCTAGGGATAGATTCCAAGGGAGAGCCACTAACTAAAGATTCAGATACACGGGTAACCGATTCAACAAATTCCCCTTCCTTTATGTCAGGTAAATCATTAGAATCTACCATATCTCATTGACCTCCCTCCAAGTCTAGCTCCACCTTGTTGGTGCTATCACCTTCAGCTACAACATGAGGCTTAATCTCCTTCCAAACTTGTATGGTCTCCATTTGAGGTTTTGAGCCTAGATCCACAATCTTAGTTTCCTTGTAAACTTTCTTTGGAAAGTTCTTAGCCCAGTGACCCATTTTGTGACACACAAAATAGGCAAAGGGTAGGGATTGAAAAACCACTTCCTACTTACATATACCCAATTTGGAGTTAATATTAATAACTGAAGGAAGGTTGTCAAACTGGCATATGTTAAAACAAATCCTGGCAAAAACTAGATAGGACTTGGCTACCATCATAGAGTCAACCAAAAGAAGTTCCCCCCCAAAGGTGGAGGCCAAACCCTTAAGAACTTCCTCATTCCAATATTTGAGGGGCAAGCCAGGGAACCTAACCTTGACTGGGATAGCCATGAAGAAATTTTCAGAATAGTCCTAGTTTGGAGCCCATTTTTGAAAGGCTACAACTATTCTACAAAACATCCAAGGACCCCCATATAAAACATAATCCAAATCTTCTTTATTAGAGAAGGTGAAGTAAAAGAAACATTTGGGTAAAGTGGCAATGTCAACCTGACCCTTCAAAATCCATCTTTTCTTAGCAAAGGATCTAACCATTTCAATATTGGGTCGAGGGCCGAGGAACTTATCTACTAGTGGGAGCTCGATTGCAGAGATAGAGTGATCCACCATAGAGTCAGGCACAAAAATAGAAAGATCACCAGCCTGAAGATCCTCCCTAACAAAACCTTTAGGACAAGATGGATTTCCCACTGATTTGGATACCAAAATTTATGGCCACTTTTTGGTTGTGGAAGGGTTGACCTCGACACTATCAATGCTAGTCACTTCGTGGGACCCCACTAGTGGGTCCTTGGAAAAAGATACCTTTTCTTTCTTCTCTGCCAGAGAAGGGAAAGGCTCATTTCCTAAGATGTTCTCATTGGAAATTTTTATCGATGCCCTAGGAAAGGTTCTTGACAACACTTCCTTCAAGGAAGAAACCGTGACCTCATGGCGAGGAGAAAGGTTCTCCTTACCGCATAGAGTAGGATTTGATAGCTACAATACCAGACCCAAAACAAGTATTGGAGAAGTAGTGAAAGGATTAGCCATGTCCACTGTAACATTCTCTAGACCTACACCAAAACTAGAACCCTCAACCCGACCACCATGTCTAGCTGGGGAACCTTTGAAATTTAAAAAACTCTCCCACGCGAATCCTCTCCCATTACTATTTTTATTATATTGTGAGATCTATTGTTATTGTTAATGGTGTTAGAATAATTGATAGGGGGGTGAATCAGTTAGATTAGTTATCCTATAGTCCCAAATACAAAGATGTACCTTATAAAACAATTCCAACAAATTATGCATCTCGATAACATAAAATATCAATCTATTTGTTCACTTTATCGATTACTAGTTATATAGCTAACTGTGATTATCGTCCCAATCAAGTATGCAGTATGTAAAGTATGATAAAAAAAAAATTATCACAAATAACACATAAGACAATGATTTAATGTGGAAGCCCTATTAAGAGAAAAACCACCTGGGATCGGTAACCCAAAATAATTCACTCTTCTGAAGTGAGCTCGGTGAAGAGCCAACCTTGTTAAAGGTTACAAACACACTGTGAAGTGTGACCTTGTTAGAGGATTTAACACTAATGGTTAAATTTTGACCAGCATTCACTATGGGGTCAATAATATAACAAGGCACATTCTTTGAATGACATAGGGCAAAATATAAGACTATTAAGTCGACTCAATTATGAGATTTTCTGAATCAATGGTTAAACTGATATAGTATGATCTGATTCAAATACCACTCAATTGTAGATATTCTGATCTATGCTAAGTCCATACAAATCCTCTAATCAATAATCAAACTCACTTCATCAATATTCATCAACTTACTATCCCTCAGTAAATAGTTCTTTGATGCACGGTTAACTCTGCAGTTCAGTTATTTCACTAGCTAGTTTGATTAGGCATGCATGAATAGTCTTCATGCAATATCTCTATAGTCTTCTTCCTTTGGCATAGTTTCAAAAATTAAACTCATATCTCTTAAATAGAAAAATAAACCATTTTCATTTTAGCCATTATATTTTACTGCTTAATCTCCTTCATCCATTTTGCCTCTTAAACCTTCCTCAGAAGATGTGTTATTAACTCATTTCAATCTCATCCTTTAGATCTTCTCTAAATTTTTTCAATCATGGATCTCATAAAAAAATTCATCTTTAACCTCGAAATCATAATAGTATCCAGCTCATCAAATTCAGTCATCTATTCTTAGCATTTAATATTTTCATCCACATTCAGTTAACACAAAAATGCATCAGTGATAACTAGTTACACTAGCTCGGTTGATACTGTCAGTCAGTATACACTGCACTGGCTCAATGTATATAGAAATCTTTAATTTTTCCTTGCTTTGACAGATGTTTAGATGTTTGTAACTAACATGACAAGTATTGTCAAGACTAGTTGACATCAATGACAACATATTGACTAATTTAATCATCTTAAATATCATTTCAGTACTCGGTGATCTCTAATCACTATTTCTTCAGTTCATTCAGATATTTAATTAGTTGTAGTTCATCAATCTCTCCCTTTGGCATTGATGGCAACACAAGCAATATGAAAATATGTCGTGCACATACCAAACATGTATTCTACATCTATGTAAGAAAATGTTGTAGCTCGGTGAGATCAGATTTAATATGTTTAATCACTACAAAACATAATAGCATTACAAGTGCAAAATCTCCCTATGGATTTGATCTTTTTAGCTCTTTGGTTCCTTTTGTTCTCAGCAACAAATATTCAAGTCTCTCCCTTTCTGTATGTTCTCAGTAACTTAATTTTTCATATTCATTAACTCTCCCTTTGACAATAATGCCAAAGAAAATATACAAACACCTCTGTAGTAGCCAAGTATTTCTATTGTTAAGCTCATATCATGTACCTTGAGTGTAGAGATAAACAAATTTATGTTCCAATTTCTCCAATCTTTCACAAACTTAGACATAATCCAAAGTGTGAGCTATGTGTATCAACATAAATGATCATCTGATAAGTATAGGTTGATGCAACCTCTAGATCACATTAGTGATTGGTAGATAGGGGATAGACCTAAAGTCTAGTTCTCAAATATTCAAATGTATCCTTTAGTAATGGTTTAGTAAAGATGTCATAAAGTTTTTCCTTAGATGTTACAAATTCTAGTTGCACTTGCTTCTCTTGAGCTTGTTCCCTTAAGGAGAGATACTCAATAGATATATGCTTTGTCTTTGAATGCATCACATGATTCTTTTAAATGTTTATAGCACTAGTGTTGTCACAATATATAATCACCGGGTCAGTGATTACCTCATTCATTCCTTCCAACACTTGTCTGATCCAAGCTATATCTGAACAATTTGCAGCAGCAAAAACATACTTTTCTTCAACAATGGACTGAGAGATGCATGCTTGTTTCTTTCTAATCCAAGTCACAAGCCTTTCCCCTAAAAATAATGCTCCACTAGTTGTGCTCTTTCGGTCATCTATGTTTCTAGCCCAATCTGCATCGGTGTAAACTTTAAGATCAAATTTTCCTTCCAATGTGTACCATAATCCATACTCCTTTTTTTTCTTTAGGTATCTCAAGATTCTCTTTACCACAACCATATGTGAATCTTTAGGATTGGCAGAAAATCTTGCCACAATCCCCACTACATGTGTAATATTAGGACCACTATGCACTACATACATTAGTTTACCAATCATAGATTGGTACAGAGTCTGATTTACCTTGGTAGATTCATCATCTTTTGTCAATTTTCAGCCAGTCACCATCAGTGTCCCCACAGGTTTAGCATCTTCCATGCCAAAAGTTTTCAGTACTTCTTTAATGTATTTTGATTGTGTGATGAAAATCCCATCTTTCTATTGTATAATCCGCAAACCTAGAAAGAATTTAATCTCTCCAAACACAGACATCTCAAATTCCTTTCTCATTTCATTATCAAAGGATTTGCAGATCTGATCTCATCCACCAAAGATTATATCATCAACAAATATTGCAGCAATCAAAATATTATCATTAGAATCTCCTTTCATGTACATGTTACTATTCTCACTAGTTCTTACAAAGCCAATACTTATAAGATAAGCATGTAACCTTTCATACCATGCCCTTGGTGCTTGTTTCAATCCATATAAATATTTGTGCAGTCTACATACCATGTCTATCTGATTCAGATCAACAAACCCTTCAGGTTGTTCTATGTAGACCTCCTCCTCAAGTATTCCATTTAGAAATTCTGATTTCACATCCATTTGATATACCTTAAATCCCTTATGTGTAGCATAGGAAAGTAGTATTAGGACTCCTTCTAGTCTAGCAATAGGTGCAAAGGTTTCACTGTAATCAATACCTTCTTCTTATGCATATCCCTTGCAAACAAGTCTTGCCTTATTCCTTGTAACTTCCCCATTCTCATTTAGCTTATTTCTAAAAATCCACTTAGTACTGATAACATTTTTATCTTTTGGTATAGACACTAAGTTCCATGTCTTATTCTTTTCATTTTGTTCAATCTCCTCATTCATAGCATTTATCCATTCCTCATTTTCAAGTGCATCCCTAACATTCTTCGGTTCAAACTCACAAACTAAGCATGTGTTTTGTCTCAACTTCTTGTCAGCATGCCATCTTCCTTATCTCCAATGATTTGATTCTCAAGATTATGTCTTCTAACAAATCTTGCTAGCACTTGATTTCTCCTCTGCTCATTATTCCATTCAGGTATAGTCTCTTGCTAGGTAGCTTCTTCCTGATTCTCGGTATCCATTTGTTGATCATCGGTAGCATTTTTTGGATGCTTGGTAGACTAAGCCTATGGATTCAGTAGATACTTTGGATCTTCAACATAAGTGAGCCTACCATAGTCTTCCAGCTCCTTCATGCTTTCTACATCATTCTTATAAAAAAACTCATCAACTTTTACATTAGCACTTTCTATCATCTTATTAGTAACTTTTTTCAAACATTTGTAAGCTTTACTTTTAGTATAATATCCTAAGAATATTCCTTCATCACCTTTAGAGTCAAATTTTCCATTCCTATCATCTTTTAGAACATAACACTTTCTACCAAGAATTCTGAAATAACTTACACTCGGTGTGTATCCAAAACATAACTCGTAGGGTGTCTTGTTTGTGTCTTTCTTTAGTTGAACTTGGTTCAAGACATATATAGTTGTGCTAACTGCCTCCCTCCAGTACATTTGTGCAACATTTTTCTCAATCATCAGTGTTCTAGCAAAATCAAGAATATATATACTTATCCTTTCAACAATTCCATTCTACTATGGTGTTCTAGGTGCAGAAACCTATCTTTTTATACCATGTTCATTACAGAAGTTAGTGAATTCATAAAAAACAAACTCACCTCCTCTATCAGACCTTAAGCATTTCAATACTTTTTTAATTTCTTTTTCTACTTTAGCCTTATTCCATTTAAGCAGTTTGAATACCTCAGATTTTTCTTTTCAAAATATAACCGTCATCAATCTAGTATAGTCATCAACAAACAAAATAAAGTATCTATATCCATAGTAGCTTTGAGTTCTCATTGGACCACATAATTTTGTGTGAACCAACTCCAAGATTCCTTTAGATGAGTAGTCCTTACTTTTAAAACTAGATTTTGTCATCTTTCCTTTCTAACATTGATGACACATAACATGATCAGGTTTGGTTAGACTAGCCAATTCTCTAACTTTTCTCTTTTTGTTGATCTTAATCATGTTATCAAAATTTACACGACATAACCTCTTATTACATAACCATGCATCTTCATTTTTCACCAGTAAATAAGAAGTCTCAGCATTCTCAAGATAAAATAAGTTACCTTTTGATTGTCCTCATGTTCTGACAAATTGTCCATTTTCATCATAGATCTTTACCTTATTTCTTTCAAATGCCATTTGGTGACCTGAGTTATTTAGTTGTGCCATACTCAACAAATTGTAATTCAGTCCTTTTACCTAGTATGCATTTTAACATCTAATTTTATCATTCAGTAGAGTAGATCCTTTTCCTTTAACCATGCAAGGTGTAACATTACCCATTTTTACTGATCCTCCATTATAATGCTCAAGATGATCAAACTTATCTTCATCACTATTTATGTGATGTGTACAGCCACTATCAATGATCCAAGTATCATTTTTACTAACTTTAGAAATGTGTTGTTTCTACATACCTTTCCTCCTCTTCAGAATCATCTTTCATTGCAACAAACACTACCTCAATGTCATCATCAATGTTGGTGTCGATGTCCTCATCTCCAACTAAATAACATGCCTATTTTCCCTTATATTTATGATCTCAACTATCTCTGTTGTAGATTTAGTAACCTCTATTGTTTCTTCTTCCATAGCTTCCATCACCAGATCGGTCTCTATCTTTTTCTTCCTCTTTCTTGTTGGGACATCTAGCAGCAATATGACCAACTTCTTTACAATTAAAATAAGCTAAAGGTAACTTTCCCTTATATCTACCTTTACCTTTAGGTAGTCTCTAGACCATAAGAGCTTCAAGTTCATCAAGCTCATCATCAGTATTACTATCACTTTTATTTCTTATATTATGTTTACTGCTAGATTTACCGATCTTTAGAGAAGACATAAAAGTAGACTCAACACTTGGTACCACACTATTATCAAATTTCTTTAGCTCAAAATTTGTTAACTTACCAATCAGACTATCAAGAGTAAGAGTGCTACTAGGTGTAGACCTCATTTCATGAATAGCAGATATTCTGATTGCATAAGTAGGCAATGAGGTTCTTAGTATCTTACTTACCACTTTTTCTTCTTCAATGACACCACCAGCTCCTCAGATAGTGTTGACTACCTCTTTGATTTGGTTTGTATACTATACTATTTTTTCTCCTTCCTTCATTTTCATATCATCAAATCTACCCCTTAAGCTTTCAGCTCTGGCTCTCATTACATTTTCATCACCACCATAGACTAGAGAAATTTTATCCCACATTTTCTTTGTAGTAGTGTAAGCCTTGACATCCTCAAATTTAGCATTAGATAGAGCAACAACAATCTCTATCATAGCAATATTATGTTCTTGTTGGTCTCTCAACTGATCAAGACTTAAAGGTCCAGTCAATGGTTGTAAGTAGCCATTGTTAAGTAAATGTATAGCAGAATCTCCAATTCCAAATATGTGAAGTCTCATCCGGGTTTTCCATGTAGTAAATTTGTCCTTGTTTAGCTTCGACAATTCCCTCTTATACATCTTGTAATCTTTCTGCTGAAGTCCTTAAAAATCTGCTCCAAGCAACCAATGCACTCTGATACTAATTGTTAGAATACTGAGAGGGGGGGTGAATTAGTTATATCAATTATCCTATAGTCCCAAATACAAAGATGTACCTTATCAAACAATTCCAACAAATTATTCATCTTGGTAGCATAAAATATCAATTTGTCTATTCACTTTACCGATTACCAGTAATATAGCTAACTGTGATTACTAACCAAATAAAGTATGTAGTATGTAAAGTATGATAACAAAACAATCATCACAAATAACACCTAACACAATGATTTAACGTGCAAACCCTGTTAAGAGAAAAACCACATGGGACTGGTAACCCAAAATAATTCACTCTTCTGAAGTGAGCTCGATGAAGAGCTAACCCTGTTAAAGGTTACAAACACATTATGAGGTGTGACCTTGTTAGAGGATTTAACACTAACAATTAACTTTTTACCAACATTCACTATAGGGTCAATAAGATAACAATGTACATTCTCTGAATGACATAGGGCAGAATATAAGACTGTTAAGTCCACTAGGTTAAAAAAAATTCTGAATCAATGGTTAAAATGATATAGTATGATCTGATTCAAATACAACTTAATGAAAGATATTTAGATCTATGCTAGGCCCATATAAATCCTTTGATCAATAATCAAATTCACTTCATCAATATTCATCAACTTACTGTCCCTTGGTAAATAGTTCTTTGATGCTTGGTTAACTCTGCAGTTTAGTTCTTTCAGTAACTAGTTTGATCAGGCATGCATGAATAGTCTTCATGCAATATCTCTATAGTCTTCTTCCTCCAGCATACTTTAAACAATGAAACTCATATCTCTTAAATAGACAAATAAACCATTTTCATTTCAACCATTAGATTTTGCGACTTAATCTCCTTCATCCATTTTGCCTCTTAAACCTTCCTCGACAGATGTGTTATTAACTCATTTCAATCTCATCCTTTAGATCTTCTCAAAAAAATTTCAGCCATGGATCTCATAAACAACTTCATCTTTAACCTCGAAATCAAAATTGTATCCATCTCATCGAATTCAGTTAGTTGTTCTTAGCATTTAATTTTTTCATCCACATTCGATTAACAAAGAAATGCATCGATGATAACTAGTTAAACTAGCTCGGTTGATACTATCAGTCGATATACACTGCACTGGCTCGGTGTATACATAAATCTTCAATTTTTCCTTGCTCCGACAGATGTTCAGATGTTTGTAACTAACATGATAAGTACTGTCAAGAGTAGCTGACATCAATGACAACATATCAATTGATTTAATCATCTTACATATCATTTCAGTACTTGGTGGTCTCTAATCATTGTTTCTTCAGTTCATTCAGATATTCAATTAGTTGTAGTTCATCAAATGGTTCTCCCTCCTATTTTTTCAAATCTTCAAGAGGATTTAGACAAGGTGACCCCCTTTTCCGTATTCCTTTTACAATAATGGAATAGACTTTGGGGAGGTTTATGTATCAAATGATTATGAATGAATACTTTAAAGGCCTCAAAGAACCTTTAGCTAACTTGGTATGTTCCCACTAGGAATTTTTGGATTATACCATTATCATGGGGAGCTCCTCGGTTGGAGAAGTAAGATCTCTCAAGCGAGTATTACTACTATATGAGGGATCTTTTGGTCAAAAATTTAATCATGTTAAAAGCTATCTTTTCTTTTCCAATACTCGATAGGTTAGACAATAGAATACTGAAAAATATTGGGATGAGTGATTGAATCCCTTCATTTGATCTATTTAAGGCTTCCTCTTTGCACCAAATATGTAGATTAATTTTGGTTATCCTTGATTGATAAGCTCAACAAAACGTGGTCGGATAGAAAGGGGCCTTTCTAAGCTAAGGAGAGAAGGAGAAAATCTTGAAGTCATCTCTTTAGTACTTTTTTTTATCTATGATCTTATTCTATTAAAAATCCCTTCCACATATGTTGAATATATTAGAAAAATGAAAAATTTCTTTCTATGGTCAGTTCTGGAGAAGAGAAAAAGGATCCCTCTAATTGCTTGTAATTTATTGTGCAAACCTAGGAAAATAAGAGGCATTGGGTTAAAAAATACTAAAACCTTCAATAAAGCCCTACTTGATAAACAAATTTGGAGAATCTTCAGTACAGATGGCGAATGGAATTTCATATGGAAAAATAAATACTTATATAATGTGAATTGCATGTAGGATTTATTATAAATTGAGGATTTTCTTATTGGACCCACTTTGTGGAAAAATGTGATAAAGGCCGATGAGGTTGTGACTAAAGGGGTCTTTTGGCAAGTAGGCTTGTGGAGGAAAATAGAACTTTGGGAAGATAGTTGGTTAGGTCATGAACCTTTATGCAACAATCCAAATCTGCGAAAATTCATGGAAGTTTGTACAAACATATGTGGGCTGTATGTTTCATACTATTGGAATGTTTTTCAATGGGTCAATATTAATTCCATTAACATGGATTTATTTCCAATATAATTATCTTTAAGCTCTTTCATAATTGATCATTTGTTTATGGAGGATAAAATGGTTTAGAAAGTGTCATCTTTGGGTGTTTTCTTAGTGGGCTCGGTGGTCTCTTTGTTGACTCCTGTATCTCCTCCTCTCTAGGTTGACGTCTGGGTGAAAAATATTATTAGGGAAAAATTGATATTTTTGTGTGGATTCTCCTTTAGAATAGGTTTTTTATTCTTGAAATTATTTGTAAGAGGTGTTTCTATTTACCCAATATGTGTTTTCTTTTCCTTTTTGATGCTGATACCTCCTCACATCTTTTCCTCAACAATGGTTTTTCCCATGAGATTTGGAATCTTATTTTTTTAGTTCATTGTAACTTGGGTTGGGTCTTTCCATCTTCCATTATGAATTTTTTTTCTCAATGGAAAGCTCCCTCTTCTAACAAATATTTGAAGGTTTTATGGTCTTTCAAATTTCCTCACGTGCTACAGGGTTTGGAAAGAACAATAAAATAGATTTTTCAGATCTATATTACTCTTCCTTTGGATATCATTTTTAAAAGACTCTTCAAATCCATTGTGGAAAAAATCAATATTGTTAATGTTAATATCTTAAAAAGGAAAAACAACCTTGCACTAAATATGAATATCAGATGGGGTCCACTTGGAAGATCATCTTGGATATCTCATGTGCTTTCAGGTTGATTAATCAACCTAGAAATAGTGTTTTCTAGACTTTTCCTCCTCCTAGATGGGTGCAAGTCAATTTTGATGGGACAACCAAGGGATACCCTAGGATAGCTTGGTGTGGGGTAGTGGTAAGGGATGAAAATGGTAGGTTTATTTAAGTTTTGGCACTCATCTTGGGTTTCCAAAGAAACCATCTTACTAAAACTATTGCGGTCTTTCATTGATTAAACTTGGATAATCTTCTCAATTTCATAAGAGTTTGGTTAGAGAGAGATTCAAATAAAATTGAACAATGCATTAATGGGGCTCATAAACCCTCTTGGACTATTGACACGTGGATTAGAAAATCATTGGAAATTATTAATTCCTTTGAAAAGATTTACATTTCCCTTGCCTATTGTGAAGTGAATAGAGTGGAAAAATTTTATGCCAATAAGGGGGTTCATGATAATCAATGCATGAAATGAAATATAGGAGATCAATTGAAGGAGGAGGTCATTTTCTTGATGAGGTATGACTAAATACATGGGAAATGTGTACATATCCCTATACACAAATAATTATAGTGTCAGTGGTGGCTTTAATTTCCACTATTATGAGTGTGGAAGGTGTCATGGGATATCTTACAAATCATTTTTTTAATCTTTCTCACATTTGTTTGGAATTTTGGGAGCTCTCCTCATCTATAATTTTTCCCTAGCTCCTTCTGATTCTTCTTGCATTTAGTAATAACTCTTTGAAGATGGGAGGAGAGAGAAGGATAATGCAACCCATTGATTATGCATAGCTACAGAACAATGCTAACATATGGAGAATATTACAAAGGGGTAGGTTAATGTTGTATATAGAAAAATCCATGGTTGGGACCCTAAGATTACAAAGATGTTTTCTGATTAAAGCTGTAGAGCCGAGAACTAAATGGCTAGCCCCCATGGGATATGAAATAGATCATGATTTCAATTTGAAATCAATCAAGGCATTATTGGATTTACCAAAGGACAAGAAGGCCGAGAGGTTTGGAACCTATGAAGAGGCGAAATCTAGAATAAAAATAGATCTTGTCAGTGGCAAAATAACAAGAAAAGCAAAGAAAATGAAGAAAGTTTTAATTGAGTAGTTTGGAGATGTATATGACTCATCTGACGAGTCACCAGTTGAACCTGCAACTGAAGGTCAGTTACTGTTAACTAACAAAGCACATGATAGTGAGGAAACTGAGTCTGACAAGGAGAAAGATTCAATATCAGTTTCTCCAACCCCAACTCCAAAGAAGATGCAATTGCCAATGCAGTTAGAAGCATGAACAAGGTCAGCAACTGGAGCTTCACCACCTTAGAAAAAGGGAATTGGAAAGGTAATAAAACCTAAGGTAGCTACACTGACCAAAACTTATGCGAAAAGAGGAACCAAGGTTGTAGCTGAGGCACTAAAAAAAAGGAGAAGATTAATTAGAGGAAGAGAAGACCTTGAGGATGAAGAAGATGAAAACAATCGATTCAAGGTTGTTAGTAATAAGAATAGGACAATTGATGACATTGTTGTTGATATAATTGAGAATGGAGCACTCACAAATCTCGAACTCAGTCAGTTTGACAACATGTCTACCGAGGATCAGAATAAAATTGAGGAAGTTGTTATCCAAATGATGATAAGATTTTCCATTGGATTTTGGACAACCACTACCCAAGACACTAGAAGAAAGAATAAATCAAAAGTGGTCCTATGCCTTGGATAGTGAGAAGAAATTAAGGGAAAAATCCCTAGTGTAGGTAGCACCAAATCTAACTCTTGATGAAATTGATGAATATATGAACACTTACTATAAGAGATTCAAAGTAGAAGGTCGAGCTATGCAAATTTTAGATGAAAATCTAGTAGATGTTGATGGGACTGGACAACTCATGTGGACATCAATTTTTGTAGCAAAAGAGCAAGCTGAGAAAGAAGCATTTCTTAATATGTCTAAGAAGAGACAAAGGTCAAAAGGAAAAAGGTATTTATATAGATGATGATGATGTAGCCAAGAAGACAAAATAATCAAGTGTATCATTTACTGAGGTGATTGATACAACTCTTGTAAATGAAGTTATAAGTATTTCATAGGATTCACTGGATCTAGTTAAAGGAGACAAATGATGAAGATGTACTCATTGAGGACATTACAAATGGGGATCATGATGATAGAACTGATGATGAAGATGTCAAAAATACACCAGCTATTACACAGGATGAAGGTCAAGTTACCAAGTGTGCATTCACATCATTATCGAGTGAGCTTCCTATCCTTGTGGAAGCAATTGAAATTTTATCACAAGAAAAAATCAAAGGTTCAAACTCCGAACAACCAAAGGATACAACATGGGAACAAAGCACCAAAACACCAGCTGAAACAAACAAGTTTGAAGGAAAAGAGGCACCAGAGGTAGAAACAAAGGATCAAGAGAATCCTAATGTAACCAAGGCCACTCCACTGAACACTAAATCAGAGGCTCTGACACAGTCTACAGATACAATGGTCACCAAGGAGCAACAAAAGGTAGATACAACGTCACCCAGGTAGGTTACCCAAAGTTCTAAGGTAAAGGACATTGTACCACTTATAAAAAGTTCACCTCAAGAACTGGATAAGAAGAAGAAGAAAAATAAAGGAAAAGGGTTGGTCACATTAGATGAAGTCATAGATATACCAAATTGTGACCCAAGGATCCTAAGCCCTGAGGAACTAAGAAAATATGGGGAATTGTGTACAAGGAAGGCAGCATGGGAAAAATTAAAATAGGAAAGAAAGAGAAAAGAAATAATTGAGAATGTAAGAGATATCTTACAACAGGTTGTACCAAAGGTACATATAGATGAGGATACTCTGATCATGGACCAACTTACTACACTTGTTGAAGAGATAAATGCCCTAGATGTTGAAGAAGACAAGAGAATAGAATGAAGGGAAGAATCCAAGATACAAGATAAACTTGCAAAAAGGATCAGCCAAGAAGTGGCAATTAACAAGGTTAAGCTATTTGAGGTAATAACTAAAATTAAGGGTATTACTCAATTAATTTATGAAATTTTGTTCAAACTATGCACTGTGGAAGCCTTCACTACCAAGATCAATGAAAAGATTAAACATCTTGATAATGAAATCAAAGCCAATGCACAAGTAGCCTTAACTGAGCCTCAAGCATTTGCCAAGAATATCTTGAACGTTCAAGAACTCAGGCGGTTAAGAGCATATCTCAAGAAATAGGAAGAAATTATCAGTGAACAAGCCACAAAATTGCAAACCGAGTTACTTCCCTACCTGAAAATCTTTGAGAAGCACATTTTCAAGGCACAAACGCTTGTTTCAACACCCAAAATCTTTGTGTTGGACAACATTTTTGACATGCATGCACAAGTCGGTCTTGAGCACATTTCTCTCACCAACTTGAAAGAGGAATGGGAAAACCTCTTGGATTCATTGAAGAAAACCCACAAGCACATTTTTGATAAGCTGTAAGTATACATTTTCTTATTTGGCATTAATATCAAAAAAGGGGAAAAACATGTATATAGAAGGGGATAACATGCATATGAAAAATATGTATATAAAATGCTTAGTATATATGTATATGGTGGAGACAAAAAGTATTTTGAGATCATATGTCTATATACATTTAAGGTTTTGATACTAATGCCAAAGGGGAAGATTTTTATCTCTATTTGAGCATTAAAGGTTGTCATTAGTATCAAAGACATCAATCAGTTACCTATGCTACCCTAGTCAGTAACTACATACACTTCAAGCCAGTCAGTTAAGTCTTCATGCACCGAGAACCAGTGTAATTATCGAGTAGAATATACAGTGTTTACCAAGGAAGATAGTAAATGGCATAGTAATCAGGAATGGCACACTTATCTATGAAAATGGTTACAACAGAATCAAAAAATGTTTTACCAAGATCGAGGATCATTTATTGTAATATTCCATCATTAATTGCGATGATGATCTTTATGTATTTTCTAGATCTAGGTTATTTTTGTACACCATTGATCTTAGGGTTTTCTCTAAGATATTGTAACCTAATTTTGTTAAGAGGAAAAAATAGTATGCTATATAAACGTAATTTAATATTATTTTTGTATGCGTGAGGAAGAAGCTTGATAAGGAAGTTGAGAACATAAAAAGAACATCTTGAAGCATTAGCCAACTTCATGAAGATTACTCATCGGGCAGAGTAGAACAATATTAGAGTTATTCAGATTAAGCAGAATCAGACAAGGCTACTGAGCAGTTCAGAGCAGAGATCTTTGCATGAAAAGGTGATATCTATTCAGTACTTCATAGATCTATATCACACAAGTTGAGTTGTCATTAGCAAATATTTACCTGTTACTTTCTAATCATTGTAATATAGTTTGGTAAAATCTCTTAACAGAGTAGACCTAACACTCTTTTTGTAAATCCCTTAACCAAGTGCACACTCAAGTAGTGTTGTTGAAATCCTATCACTAGGTAGATCTAATCGATCTGAAATGTTAATCCTAATAGGGAAAGATCACTAGAAGTGATCACCACTTGTAGCCCTAACAGCAAAACCTTTTCTATCTACAGTAGTAAAGAATTTGTGGGTGTCATGCCCACCATTGTTTTTACCTTCTAACAAGGGTTTCTGTGTTACCAAAATACTTGTGTTATGTGATGATTATCTTTTTGATTTCATGCTAGTTAAATGAATGAATGATGCATGCAATGGATTCAAGTTATAGTTGAAGGATACTACTATTTTTTTTTTAAGGTTAGAAAGGTTTATAAGTTAAAAGTTTTTGTGGGCATTGATTCACCCCTCCTCTTTCAATACCCTATCTCTCCAATCCAACACTAGAAAGATGAGAAATTATTCCTCTTTGGAAAGAAGTTTATCATTGATGAGAATTTTATTGTAGAATTCATTGTCCTTTCTATGGATGGCCTTAAGTTCTTGAAGGCTAGTAAGTATTCAGAGATGGTCGTTAAAAATTTATCAAAAGAAGACAAGGAGAGAGAGGAGTTGGTTAAAGAGTCCAAAAGTAGCTTAAAAAATTCCCAAATCAAGTCAGTTTAGCAAGAAGTTATGAAGGTAATTATGAAATAAATATCTCTAGATGGACTCTTTACAAGGGATTTTGTCAAAACTTTATTCTCCATAATCACTTTAGGCACAAAGTTAATGTTTCTTTTTTGTTCTTTCTACTATGTTCTCTAAATGTTAGTATTATAGAATATAGAAAGAACCCTAAGAAGAATCTAATCCTTCATGAGGGTTTTCTTCTATTAATTTATGAGCATCTTAAATATCTTTCTTGCATGTCTAATGCTTCCCACATTTCTATTTTGAATGATGAAGAATAGTTGAAAACTAACATGGTTGACTCATATTATTGACCCCAAAAGAAGAATAGTAAGACTAGGGATAAAAGAAAATACCCCATTTATGAGAAGGGGAAATTTAAGGTGAAAATGAAGTCTACTTCCCCTCTTACTGAGAAATGGAAGTCTAAAGTAAAAAATACAAATTTCCCTACCTCTAAAAAACTTGTGACTTCAAACTCTCCTTCTGGTAATGATTCTTATAGGTCCTATCCTTCCATAGATAAAGAAGGGAAACTCTTCTTTCCTTTTGAAATCCATGTAGGCTCTCGTTATTTCAAATCCAATCAAGAATACCTAGATGATATTCTTGACATAGCCCATAATGGGGGTATTGATTTCTTCATACTAATCAAATTAGATTTTCATGAGATTAAAATCAAGAAAAGTGTAATCATTAGAAAATTGGAAAAGGGTAATGAGGTTGCAGGACATGAAATGGGTGAAAGAAATAAACAATATTTTATAGGAAATGAGGTTTGAATGAAGCTAAAAAGAAGTCTCTAGTAGATTGTCTACATAAAATGGGGAATACCATAGATAAAATGAAGGACTATAAATATATAATTAAGTAATTTGAGTAGAAATTCAAGAGAATTAATGAAAATTTAGTCTCCCTTGTCAACCTAAGTCTTGAAGTGATGAAGAACATGACTAAGAGCCTAAACAATATGGTGAAAAAACTGGAGAACATCCATCAAGGTATGTTGGTGGTTGATCTAGATCTTGATAAGAAAAATGGATAGGAAGAGGATACTAGTTCGAGAAAAAGAACTAGAGGACATCTAAAAATAAAGGTTAGGAAATTATTGACTAGAAGAAGATTTCACTCAATAGGACCCAATTGGAGGTTGGAGCTATAGAGGCCTTGAATAATCTAGGTTAAGGTATTTTGGTCCTTTCCTTGTTCTATTTTATTTTTTATTTTTCTTAGCTAGGTTTTTGTTGTCTAGTTGTTGTGGGTTCTCTATCTCTTATCATTTAGGGAAACTTTCTATTTTGTGGGTTCCTAGTTTAATGCCTATCATTTGATACCTTTTATAAAAAGGGTTTTGAGTCCCTTCCAAACTTGTTTGTTTTGTAATAAAAAAACATGTTGATTGTTGTAGAAAAAATAGTACATGCTTGAAAATTCAAAATACATGTTTAAGCTATAGAAAAAATCATTAAATATGAGCCTAAAAAAATTATAGTTTTAAGGATCGTACCAATTTATACATACAAATCCACCCCATATCAATTCTTATTCTTACTAATTAAAGTAATAATAATAATAATGTAAACTACCTTTATTTAACCATTAATTGGGTCCATAATTTAAATGTAAGGTTTAACATTTATCCAATAAAATATGGATTTTCACAATGTACATGTATCCTTAAATTCAAAGAGTGCCTATGCATAATAAGTAATGTTCAATATATCTTTCCCTTCAATAAGTTATAGTAATTTTTTATTGCATTTGTAGGTTGAAAAAATATTTTTGAGGAGCCAATTCAATCTAAAGTAGAAGATTATTTTCATATACCATTATTTTCATTAGTCGAGAATTCAACACAATGCAATTATCATGTAGACTTAAATTTGTGTAATAACTACAAAAAGTATTTTTTTTACATATATACTAATTTCATACCATAATTTCATTTGAATGCAAAGAGATGTAATATGAAAATACATCACAATGAATCCTCATGTGACAAATTTGTAATATATTTGATAATGTCACAATATAAAAATGGAGAATTATAAATATATATAACTTTAGCATAGATAATTATCAACAAATGGAACTATAGATTCTATGGTTAAGGAACGTGCTTTGTGTTGGAAATTTTGTCATTAATGTCAAATAAGAATGAAGAAATTATTGTTGATGTCAAGGATGTATGACAAAGATATAACACATTATCAAGGAGGCATGCCAAAGCATTGATGTCTTCTTGGAGTTTTATGTCATAGATGTTTTTACTATTATCAAGTGTTGGAATTGTTGATATTTGATGTTATGAATGATCCATAGTTAGATTTATATGAACCATTGATACTAAAGCTCTACAAAAGGTACTCCATGAAGACTTTGGGATTTATTATTCCTAAAAACCTTTGGTATTGTGTTTTAACAAAGAAATAAGGTCTTAATTTCTCAAAGTCGCGAAACTTTATTTTGTCTAGATTTTATCAAATTTTCATATTTAATCTTACTTTATTTATTTGGCTCCTATTTTGTAAATGATCTTTAAGTAGTTTTACATTTCTTTTCATACTAATAGTCCGCCAAGAAATTATTTGGATCCCTCTTCATAGGTCAAGATCTTTTACATACCTTTGGAGACTTATGGATTAAAGGGATCAAAAAATTGTTGTAAATGTAGTAATTTTCTTCATTGTTTTCCTTGCTTCCTATCTCATTTTTTTTTCCATATGAAGGTATTTGTCAAGTCTAACAACAAAGACCTATCTTATTTTTCCTAATTTACAAGAATTTTACCATGCTTATGAAACTTCATGTGCATGTGTTGATCTTTCTCATAGGTTATTTGTATGAATTAAAAGCTTTATAAGAAGAGGAATATCAGCAAATTTTAACTCAATAGGGAATCTCCCAATTTTTAACTTCAAAACCCTAAATTATTTTTTTGAAACTTGATAACTTACCCACCATAGTTTCTCTAGATAATAGGTTTTGCAAGTGAAACTATTAGATCTCAACTGAATTCTCATGCTATTACATAAAACCAAACCATATAAGCTACTTACCCAAGAAAGTATAGAATAAAATGTTATGGTACATTCTCATTCTCATCTTGTGAAGCCCTTTCCCACATTTTACTCCCATTTTTCTCTAGCTATAGAGAGTTTTATCCCCTCTTTCTTCATTGTTCAACTAAATAGATTGACATTTATTTTACCCTAGCATTGAATTCAGAAATTAGAACCATTTATTTACAGTTACTCAAAACAAAGACTTTTCTTTTGATGCAACATAATCTTCATTATCTAAGTTCCTCTTTTTATAGAATTTTGAACTGTAGTAACAAGAAACTAACCTAATTGTTACCTAATTTTTTATTATTTTCAACCAATGAAATATTTGATTGGGTCCTCTTTTTCAATTTTCATTACTTCATCCCACATTTACTTTATTAGAAACATAATTACTTCATGCCCCTTCATTTTTGTGAGGATAACAATGTTATTCCCCTCTTCTATGGGTCCCAAATATGGTCCTCTTCTTTAATAGAAACTTCTATAATTCCAAATTACCATGTAGATACTCTATTGGGGCCTTGAATCCTTATTTATTATATGATAATTTCTTTTTTATTTGAAAATTTTCATTTTCTAAACCATGCCCACTTTCCTAAATTTCTTGCTAAATTCACTTTTTCCCTTTCTTTCATTTTATTTTTTTGTTGGAAAAAGTTTAAATCTTCATTTAAATATGTGTTCCACTAACAAGCCCATAGTATTTAGGATAATTATCTTGTCTAAATGTTTTTAAAATAAATTTTTTACATGCATATTACTTCCTTCTTTTGATTTGTCTCCAATCCTATTTTACTGTTGAAAACACCCTACCTAATACAACTTGTCCTTAAGAAGTTTCTTGCTAGATTATTGATTCTCCCATTTTCACAAAATTCCTTTGATCCTTTGGTGATGATATTTACTTTTTCTTGTCCTATTTGTATTTTTATTATCTTATTTTCTAAAAATTAAATATATTAAATTTGAATTCTTTGTGGATATTGAATTTTCTTCCAAATCTTCAATTCAATTTTGGAATGACTATTCACTTTCCTCTTTATTTATATGTATTTTTTGAATTAAAATAGAAGGGTGTTATTTTCCTCATGTTATATAGTCTCCAATTCAATTTTATGAATGTTGTTAAATTTAAATAATTGTTACAATTTATTTGTGATTTGTTGTGCATATGATTCCTTGTTGTTTGTTTGGGCATATCCCTAGGCACACATCTGTTTCATATTCCACTTAAAAAATAATTATATTATCATAATATAATTAATATTAAATTATTATATAATATCATATTATAGGGTGGCTGCAAGAAGTTGAGTCCCACTTTTGACAGAAAGTGCAGGTGTTTTCCCTTTTTTTCAAATTTCCTGTCAATTGATGTCTAAATTTGAGGCACTTAGAGATTGAATCTCAAAAAAATTTAGTAATAGAAAATGTATTTCTTGGAGTCTACTTTTCAAATTTGTAATTTATTTAAATACCCACATGGTATAAGTTGGTTTTTAGTAGGAATGTTTAAAAACCATGTTTTCAAAATGCCTATTTCAGGACCATACCATAGTCATGTACGAACACCATATTTTGACTTAAATAAATGAATTTTTGAAAATCCTTTTGGGGAAATATACCTAAGACACCAAATATTGGTGAGCATATTTTTCCTTAATTTTTTATTGAATATATATATTTTTTATTAATTTTTAATTGACTATTAAATACTTTTTCAAAACCTCTAGTGTACAGGCACCATAATTTGATGAGATTTTTTTTTTTTTTTTGAAATTTTTCTTTTTATCTTCAAGAGAATTTTATCTAGATTGGTGTCATATAATTTATTTTCCACAAAACCTAAAAAGAAAAAAGTTATTAACGTTTTAGTGAACCTCACTATTTTACATTTAGGTACCACTTTAACTAATAAATAATGCAAGAATAGTAAAAATAATCACATCACTATGAAATTTACATTTTTGAAATCAGGATAGTGAGAACTCTAATGGTTTTTTTTTTCATAAAATGATACAATTAGGAGGCCCTCAAAAAATTACGGCAAGGTAGAAATCTGGCATTCCAGTGCCTTAACCAATTTTTTGGAGGTCAAGGCATAGGCTTGGTTCTACCAAGCCTAAACAAAACTAACTTTGGAACGAAATTTGAGGCAGATGTGTGCTTCCTTCTCATGTCTTAAGAAATGGGCACCCATTTTTTTAAAAAAAAAATCAAAGTCTTAAAATGCATTTTTAATTCTAAAAAAATAAAAATAAAATTAGAAATGGGCACCCGTTTTGAAAACAAAACGGGCACCCATTTTTTGAATTTAGGATCGGGTGTCCAAACCTAAAACAGGTGCCTATTTCGAGTGAAATCTCTCATTTTTACAAGACTTCCATAGAATTGGTACCCAACTTTGTGCATTGACCCTATAATGAATGTTTTTGATTACGTAAAACAAGTTTTACAGGGTGCGTGAAATCCAATACATAGAAAAATATAGAAACATAAGTCCAAGTCTAAAAACAACAAAGACTAAGAGCAAAATAGGCTACTAGCAAGGCCAAAAGTACAACCAAACAGAGATAGAGAAAACAAAAAAGTAAACCACGCACAGAGACTGACAGAAAAAACTAGGGAAAATAGTCAGGAGATGTTCCTGAGCATAGTAGCCACATTGGACTCAAGGATCTCAATTTTATCAGTAGCCTCCTTTATCTTGTGGACATCCATGGCCTCTTCATGCTCCTTATCCTTCTTGGATATGGCCCTAGTCCTCTTTCCTAGTCCTTCATATGGCTTTTGCACTTTGTCCTCTTTTATGATCTATAGTTCTTTCTGTCCTAGATTTTCTTCCATTTTCTCAATAAGAAGCTTGATATTCTCATTAGAATCTTTTAGGATGTTGAAGCTCTATTCTATGATGCCTTTGAGAGTGTCCTCAAGGATCAAATTTTTTTCCTCCATCTTAATAATCCTAGTTTCTAGTCGCTAATAATCCTTAGTCACTCTGCTACCATTATTCTTGTCAGTCCTATTCACTCTATCTTTGAGATCCCCCAGTTCATGGTAAATCCATTTGATTGACATGAAGTTATCTAGCATGTTTTTCTTGGCATTGTTGAGGAGGTTAAGCTCCATTTCCCTAGTGTTATCACTAAGGACCACTAGAGCTGGGTCAATCAACTCCTCTCACTGAATCCCACCATCCTCGCCCTCAAGAAATTTGGGATTAATGGCTTCCTTGATAATCCCCATCTTCAAAATGTTAACATTGAAGTTATGCTACACTTTCTTCGGACCCTTGATAAAATTATTGTTGTGAAACTCCTCATTGAACTGGTCCTTGTCATCCTTGGAACTGTGGGTGTGAGGAGACTGGGGAGAGGGACCTTCGTAGTAGTTATCTTTAGGGTCATCCAAATGAGAATCATGGACCTTCTCATGGGAGCCAGAAGGGGGGGTGTTTTTGTCACTCATGGCCCTATCCTCAAAAGACAACCAACCAGAGCTTTCACCCATGTTCTTGATTTTTTTGTTTGAAATCCTCTCCGTATAAGGTTCCCTTTTCTTCTTGCCTTTACCATCGGAGATCTCCTCCTCATCATCTATATTCATCCCTTCCTCATTGTAATTATATTCCTCTTCAAAAGATATAACAGTTCTAGCTTATTTTTTGGAGGGAGTCACCTCTTTTTCTTTTTTAATAGAACTAGCAGTTCTCTTTTTTGAGGAAGAACCCTGATTATTTTTTTTACTTCACAATACTCCTGGTCCTCCGAATGCAGACCCACAATATCTTCAATGTCTGAGGGGACATAGTCAGAGAAAAAAACACCTACTTTGTCCTCATTAACAAAAATTTCCTTCCCCAAGATTTGGGTTTAAAAATATTCATAAATCACAAGTAATAATCCCTCATGAAGGGTAGGATTAGCAATATCCTTATCCCTATAGCCACTGATATTTTCATTGATAGAAGAAAATAAGTAGAAAGTGACAGAAACCTTCATACCATGTCTAAAGTGGTTAAGAAGGATGAAAGGGTAGGTTCTTATCCTGTTAAACCTGGTATCTAGCGTCACATAAGAGATGAGAGCCCTCAGGACAAATCTCCACAACATTTTAATCCCATCAAGTTGGTAGCGAGTACTGACTTTGGTGATGGCTTTCTTCTCGTCCTCATCCCTCACAAAATCATTGACCACAAAGTCGGAGATTTTTCGGTCCCTATAAAATTTCTTATCCACAATGGGGATACTAGTGACATTCAAAATAACCTCCTCAATCTTATTTATGTATGATTAATTTTTTTTCTTTACTATATTGTTGTTTTATTATATTTTATATTTATAATTTTTTTTTTAAAAAGACACTTTTTAGTGTCAAATTATTATAATTAGAGTCCTAGCACCAAAAAAATAAAAGTTGGATAGTTGTAAAATGATTTAGATCCAAATGTTGGCAGTTACTGGGTGGTTCATATGCTAGTGTCATGAAAATTTCATATATTTACAGTTTTTATTAATAAGTTTACTTTTAGAAGCTCATTCCAACTCATCGAGCCTCACAAATCCAACTGTCCTTAAACAACACACACTAAGGATAAAATTAAGCCTAGAAAAAAGTTAGTCACCTTTTACTATTTAGCACTTTTATCCTATGAATCAACCACTAGTGTGTAATGTTTAAGTTGTTCTGCACAAACCCGCTTCATGGAAGATTTTATGAGAATTACATAGCATAAGCTATCAACATGGTTATGGAAATAGGAAGGACAAAAATTCTCTTTCTTTTACTTACTATCTATTCTTTTTTTCAACTAGTATGATACTTTGCCAACATAACAATCATTCTTCATTTTGGTTTTATTTATTTCTTATTGCATTTAGTTATAAGACAAGTTGGGGCTTTGAGATTAAATAAATTTTATTACATGGAATGAAACAATGGCTCAATATGTAGGGTGATGGTCTAATATACCCAAGAAGACACTGCAATCAATCTTGCCTATTTCTATTTGATTTTCCTTGAAATCAATCGTGTCTTCTTCTATTTGATTTTCCTTGAAATCAATTTTGTTTGCTTCTATTTGATTTTCCTTGCACAATTTATTTAGGTTTTATGGCCTCTATTTACTAATTTCTACATTGTTGAATAAGATTATTTGTGATATATTTATTTATCTAAATGTCTTCCCTAAAAGTATATGTTTTTATTTATTTATTTTTATTTTTTATTTTTTATTTTATTAATACAGATCAATTAAATATGCAGGTCATGTCATAAGTCCATAGAAGGCCTACACAAAAACAAATACATAATCTTATATTGGGTTGCACTTAAAAATGGGAAATAAAATCTGATATCTCTCTTCTTTTTTTTCTCCTAATCATTGAATCTTGTTTTATTTTTTCTTATTTGCACATTTCCTTTCAAAAAAAAATACATAATCTTATATTGGGTTGCACTTAAAAATGGGAAATAAAATCTGATATCTCTCTTTTTTCCTCCTAATCATTGAATCTTGTTTTATTTTTTCTTATTTGCACATTGGCTTTCAACATAGAAGGGACATAGCCAAAATGGTGTCAAAATGTTTGCTTCCCAAAATACAATGACATGAGAGATATCCTCTCCTCTTCAAATGTAATGCATACATGAAAATGTACAACTTAATAGATTATGTGTCTTCATAGTTATGGTAGCTTAGGAGGATTAATATTGTTGAATTTTTATATATGTAAATAAAAATATACAATGACATGGTTAGTGCACATGATCTGTTAGTGCAAAAGTAAAAAATGTCTTTATTAATTTTTAGTTGATTAAAATAGTGTTGTTTTCTTTAAATATATAACCGTTTTTACTACGTTTAAAAGATTAATATAGTAATTAGTTTAATAAAGAGAAATTCAGTTAGGGTTAGGTGCAAACATACTAATTATTGAATTCAAACTTTTATTTCTAATTATTTTTATTTTAAACAATATCACTCATAGGTATGTTGGTTTTGTATTGCTTCTTATACTTATCTTTCAAAACAAAGTCGATTTTATGTAGGGTAAAATTATAATAGATAAATTGATTCATTATTATTATATTTTTATTATTTTATTTTGGTTCTTATACTTCAGAGTGGATTTCATGTAGGACCAATACATTATAATTAGACATCTTTTTTATTACATTATATCATAATATTTTTATTATTTTATATTATTTCTTATACTTATTCTTTAAAACATAGTGGATTTTATGTAGGGACACTTTTAATTGCTCATAATTAATAATATTATTTATGATTATATTATTTTGTATTATTATATTGTTGTTATTATGTTTCTATTAAATTCTTAAAATATAATTAGACTATACATCAATATTATTAGTATATTATTATATTAATGTACTATTTTTATAATAAAAGAATATTTTTTTAAGATTACACAAATTGGGTATAGCACCCCCAGAGCATAGACCACTTGACCTAGTGCTTTTCCATAGGAAACTCTCACCAATCAAACCAGACACCTAACAAAAAATGAAATTAAAATAATTTATTTTTATTTTTTATTTTTTATTTTTCATACATTTAAATGTCACAAACATGTCAAATTAAATGACATGATACATATTTGATGTAATTATTAGAGGAGAGGCACACTGCACACTTATTTTCCAACCTCCATAATTAGAAATCCTAATGTCATCGTCATCTTAAAACTATTACATAAGGAAGACAATATAAATTTTGAGAGAAGTGGAGAGCTCTAAGTAAGACGAATCACTATGAGGATAGGAGTAATAAAAAAATATGGTATAAGGAATGCATTTAAGTGTATTTTAATTCATGTAAAAATTATACGCTTTATATTATTCATCACATACAAGAACTTTCTTACACTCATCATTTTTGGTTGAAAATTCATTTAGAATTCACTCAAGCAATTTGGTTATATATGACATCATTTTCAACAATAATATTTTACATTTCATTTCTACAAATGTCTTATCTCTACTTTACAAAAAAACCTATGCAATTGGGTATGTGCAAGATCATGAGGGGCCAAACTATGCCCTTAAGTGGCAATGAAAAATCAACAAATCAGGGTTAGTCAACTTGACATGAAAATTTCAACTAGCTATGAACCTAATATCAAAAAGTTTTAAGAAGAGAATCTATAGAAAATTGAATGTAGTTTCTAAACTACTAGGCCTTTTTTGAGAAAAAGTTAGTATGATTGGTGAAAAGTATAGATTTAAATGCAGTAGTACAAAAATTTCAGGAAAAAAATAAGTAGGTGTATGTCTGACCACCTTAATCATAATCAAATGATAATATTTTATTATAAGATTTTATATATAAGTAGTAGACTCATGCTCAGATGTGACAGATATTTTTTTGTAATTTTATTCCAAAAAAAAATTAATTATAAATTTTTTGCTACAACATTTTTAGAATAAAAAAACTCTTGTGTCTGACCACCTTAACTCATTCAAAACTTTACAAAATTCAAAAAAATAATTTTTTTCCTTATAGTAGGCGAAGCATAGAATGTGATGCATTTTTTGGATTTTAAAAATGTTATACCATCTAAAATTTATAGTCATTTTTCAATCAGTATATAAATCAGCACTTTAGAGGTAGCTCAATTAGAAAATAACTAATAATTACTTACCAAATTCAAAATTTTACAGCAATTATATCAATAGAAAGTTGATAATCTCCTTAAGATACCATTTTCATTTTATCAAATTCAAGTGAAAAAAAAGTCGTCAACTACATTGTCAAAGTTTTGAACTGACATCGCCACTTTTTGGCCCCTCATGATCTTGCACATACCCCATTGTTGTTTATTATCAAAAATATTATTTTCATATATGTTGTAATTATTTAAAGAGATTCACTTGTGTGTGTGTTATTAAATAAATTTATATCCTATAATATTTAATCTAGACTAAGGAAACTAGTAATACTAATAAGTAGGGCTCTTTTGATAAAGAATTGTGGATAAATGATGAGAAAAATCAGTGGTTGATTGCCTTAACATGATTTTGGAAGCTATTGAGAAGCTAATGAAAGACTATGAAGGTAAGATCTCTGATTTTGAGGAAAAGTTAAAAAGCATCAAGGACACTCTAGACTATCATGAATCTCAGGCACATGGTCATAAAGAATACTATAGATAGCATGAACGCTATGGTGAACAATTATGAGAAGCTACATCAAGATAAATTGATCGTGGACCTGGAAATTGATAAAGACAAAGGTCAAGAGGATTTACCTAGGCCAAGCAAGAGAACCAAAGCCAACTTGAAGAAAAAGAACAAAAAAGTCCCTCAAGAATTATAGCAGCAGAAGAAGGTGGCACTAAATATGAATTAACTTGAGACAAAAGTTATTGATACCATGAAGAATCTATCCTAGTCTTCTATTGTTATTTGGTTTTTTTTTGTTGTTGGTGTGGTTTTTGCTAACTTTTTGCTTCCATCTTCAATGTTTATGTTTTGGGAAGTTGTTTTAGTTATAGATTTTTATGTTCATTGCTATATCTAGTTCTCACCTTAAGGGTTTTGGGTCCCTCCAAAACCTATTTTTACCGTGATAAAAAAATATTTAATACAAACTAAGAAATCAGATTTACTTTCTTTTGGCCTCATAATATTTAATTATTTAATATAGTTTAATACATTTTTCAAATTTAAAATATCATTTATTTTATTATGCATATGAATAATGTTTTGGTATATAGCACAATAAAACTTTTTTTATTCCTAGTTCTTCTATATTATTCAACATATTCAAATTTATACTTGGACAATCGATGTGAAATACATATATTATATTTGATTTTTTGTTATTTCTAAATAAGTTATTAAAATTTATGAATTAGTAAATCTACTAATAAGTTATTGTTCATCTTCATCCATTCTAGTAAGATGAAATATTCATTTCTATATCTATATCAATGCAATCTACTCTTAATGCTAGACATTAAAAAAATCTAATATCAAATCTCTTACCTTGTGAGTATTCACTTGATATCCACCTGACATTATTGACACTCATTTTTGTCATGACTCTTTCTCACTCTATAATATTTTGGTGCCCAGTTTTTAACTATTTTACAATTCAACCTAGTGAAATTAATCTAAATCCCAAATTACACCCTTTATTTGTTCTTGTTAGACTACAACTAATTAACTACTTGGAGAATAGAATGTGAAGATGATCACTAAGCTACTAAGGTATATGTGAAATATTAGATCATTTATTATATTGTCATTCATGTCAACTAGTTTTGACTATACTTATCATGATAGTTGCAAACATCTGAAGAAGGTAATATTGGTGAAGGAAATGAGATATTAACATGAAGATGAGATGTATGAGTAAGTTATGAATATGTTATTCATTGGGTAGCTTATTAATGATTCGAAGAC
The DNA here is from genome assembly GCA_027943335.1 of Chamaecyparis obtusa. Classification (NCBI taxonomy): domain Eukaryota; kingdom Viridiplantae; phylum Streptophyta; class Pinopsida; order Cupressales; family Cupressaceae; genus Chamaecyparis; species Chamaecyparis obtusa. The sequence continues at coordinate 855,285 of BSBK01003444.1, forward strand.
AGTATGATAGTGATTTTATTTCCATACATGATTTTGTTAAGTATTGAAGATCAAGAATGTAAAAGTTTATGTGGTCGGTATATGAGGAACTTAGTATATGCCAAGGAGATATAGTTTACACTGAGTAGGTGTAGTGTACACCAAGTGCAGTATTAACCAAGAAGGAAGAAACTCACACATCACAATATTGAAGTAGTAGGATAAATAAGGAGAAACATGTGATTGTCGACATGAGATGATGAGTTGGATGAATCTAGATGATTCTAAGGATAAAGATAAAGTTTTTTATGAAGATCTACAAATGAAAAAATTCAAGGTTGATTGGATGATGAAGATTGAAAATGTTTTAAGGCATAATTTCTGAGGAAGGTCAAAGAGGCAAAAATAATGAAGGAGATTAAGAGGCAAAATCTATGGATAAAAAGAAAATGGTTTATGTCTATATAAGGAGACAAGAGATTCAAAGATTTAATCACATGTGAATGAAAAGTTTATATACATGTGAAGCTAGTTAGATAGGTGGAAGTGAGAACCAAGTAATTCTCTAGACATCACCGAGCATTAGAAGAAGGAGATTAATTGAGAAAAATAGAGTTGAAGGAAGAAGAAAAGAGATTGAAGAGATTATGTTGACTAGAGTTATATTGAGCTTAGCATAGATCTTAATATTGGAAAGTGAAGTTGCATTTGATTCAAGTCATATATTTTTTCTTTCTAACCATTGCTATAGACAAAATCTCTTAATTGAGTGAGACTTAACTATCTTTGTTATTTCATTATGACATTCAATGAATGTTGATTATTTTCTTGTTGACCCTGTTGGCAATTTGGATGAAGTGAGTACATAGATGTTTTCATTATGGCAAGATATGATCCACATGAAGATCACATAGGTCTGAGAGCAAGTATAGCAGAGCGCATTGCAAATTTGTCTAAGTGTAAGACAATGTTTTCACCAGTGCACCAGGATACAGTTTGTGTTTGCGATGTTGACTGGAGTAAGTTTAGTGCTTGTGCACTTGAACATAGACTCTATGATGACTAATGATGACCCATCTAAAAGTGCAAGTCAGTACGGCATGTACGGAATTAGTTATGACAATTTTACCGAAGACAGTGTTAAGCCGACAGGACAAAATATGAAGGCAGAATTGGTAAAGAGTTAAGGGATTATTTTGTTTATCAAAATAATGACTTAACAATATAAAGGGATGATATCCTAGATGTTAACTCTTGATAAAGATATATGGAAGATGACCATGTAAATTTATTATCTTTAATAACTTGTATATATGCAATTGTAAATTGTAAGAAGAAAAAAAAAGATGAAGTGAAATATTGCAATGATATGATGCGAATGTAAGAGCAGAAAAAAGATATTGATGCAAGAAAAATAAGGTTATATACCTTAATCCATTTTTGTAATAAGTATACATTGTATATTACTTGTTTGGGTAGTGGCCTCATCTGGTAATCAGATTTTGTATTGACAACTCCTAACAGGGTTGAGGCTTCTAACAAGGCCTATAGTCCCTTAATCAGGACTAATACACTATATGCTTGTAATAGACTCCTAATAGGGTCAACATCCTTAACATGATACTTTTGATTAGTGGATCTTTTTGGGTACCATCCCCACTGGGGTTTTCCCTTGGCTAGGGTTTCCTCGAGAACATATCATGTCTTATGAGTTCTTTATTTCCATTGCTATGCATATTTTTTAGCTTCTTATGTTATGCATGTATAAAGATAATCTACTATATCCATAATTGGGAAAAAGATAAAGTTTGTGGAATACTGATTCACCCCCCCCCTCTCTCAATATTCCCTATTTCTAACAATTGGTATTAGAGCTTAGCTACTCAGAGAAGAATCATTCAAGGAAAGCCTAGTAGCTTGAGTAAGATCTCTATGGATATGGATCAACTACAGAAAAATCTTGAAGAAGCTCTTGAACAAATTGATATGCTTACTGATAAAAGAAACACTTTGAAAAGGAAATATGATGATGCAAAGAACCTTATTGAGAAACTGAAAAACAAGGTAGAAGATCTGAAATCTGAAAAGGAATCTAAAATTCTTATTGAAGATTGTGATGACAATTTAGAAAAAGAAAATGTGATCCTTAAGCATGAACTGAAGATAGCAAATCTAAAGCTTAGTTTGAAAGATGGAGATGACAAAAATGAAGCAAATCTGAGATCTGAGAATGAAAGGTTGAAGATTGAGAATGAAGAATTAAAATCCAAACTTGGCAAAGTAACATCTTAATTTGAGAAAGTAAACTTGCAGCATGCAGAACTTGAGAAATACAATAAGATTGTGAAAGGTGAATTGACTCAATCCAAACAACAACTTGAAAGGCTATATTCAAATAGTGAGAAGATTGATGAACAAGTATCTTATGGAAAACCATCCTATGATAAGATTGGACTTGGATTTAATATATTTAGAACAAATGATGAAAGCAAGGAACCCAATCTGAAAGAATTTGAAAGCATAGATAACAAAAAGTCAAAGGAGATCAAAAAATTTGATGACACACCTAGAGGAGAAGAACCACCTAAAGAAGAAGAACCACTAAACCAAGAAGAATCACCCAAAGGTATGCAAAGAGAATTCAAAGGTAGATGTTTTGGTTGTAATACTATTGGTCACATGAAGAGAGATTACATAGGTAAACAATTTTAACCTCTTCATGGTTATTGTTATAATTGTCATGGTTTTGGATATAAAGCTATTGAATATAGAAGACCTAAAGTTATTGAGAATAATTATGGTAGTAGAATGTTTATAAATACTAATAATGCAAATAAGAGACCTACCAAAGATATTGACAGAAGAAATGAAGTAGTATATTATAGATGCAACAAGATTGGACACATTGCTAGAAACTGTAGATCACAAATCAATCAGCAAGGACCAAGATATGGAAACAATGGAATTGTTTGTCAGATATGTAACAAGATTGGACATACAGCAAGGTTTTGCAGAATGAACAATGGAGTTTTTCATCCTAACCCTAACCCTAGAAATCATGAAAGAAGTAATGAAGATTCAGGTAACAGACAGAAAGGTTGTTGTAGTAATGCAGATGAAGTGAAGTTTGTTAAAGGCACAGATCAAGGAGACATATTCAACATTGAAGGTAATTAGAAAGGTGAAGTATCAAGTGGTAAGAATGAATCCTTACCTGACCTAACTCAAAGCACTAAATTTATGATAATTGTAGTAGATTAGGAACTTAGAATTAGTGTAGAAGTATATTTTCGATGAATTAAGTCTTGCGTAGTTAATGTAAGGTAGTTTATGATGTACTAATGCTATGGTTAAGAGCACAAAAGAAAATATTATGTTTTGCAAGATCACAAGAAGTTTTAAGTTTTGCAGGATAGAAGAAACAACTTTTTGGAAAGAAGCGGCAAAAGAATTGAATGCGATGTCAAACCTAAGTGAGATTGAAGTAATAAAAGGTTATGATCAATGTTATTTGATTATCAAAGAAAATTGAAGTGTTTAGGAGAGAAAAGAATAGAGATTGGAAGCATTTTGTAGTGATTTGGTGAAAGATTTGAGCGCCGAATCTATGAAAGCCCTAAAATCGTGAACTTGAGGTATTTATCTTGACAAATCTTTGAATCGGTATAAGGAATTTGAGATAGTCATGGATGTATCCTTAATTCACAATATTAGAGATAAGAACATACCTAGAATGAAGAGGGAACTAGTAGAACCCTTGGAAGAAGATGATCCTAGGTTAGCATTATCATCCATACCAAACAGAGTTTTTCACTTAGAAAATGTGAGAAGTTATCTTGGATGCAAGTTAGAAACTGTCAGTGATAGTGATTTTACCAATGAACATATGAACATTTACAATTAGGATATGTCATTAAAACAAGGATATGAACATTTGAAAGATAATGAGATTGTTTAGTATGCTTTGAAGTATGAGTTTGACAATGAAGAATGCACTAAGATTATTCTAAGCAAAATTCACAATGGAAAGTTTTGGCTAGAGGATAGAGTGATAGACATTATAGCTGACTTGATTCATGAAGTCACAGGTTTATCTAAAGTTGGTGCTATTCCTTTAAATGAGAAAAATAGTTATAGACAACACAGGATCATCCTACAACGGCAGAGGAATTGTGATTAGCAAGATCAAACAACATGATGTTAGATATTTATGCAAGTACCTAACAACTAAGTTTTGTGCAAATTCTAGAGAAGATGATATGGTAGCTGGAATGGTGCATATTGCCTATTTAATGTGTGTTGACAAAGTGCCAACTGATATGTGTGAAATTCTAAGAATTCAATTGTTTGAAAACTTGGAGAAGATTAAGAAATCTAAGTATGCACAATTTAGATTTTCATCCTTAATTACATACCTATTTTTCCACTCATTGAGAAGATTTCCATACACCATTGCACATGATTGGAATAATGGACAAACTACTATGGAAAGGATAAATATAGTATATTTAAGACATGTTATTGACAAAGTAAATGAGAGTGCTATGTTAGTAGTGAAGACATTTAAGAACATGGTAACTAGCAGATCAAGAATTCCATAGTCACTTGTGAAGAAGTATAAGAATGATATATGTTTTATGGTTGACATTGACTTTACTTATATTGAAGCAGTGGAACCTAGAATTGAGTTCATAGACCCTCTTGGCTATGAGATATCTAAGGCTGAAACAAAAGAATATGTTGGTAGATTACTTAAAAGTAAATTGGACACTCAATGTAGCAGATTTGGAACTTTTGGAGAGAAGTTCAACTCAGAAAAAGATATAATTAAAGAGAAGCAATCAAAGAAGAGAGTTGACAACACTATCAGGAGAATAATGAAAGATATAGGAATGTCAGAACAAGAATTCTTAATAGCAAAATAGACAACAACAACAATCAGGGATATTGGATAGAAAGAAGTCTTGATTGTACCACCCTTGCCATCCAGTGCAACACAGTAAGAACCTACACAAGTCAAGGTGAAAGTAGAGGAACCTGAAAAGGAACATGTAACAACTAGATCCACTTCCTCCATAGCTAGCAAGAGAATGAAAGAAATTTCTACTGGACCAAGAAAGAGACATAAGACTTTAGTTGAACCAGTACCAAGAGTAATTATAGAAGTAAAGAATGATGACACTATAGTTAAGAAGAAAGCTTGGAAAACTAAAGTTGAAAAGCTTAATGAGCATATTATTGAAAATGGAGACTTTAGTAGAATGAACAAATACTATAGTCTTTATGATTATTCAGAAAGACTTAACTTGGAGAATGCTATTGTGAAGCATATGATTTTAGCAAAAAAGAAATTTGATTCTATTCAAGGTCAAATACCTAATGATTTGTATACCAAACTACTAAATAGAAAGCAGAGAGCAACTGAAGAAGACACTAATATTAGAAAGAATCTTGTGAAGAAGCTTTGTGAAGTGAGAGATGATGAACACTTGGAGTAGATATTAAAGGCCTTAAGCACCCATTTGAGAACCAAAAGAAGAACCATTTTGATTATGGGAGGTAGATATGAAGAAGTCAATTCAGATATAGAGCAGGCAATAATCAAGGTCATGGCAAAAAATGTTGGAGAGCCATCAGTTGCAGCAGAGCAAGTAGTTGAAGCTGAACAAGAGGATATTCCCTCTCCTTTAGCTATTAATATTGAAGATGAAACCATGAATATTGAAGGTACTAAGGTCACCTTGGATACTGATGACAATGTATTCAAGAACTTAGCAAACATTGTTGACAATTTGACTCTTGATGAACCAAACAGAACTGAAGAAGTAGAGCAGACTAAATCTACCAGTGAAGAAACTAAGGAGATTGAGATTCAAGCACCTATTTCTTCCATAGAAGACATTAGTCTTACTCCTGAGACTAGAAAGAAGAAATAAATTGGATCTTTGTTTGAAGATTTAGGAAAGGAAGTTGATGATGATGATCAGTTAGAACTGATCACTTCTTTGAATAAAATCATTGGCAAGAACAAGAAAGTGAAAAATCTTAAAGGGAGTCTAAAGGACCTTACTGAGAAGTTACAAAGCATTGTAACTACACAAATCATAGAGGCAGACCCTTTGGAGAAAGCTAAGAAGGTAATGAGCACTTTTGACAATGAATTCACTAACCTATCTGATATTGCAAAAGTGAGAGCTCAAGTAGCTTATGAAGCTGAAATGCTTTTGAACATAAATTAGAATATCAAGAATGATATTAGCAATCTTGATATTTGTATCAAGAACCTGAGGAAACATTTGGAGATAGGAAAATCATTGTACATACAGTGTAGAAAACCAAAGATTTTGACAATAGAAGAAGAACAGAAGATCAAGTTGAAGGAAGCTAAGATTCAAAATGAATGTAACCTTCTTTCTAGACCTAATGTGAAGGTATGTGATGTTGAAAAGAAAGTTCAGAAGCTTGATGATGAAATAAGTATATTGCAAGATGAGAGGAACAAAAAAATGAGGAGACTCACTCTTTTGAGAGAACACATCTCTATGAAGTTGAGTATCATTGAAGAGTAGTTAGAAGAATGTCTTACAGCTAAGAAATCCTTTCATAAATTCAAATTTGACAACCTCTAAGCTTGTCAAATAACAACTTATGGACTGAGCACATTACTCAATGTGGTAGATTCCATCAAGAATTCATGGGAAAAGGAGATACAAGCTATGAAAGCTGATTTTGCAAATTGTGTTGCAAGCCTACTGGCTTTGCAATAAGAAAATGAAGGTATAATCTTTTTTGGATACAATTTTGTAATCCTCCCTACCTTATTTTGTCATTGTTGTCAAAGGGGGAGAGATATTAGAGCATAAAATTGATATATTTGATAAGGATTGATACTCTTAGGGGGAGCATTGTATTAGAGTTTATATTTTGAGGAGTTATAAGGATAGTATACATATTATATACTATGGCCACAATTTTGATACATTTTGATACAATTTTGAGATTATGACTTGTACACTTAGCCAATTTTCTCATATGTTGCCACCAATGACAAAGGGGGAGATTGTTGGAAATTTGGCTGAAGTGAGTACATAGATGTTGTCATTATGGAAACATATGATCCACATGAAGATCACATAGGTCTAAGAGCAAGTATAGCAGAGCACATTGCAATTTTGTCTAAGTGTAAGACAATGTTTTCACCAGTGCACCAGGATATAGTTTGTGTTTGCGACATTGACTGGAGTAAGTTCAGTGCTTGTGCACTTGAACATAGACTCTATGATGACTAATGATGACCCATCTTAGAGTGAAAGTCATTATGGAATGTACAGAATTAGTTATGATAGTTTTACCAAAGACAGTGTTAAGCCGACATGACAGAATATGAAGGCAGAATTGGTAAAGAGTTAAGGGATTATTTTGTTTATCAAAATAATGAATTAACAATATAAAGGGATGACATCCTAGATGTTAACTCTTGATAAAGATATATGGAAGCTGACCATGTAAATTTATTATCTTTAATAACTTGTATATATGCAATTGTAAATTGTATGAAGAAAAAAAAAGATGAAGCGAAATATTGTAATGATATGATGCAAACGTAAGAGCAGCGAAAAGATATTGATGCAAATAGCATAAGGTTATATACCTTAATCCATTTTTGTAATAAGTATACATTGTATATTACTTTTTTGGGCAGTGGGCTCATTTGGTAATCAAATTTTGTATTGACAACTCCTAACAGGGTTGAGACTTCTAACAAGGCCTATAGTCCCTTAATCAGGACTGATACACTATATGCTTGTAATAGACTCCTAACAGGGTCAACATCCTTAACAAGATACTTTTGATTAGTGGATCTTTGTGGGTACCATCCCCACCGGGGTTTTCCCTTGGCCAGGGTTTCCTTGAGAACATATCATGTGTTATGAGTTCTTTATTTCCATTGCTATGCATATTGTTTAGCTTCTTATGTTATGCATGTATAAAGATAATCTGCTATATCCATAATTGGGAAAAAGATAAAGTTTGTAGAATACTGATTCACCCCTCCTCTCAGTATTCCCTATTTCTAACCATTGCTATAGACAAAATCTCTTAATTGAGTGAGACTTAACTATCTTTGTTATTTCATTATGACATTCAATGAATGTTGATTATTTTCTTTTTGACCCAAGTTAATGTATGGTCATAGAGAACTATTAGTGATAAATTCTCTAACAAGGTCACACCTTTTAGTATGTTTTGTAACCTTTAACAGGGTTATCTCTTAACCGAGCTCACTTCAAAAGATTGCACATATTTCAGGTACTTGTCCTAGGTGGTTTTTCCCCTAACATGGTTTCCACGTTAAAAATTGAGTGTTATATGTGTATCGATGTGATGATTTATTATTTTTATTTACACATTACAATTATTAGTTAGATCGGTATATATACTAGATAATTTATCTGATAGTCGGCAAATGAATTAGAAAAACACAGTCAAGTGTTTACTGAGCTATTTAAGTTTATTTGTTGAAATTATTTTATACATCAGTGGAGGAATTCGGGACTGTAGGATAACAGGACTTAACTGATTCTCCCTCCCCCCCTCTTAGTTATCTAACAATTTTGAGTTTGTATTTCATTCATGTCAACATATTTTCTTATTTTGGATAGTGTTCATGGTTTATTCAATTAAGTGTTTGGCTTGGTTTCTCTACTATTTTGAGCATCAGATGTTATGCAATTGCATATATGTTGAGGAATATATTTACTTGATTTTGTTCAATTTTTTGAAGTTCACATTGTGTTTTGAGTGATTTTCAGGTGATTTATCAGAGACTATTTTCTATTTGTTCAAGAAGTGATAATGTTGTATTTTTTAGATCACTGAGGAACGGTTATGCAATACTTTTGGTTGCTAACTTGGTGGTGAGTTTAGGACATGGATGTGTATCCTCAACTCAAATAGTGTTTGATTTGGATGCTAGAAAGATATTTTCATAAAATAATAGAGGATGATGTTTGATGTTCTTATTGAGCAGTGTAGAGACAGTTATAAATTCTAAGACAGAGTTTCTTATTTTATTTATGTGGCATTTCACATTTCTTATTGATGTTTCTAAATCATTTCCCATGTCTATTGCTAGATCACATTGGGTTATGTGATCATATTCAGTAATTTTCCCGTGACATGTTGATGTTTTATGGTTCTTGACCGACTTGGTGAGATAGTGTGTTGTGAAGGACTGTGGCATGATTTATTGATCTAAAGCATGTTCATGGATGGAGATTTGGGTACTAGCTATAAATTTTTTGACATGTCTAGTACTACATTATTGTTTTTATAGAAATTAATTAAATATTTTTAATTAAGGATTTAACGTTGATGCTGACCTTGTTCATGTTTCTAAGGTAATGAAAATGTATATAAAGATGTAATCAATTTTAATTGAGAGGTATATGAGTGGAGGTATGTGTTTGTGTCTAAAGAGGTATGAATGTAATTTGTAATTGAGATATAGATTTTTTGCATTTCATCACAGTTGTATTGGGATATCAAAGATGCTTCCATTTAGTTAATCAATTCCTGGATTATAGTCCATTTTGGGGTTGTATCCATTGTTCTAATCTCATGATTATTTTCCTCTATACCATATTTGAGAAGTGAGCTCTAGGTAGTGAGCTTGAATGCATGTGCATTATCCTTTGTACCTTTAATAGGGTTATTATGGTAGTGCATCATCTTGTGGGTTTGATCCCCACTATTTTTTTCCCTTAATGGAGTTTCCACACAAATTTTTTGGTGTTATGTGTTCTTATCCTTTTTGGTTCAGTGCATTGATGTTTTTATTTTTTATCTAAGTTTTATGGTAATTAATAGACACAACTGGTTCACCCCCAATCTTAGTTGTGTGTGTTTCCTTGTTTCTAATGATTAGTATCAAAGCTAAGTCCTCTTTTTGAATCTTGAATTCTTGAGGTGATATGGGGTGGAAACCTTTAAGAAGGAGAGTTCAAGATTTGAAGGAAAAAACTATGCTCTATGGAAGGGTCAGATGATCACACATTTGAGATTCATTGTAGAAGATGATTAGATAGTCACAAAGAAAAAATACACACCTCCTACAGATCTATCTACTACTAATGGTGATGAGAAGAAGTAATTTGAGTATAACATGAGAGAAAAATAATCCTTATTGAGTACCTTATTAGATGTTGAATATACAAATGTCATAGAATTATAGACCGCACATGAGGTATGGACAAAATTGGAAGCCTTACATGAAGGGGACACCTTTGTGAATAAAGCGAGGTTGTAAAGCTTGAAAGGAAAATCATAATCTTTGAAGATGAGTGAGGATGAAAATATTCAATCCTATGTTCAGAAGGTGACTGAACTTGATTATGGAATCAAAAGGGTGGAAAGATGGAATAATATTAAATTGTTTCTAAGATCCTAAGATCCTTGCCTCCTTATGATAACATTTAGTTGTTGCTATTGAATAAATTAGGACTATGACTACTTTAAAAAGGGATGTACATCAGTTGGTAAGTTATCTTATTTTGAAATGACTACATTTGGTGACTATCTCCCTAAAGTTGAATCTGCATTTAAATCCACTATTTCTAAAGATTAAAAAATATGAATCTGGTGAAAGTTCTTCTAAGTATGGATCTAGATATGCTAACAATAGGGAATAAATTGAAGAAGAGGAGAGAAATATGGAAGATCTAAAATCTCTAATTGCAAAGAGAGGTCCTATGGGAGAAGGTAAGTATGAAGGGAAGCTATCTTTTATTTTTTTTCATGTAATAAGATTGGTCATTTTTGTCTCTAGATGTCCTGTATGAGTACCAAAGTATAAGCCTTGAATTTTTTTAGCCTAAATATCATAAGAAGTGTTATGTAGATGTTACCAAAGATGTCTCTGATAATTAATTTGAAAAGAGTGAATATGATATTGTGTTAATTTCTATTAAAGTAGAGAATCCTACATTCTTGAATGAGGAAAAGGCCCAAGCTGCACATGTTGAAATAAAATATGAATGGCTAATAGACAATGGTTGTTCACATCAGATGACTGGAGATGAGAAAAAAATTGTGAAATTAGAAAGGTATGATAGTGGTTTTGTTAGATTTGGTGACAATACTACCTATTTTATTAAAGGAAGAGATTCGATTACACTTGATGGTAAAAACAATACTAATGATGTCTTATATGTTGAAGGATTGAAGCATAATATTTTGAGTGTTGGACATCTTTTTGATAAAGGTTACAACTTACAATTCAAGGATGTAAAATTCATTCTTGGGAAGTTCTAGAAATGAGATTGCATCAAGTATCAAGACAAGCGTTAATGTATTTCATTTGAATAGAACAAATAATAGATGTTTGATTGCTAAAATTGATGACAATTAGTTGTGGCACAAAAGGTTTTGTCATGTAAACTTTGATAATATTGTGAAGATAAGCACTAAATATTTTGTGAGAGATTTGCCTAGATTTTTGAAGCTTGCTAATGCAATGTGTAAGGAATGTCAATTGCGTAAGCTAACTAAATCAACTTTTAAAAGTAAGACATATTCTTCAAGAACATTGTTACATTTGGTGCATATAGATTAATATTGTCATACAAGACTAGGAGTTATTATGGAGATAAATATTTCATATTGTTCATTGATGATTACTCAAGAATGATGTGGGTTACATTTTTTGAGGAGAAATCTGAAGCATTTGATAAATTCAAGATCTTTAGAGCTATGGTTGAGATTGAGATAGGAATGAAGTTGAAATTTTTGAGATCAGACAAAGGTGGATAATTTACTTCAGGATATTTTAATGCATACTATGAGGAGCATGGAATAAGGAGATAGATCTTAGCTCCATGAATGCCACAATAAGATGAAATTATAAAGTGAAGGAACAAATCTATTCTTGACACTGCAAGGAACATGATGATGGAAAGAAGTGTACCATAGATCTATTAGAGAGAAGTGGTGAGTACTATAGTCTATACATTCATATGTTTGGACTGTCAACATAGACACCCAATTATTAAGCTTCTTAGAACTTTTGTTACATCTACCTGTTCTTTGACACGATACCCATGAATTAGAATAATCTTTCATGATACATCATTATTTCCAATGGTCATATCAGTGGATATGATAGTTTGAAACATTTCTAAATTTGGTCTTTGTTGTCCAACATTTTACATAGATACCCTCTCATACTCGATGTACAAGTTTATGGATAATTAATTGTCATCAACATTATTGATGGTAATTCATATGCATGCACAATAACACAATGAATCTCATTGTCATTTTTATCAATAACAACATCAAACAATAATTCTTGGAATTCACTTCCTTGATTGTTGTCCATATATCATTCACCATAGTGATGATATTGACCAATTTAACTGAGTAACTCCCATTTTAGTCACGTTGGGTGGATTGTATGCTTTCCCATGAGAATATGGATTATTAAAATAATAAGAATAATAAGTTTATATATTTAATTTAAACCTATTAAATATTTTATTGATTGATATCTTCCAGGTCTATAATGGGGACATTACAATCTCCCCCTCTTACAAATTACTATAACACATGCATTCTTATATTGTCACTGATTCCTCGGTGCTAAATGGCTATGTAGAATGATTTAATGAATATCGATTGCTTCATGTTTATGTTGTTGAATTCATTAGTTAATTCATTCATTGTAAAATTAGGTTGATAACCTGGGGTAACAATCTTGCAATGTTTATCCACAAAGATACTAACCCAATGTAATGTAAACCCTTCATAAGGATTCCCTTAATTACGCTTATATCCTTTATCAACTTTTTAGCTTATTCTTAAGAGTGTATTATCATGCTATTGTTGTGTTACTTTGATTTCCATAATCTTCTCTTCCTTCCTATTTTGTAGTTGCTTCATCTTCCATTGGACATGGTGATCATGATTAAACTCATCCTTTGTGAATGGGTTGGCTTTTCCCAACCATTTGAACCAAACCTTGATATATTCTCTCAAGAATTCAAAAAGATAACTCCAGTAGTTATAATTTATCATGATCCTAGGACCTTGGTGGGAACCATTGCATCTTATGATGGAAGTAAAGATCTCAATAATACATTTCCATGGGCTTAGATATGTTACAATGTCTAATAGATATTTTATTGGTGTTACCTTAATAGGAATACAATGACACTCATTTTGCATGGAATATGAGATAAAAGTCTATCTTCTTCTTTCCATAAAACCTAAACATTCACCTTTATCAAATGCAGGGATCTTGATTTGAACTGTGACCTTCTATAGTTGTATTGAAGAGTATTAAATATCATCTTTTTTAAGATCTACCCTTTCTATACAAGATGGTTGATAGACATTATTGGTAAGATTTGTATCAGGGTTGCAAAACTTGTATTCATCTTTTCCTTTATGTAAATTCAAACTAGCTTCTTCATTTACTTAAAAGAGTGGGTTATCACAGATCTTGTTCACTTGGACTCTAGCTCACTATTTATGAATAATTTGAAGATTAGTCTTGTCTCTAAACACAATGTCATCTTGTTACATCTTCTTTTCATCTCATTTCTTCAAGCCATTATCATCTTTTCTTACCTTCAACTTTCCTATTTTATCAACATCAAAATGATGAATAGGAATACATGAAGTTACTTTCGCATTATTCATTTCCTTCACAATGATTGATGGAAGAGAGTTGTGATTGATATATTCATAACCTGAATTATGGTTTCTTAATTCAATCTCTCTTACTCCATCTCTTATGCCTAATCCTTCAAACAAAGTAGGGGAAACCTTATAATCCTTGAGGATACGTGTGAACTTATCTGTGATATATAGGGAAATTCGATAATCTCCTTTTCATTTCCTTTCAAATATTTGATGACTACACTTCCTTATAGTGATTGATAATCTTATATTATTTGGTCCTCTCTTAGGGTCTCATGTTTTGAAATCTCTTTTAGCTTTATCACTTCCAATGCCTCTGGTAACATGTATTGTGAGGGGTAGTTTTGTGAGATTCTAGATGCAATGGTTTTTTTGCAATCATTCATCATCTTCTCTTTAAAGTATTCATACTTTGCACTTTCTTTCTTTAAGATCAAGTGGCGACTTGTTTTCTTTTTTGGCTCATACTTCATTCATAGGTCAATGTAATCCTCAAAGATGTATCTTGTTGAAGACTACTAGACAACCAATCATGTTGAAATTGCTCATATACATCTACTGATTTTGGCTCCTACCACCATTGATCTTGTAAATCGACTAAATTAACTTCTTTTCATTCTTTCTTTGGTAGGAAAGTAGTAATAATTGGTCTATATTTAAGGGTATGTTGTCTTGAATATTCATCATTTCTTCTTTTTTCCTCTTGTTTACTATTATCTACATTGGTTAGTAATCCCACTAACTTAGCCAATATTTCTATAATCTTCCTTTTTCCTTAGATGAATTGATCCAATCAATTTTTAAGTCTTTCATCTTCTTCCATTTATGACCCTCTATGTTATTCCAATTCCTAGTTTTTTTTCCATTTTAATTAATCTAAAATGTGTTTCCCAGTAGCTGGAAGGAATTTTGAGCTCTAATACCAACTATAATGTCCCCTTTTTAGATTATTTAGGACACTTAAAAAGTTATCAATTTCCTTCTACAAATGAGTAAAAATAAAATGTGATACATGAATGCAATGAGGATGAGAAATAGATATGACTGGTAATTCCAAATGCTATTGTAATGTGATTGGTAATTCTAATTACTAAAATGAATAATATGAACTAATAAATTTGTATGAAACTGAGGTGTGAGATACAATTATTATGCTATGAATAATGAAATAACAATGAATATACATACACACACACACACACACACACACACACACACATATATATATACATACATATATACATATATATATACAGATATATATATATATATATATATATATATATATATATATATATATATATATATATATATATATATATATATATATATATATATAATATATATATATATATATATATATATATATATACATACATACACACACACACACATATATATATACACACATATATATACATATATATATATACATATATATATACATATATATATACATATATATATATATACATATATATATATATACATATATA